>JAZDUA010000234.1:1850000-2379124 GCA_038098605.1 Gryllus longicercus | reverse complement strand
ACTCAAGGCCATGCGAGTTTGAAATGGATATTTTGATTTTGGGTGTAATTTACGTGAAGCCACATTATAAAAATTTTCTCAAAATGACTCCAAATTTTTGATTTATTTTTGGCCTGCGATGGCGTAATCGACCATTAAAAAAGGGTGCCAATCTCATTTTTGTCAATTTTGTTTTTCTTTTCTTTCTCAAATTCTAGTTTTGTGTCTTCTTACAAGTACAGTTGTGAAGATAGATATTTTTACCTTAATAAAATCAGTTGTTCAAAGACACGTCCTAAAATATGGTCATGTACAATTTTTTTAAATATATGAGTAGGTTTTGAGTAAGCTTGCCACCTAGCTCTAATCAGCATGTTTTGCAGTTTTTACATTTTTTTACCATGTTGTGAACATTCATGAGTGATCCACGTTGCTTGGGCAGTAAGTATTTTCAGTTTGTTTTTATATGATATTATTTGTTTGTTTTTTCCACTAAATTCACTGTACCAGCTTTTTTTGTGTTCAGCTTGTGTTAATGTTTCCATTTCTCCCTCCTTGCTAGAGATCCACTGAGGATGGGAAAAGCGTTTTCCCGACAGTTAACTCTGGATAATAATTAATAAAAATTATTAAACTTTTTGCGGAGATTATTTCCTTTACCATATTCTGGATTAACACAAGATATCTGCTACCACCACGGAATTTACAGGGAGACATGAAATCTGTGCAGGTTTTTTTAATTCTCGGATCTCTGTGCTAACTCATATACATATAAAGTTGAATTATGACAAGAAATTTGCATGAAAAATATTCGTTTCAATGTAACAAAACTATTTGCAAAGGTAAATCATCAACATATTTTGGCTATTACTACTTGTCATGTCCTTGGTGACGGAATCGGCTTACTGTCATGAGATCATGGAGAACAATAATTGTATAACTACATTCCCTACTGAGCTCAAGAAAACTTGCACTGATATTTAAGCTACATTTATATCCAGAAGCAAAAGAAGAGGCCATCTCAGTTTGATCAAAGTATTACGGAAACTTGACTCTAAACCTGAAGCTGAGGGACAATACTCGTTACATGCATGTTCAGTTTTTAGAATTATAGTCTAAATGGTAACTGATACAATAAATATCGTTAAAATTGCTATTATCTTCATTTTTGATTTTCAGTATATTCTCCAAATTTTAGAAACGGTTATGCAGAAGAAAAATTTAATATTCATTTTATTAAATGTATCATATTTTCCGTCATCTTACACGGTGTGGTAAAATAATGCACATTTTCTATGTATAATATGGTATTAGCGAATAGTTTTACAGAGCACTAACTTTCAGTAATTCTTGCTTGCGTATTCTCTTTGACGCTATGTGAGGATAGGAGGAACCGCGGCCGCTAGGTCTTATACTAACATCGGAGTAGTCTTGCAGAGCAGAAGGACAAGAGATAAATCAATACTATTTTTGCATCTAAGAGGCGCGAAGCAGGCAAGGGGAAGCTCCACGTTCAAAAATAAATTCTTAAAAATAATCACAAAAGCACCCTAGTATATTCCAAATTCTCAACTCTATCAAGAACATGGTATCAACCCCCTTTACTGTATATTTTTCTCTTCTATCCAAAATATTCCACAACAAAATTTCTCGAATACATTCAGCAAGACATTTCAAACTAGGTAAACAGGACCCTCGTCGGAAACGTTTGGAAAGGAAAATTCTCAGATAATTTTTGACCCTCCTTAAGCAGACTAGTCACGATTAGCCTTTCCATGCAACTTAATTGCTTCTGAAATGAAATAACCACGATTAAAAATTCATATAAACCTGCTGTATAAAAAATAACAACCGTATCAGTCGTACGGCTGCTGAGAGCCTTAAGCAAAGCAAGAAAAGAGAAGGAACTTCCAAAACAATCAAAACCTTCAGAGCAATCGAGCACAATCTCTAGTTTTCTTATCGGAGAGATGGCTCAGGGCACCCACTGCTGTCAATGCAGTACCTATGACCTGGAGGTTCTAGGTTTGAGTCCCGAGAGTGACAGTGTTTTCGACACTAGGTAGATAGGCCAGTTCGAAAATAGGAAACCAAAGAAATTAGAAAGAAAGAAATAGACGGCTGATCAGAGAAATTAGATAACTAGTACAAGCAAGCCTGTGTCATTGTGTTGCACTTCTAGTTTCTTGTACGAAAATAGTATTAAGAAAAGTATTGAACGATTAACGATTGATAACACAATTAGCAGGCTCGGTTTACCGACTTAAACCGCGATTGTTACATGCTGTTTATCGACCTAATGGCTTTAACAAATATTACGCTGAAATATGTTGATCGTTTGGAATCTTCTCAAGCGTTTGAAAATGGGAGAGATGGCTCATGGCATTAACTTGTTACAGCAGTGCCTTGGACCGGGAGATCCTAGGTTCACGTTCCGACATTGGCAGGGTTTTCGACACTAGCTAGATAGCTAGGTTGAGTTTAGTCGCTGTCTGGAGGAAACTTCTAGCGGTCGGCTGCTCCGACCGGTAGTTTTCCGTGGTTTCTCCGATCAATACCAGGTGATGGCCTGAACATTTCCCTAACAAATAGGCCACATATCGTGCGCGATATTTCCTTCCTCTTCCTTGTCCCATCCTCAACCGTTTAATACACACACTTAAAAGCACTACACTTTCACACTTATCGGGAGACAGGACGGGAGCTTCGAGCTTGTCACGGCTGGGGCCATCGGAAAGGACATGTGTGGTTGGGGAAAACCCCGCTAGCCGACTGTAGATTGGAGCCGAATCTTACAATCTAGCGTGGGAATATCATCGGGACATCTCAAGAAAAAATCATGCACTTACGTAACTAATGGCGTTAGCAGGTGACGCGCCCTGAATCACTAATCAATCACTCAATCTCGTTTTCGCAACTTCGTCCTCGGATTCCCAAATTATAGTTGATGCCAATTTATATGTGGTGTGCTTTCATATTTCTCGTGCAGATTCTCAGAAAATTAAATATTTGGTAACTGTTCTGTTGCTTGCTTCAAGATACACCGAAATTCATCCATATGCCCACTGCCCCGAATGAAGGCGAATGACAGTAATAGAGACTGATAGACCCGAATGATGGAGATCAGTGATACGGTGTCAAGTAACGAGCCGCTGTAAACACCTTCAGGCACCGTGCACCCGAAGGGTCCATTATGCTCTTCGATTTAAGTGGAAAGTTGAAAAAGATCAGGAAGTTTTATAGAAATGTAAGATATGAGTGGTAGAAGTTCTTACGTGACTTTTTCGTAACGTTTTATAAGCCTTTACTCGCGTCGAACGGAACTGTGTAAAAATCCTCCATTAATGCTGTCAGTCATCGTGAGTCGTACTCAGACATTGTTTTTTATCTCGTCGGACAGGGGTTTAGTGCCGTAGATACCAGGGGTTCCCAGACTTTTATCCATCCAAGAACCCGCGGTTCTTTCGGTTTCAACAACGGCGACGCCGACATTATTATAACCCGTCAAGGAAATCATACCAATTGACAAAGGCAGTGAAGAGGTCGTCGTGATAACCACTCGATAAAAGGTAATGTAATAAATAGTGATAAAATGGAATCATATATACACTTAATCTTCGAGCGTTCGCACGTGCCGTATAAATTCCGCCTTTGAAAATAAAACGGCACTGTGCGTTGATGTTTGAACTCCGCCTGGAGGGAAGCCAGGTATTCTCTAGTTATCTATTGAGGCACAAAATAGCGGTCACGTCTTCTCCAAGACCCACTCACATTTGCACCAAATTTGCTCATAAGTGACCCAAGTCATCAGTCTTTCGCGGCATCAACACCACCACGCAATCGTCGTGTAATAGGTTTTTGTCCCGAGTGGGATGAATACGTAAGAATATTTTTCATATTTTTGTAGTAAAAATGTCATAATTATCCTCTAATTCTAATTATTGTGCAAATTAAATGAAATGGTTATTCATTAGTGTAATTTTAGAGTTTAGACGATTTCAGTGGGTTTGTGTAATCTAGATTACATATCCTCACTATTCTCGTTTTATTATAACATATTTAGTTCCCTACACATTCTTTTTACAATTTTTATTTCCTTATTAGATTTTTACCTTTCTTATTCGTTATTTTTTCATTTATATATGTATTATGCCATTATGATATTGTATGTATTTGTCATCAGTACTTTGTGAAACCAAAGTAGAAGACTGATTATACAGATTATCACCAGAAATTTCTTTTCAGGTGAATGATTAAAATATTTTTAACCTACTACAATGCCCAGTTGGTGTTACTTAATACATTCGCCATAACTGTCGATCAAGAGAATCTGCAATATTAAGAAAAACGAAGGATATTCTTCGACGGAAAAAATACCGCCCCGCGGTCGCGCATGTCAAAAAATATCAAAAAACATAACATAATATCAAAACAACATTGGCCAATAATAAAAAGTTAAATAGTGATAAACTTAAGAAATGAGAAATTGTATAATTAACTGTTACATAGTCTTTCAGAAGTCTACTCAATGTTCATTTGTAACTTAACTGTAACTTAATTCAATTTTAATACGTTCATAATATTTCTTCACTCCTTACTTACACAAAAACAATTAAGTAAAGTTTGGCGTACGAAGACAAAATATCGCGTTAATCAAATCGTCTACTACTTCAGAAAAACCTCAAACATTTTCAACATTTTATTTAGACGACAACACACTTAGACCTTTCAAATAGCAAATAATTCTTAAACAGCGATAAACGTTTCGTTTTCATTAACCTATTACTATTTTTTGCCATCAGATATATTTTGAATGATACTATTTTCGGGTAATCTATATGATATTCCAGGTATGCATAGATTTGTTTCCTTTTCCATTGCCATGCCTCCCAATAGCAACTTGTTGAAATAATGTAGTCATTGTTTGTTAAATACCGTTCGCTGCTGTTTATATGCCATTTGTTACCTTGTAATAAAGCGATCTAGCAAAATCTTGACTGAACGGACAAGCGAAATTTGTGTACCAATCGTCTTGGGTAAGAAGAGCAAATACCACCAATAAAACACCCAGGTTGCTCAAAATTATGAAATATTCGGCATTAAACTCATATAAAATTTTTATTTGAGCAAATCTATCATTAGAAGTAAACCAGCGATACACATACTTTCTCACATTATTTATAAATTAGCAATTTTTCAAAATTCAGAGAGTTCAACGAAAATGATACTTGACGTTGACTTCAAGCATGATTACGCAAAAACTACTTGTTTTTAGAAAATACATTACAATTTTAAAAGTACTGATTGTTTAGAAGAGATTTTGTTTAAGGCAAAAATAT
Organism: Gryllus longicercus; assembly: GCA_038098605.1. Classification (NCBI taxonomy): domain Eukaryota; kingdom Metazoa; phylum Arthropoda; class Insecta; order Orthoptera; family Gryllidae; genus Gryllus; species Gryllus longicercus. Next base: position 2,373,806 of record JAZDUA010000234.1, on the reverse strand, counting down.
ACAATTTTGTGGTTTTCAAATGTTAATATTTTGACATTTTCTAAAATACAGAAAGTTTGCTCAGGGAGGAGACTGCACCAATTTTTTACCGTCTTTTGATAGACAGATTGATAGATGGATATATATATATATATATATATATATATATATATATATATATATATATATACAGAGAGAGATGGTTAGATAGATAGATAATTATTTTTTTTACTTACCCGACCTTTTTTTGAACATGTCATTAAAGAGCATGTTTCTTTAAGGAAAAACTTTTTTCAATATTGTTGATGTAAGAAGACGCCAAAGAGAATTCGAACTTTTGCAATTTTCGTAAAATCAGGGATTTCAACGATAACGATATATACCAATCTTTTAAGCGTCCTTTAATTAACCGAGAACAAAGATTAATCAAATAATTTGAAACAATTTTTGAGAAATGTTTAAAATGTTGAGGTTTCAGTGAAGTACTCCCCTAGAGAAAATCAGCTGACCGAACTTGGCTCTAGCTTTGAAAACAGACGCACGATTAGACAGACGATTTGTTGTCAGTCGATTCTTCGTTATCAAGGACCAACAAAACAAGGATTCTGACTACACAGAGTGTTAGAGGCAGTAATGTTATAGCTATATATAGAAACTATATATAGAATGGTAATTATAGTTTTCTGACGAAAATTCGCCGTTGTCTGCCACACGATTACTATACTTTCTGTTCTTACAAAGTAAAGGTGAGAAAATAGAAATTATGTAGGTATTGAAATAAAAAATATAGATATTTTAAATATTACATACGTTTTTACTATTACGTATTACTTTTAATTACATCAATCGCTACCATTATATGAATGAAAGGAGTGTTTATGCAACCAAATGCTAGACACTAACGTACGTATGTTTCCTTGTACTTAACCACACGTGAGATCTCGCCAGCCCGGATAAGGTGATCAGCTGAACGCGGAGATGGACTGAACGGCTACAGAAGACAACTGAAAACTAGTGGTGGTAAATCAGCATGTGCTGTCTTGCCTGAATTTTCACGCAAAATTACGCGTAAAGTACTCAAATTTTTGAAAAATTGTTTATGACATTATTTCAAAATCTATATTTAAAGAACAGGTTTCCTAAGGGAAAATGTCCTTATCTAATATTTTAGTTGTAGGATGACTCCGAAATTTTTTGAACTTTTACAGTTTTCGAAAAATCAGAGTTTTTAACGATCATAAGACCTGCACCGTTCTCTTACATGTCTTTTTCACTATCTAGCAACAAAAGTTAATCAATATCGATGGACCAAATTTTTTAAAACTTTTGAAAATGTTGCTGACGCTTCATGTAATGTATCCCCCAAAATTCAAGGCGCCGTGACGTCAGCCAGATCGATTGGCAAATATCAATTTTGGAGAAAATTGGCTGAAAGGTTTAGCCGCTAGCGCTGTTCACAGACGGACAGACAGAGAGACGTTTTGCCTTCATTCGATTTGTCGGAATCAAGTACTCACGAAACATGAATTTTGGCTACACCACGTAATAGAATTTTTTTCTAAATTTAGTAACTGGGTTTATCCACTTTTTCGTTACTAAGATGCTGTAATAAGATTTTAATGCCGAAAATGAGCCGTTTTTTTCACGCAGCATTACGTAACTTTCTCTCTACTCCCTAGCAAGAAAGTAAAACATATTCACTGTAAGATTCGAACTCGAGACTCATTGAACGGAATTGAGTCTTCAAGTGTTCTTTGCATGTATTCGATCTGTGCAATTAAAGCGCACAAAATGGCTGTATTAGATTTCAAAAAACGAGGTGACTTAAAAATAGGCTCTTGCGCAAGGTGTAATGAATCCTTAGCTGAGATATCGAGGATGACAAAAGGTACAGACCATAATGGACTACTCTTTTCAAGAGATCACTTTCTAGGTCATCTTGGGCGAAGAATAGGGAATATGAGACGTCGAAATTTTGTTCACTCCTATTGTGCAGTAAATGTACGTGCTAAGAGGAGAAGCAAAAGGTGTGAGCGCAACAAACAACCTAACGAAGTAGGGCACATATATTTTTAGCCAATGTCTTCTATTATTCTTGTAATTCTATCTTATGCATTATATAAATGATATTGCAATATTTCATTTAAAATGTAATTTAATAACAACTTGAAAACATATGTCTATTTTGAATCATGCAAAAAATAACATCTCTATAGCATGTTTCCAATAGCAAAAATTATAAAAAGTATTTTCTTAATGGTTTGAGGAGTTAATCGAAGTGGTAGAACTTAAAAAAAAAACTTGCAAGAAAAGTTATTGTTTTTGTACTGGTGTAATAAATTTAGAAAGAGGATGTAAATATTTAATTTCTAAAGTTTATAAATGGGAGATATCTTTTACATTTTTACGGTACCCTATACGTACGTATATACGGAATAATATAACATAGTATAGGGAAAGTTATGTAATGCTGCGAAAAATCGATTTCGACATTTCAACGGATATACACGTTTTGGGGTTCCCAGATCCCGAAAAACTATATTCTTTTTCAATACGTCCGTCCGTCCGCCCGTCCGTCTGTCCGTCTGTGACCACTACTAGCGCCTAAAGCATGCGCAAGATTTATTTCCAAATTGACGAAACCCGTATCAATTTGGCTCGAGTTGAATCCTTGAGATTCTGAAAAATATTAATTGTAAATTTGGGGGGTTCTTTCTCAAAAATCACCGGATATTTTCAAAATTTTCTCAAAAACGGCTCCAAATCCTTTCTTTAAATTTCTCATAAGAATAAGAGTAAATTCCCTTATGAAGATATCATGGCTCCGATTTCCAGTTTTAACACTGAATTTTCGAAAATTTCAAAATTTTTCGGGCGGCTTCTTACAAGAACAGAATTAAAGATAGAGATTTTTCCTTCAATTAAAATATGTTCTCCATTGTAAGTTCTTTCATTAAGGTCATATACATTTTTTTAACATTTTGGTACTTTTCGCGCAATATTGCGAGAAATTTGTTCTATTTTAAAATCTTATGAAAACAAAATTTCTCAAAAAGGCTCCCAATTTTTTCTTTACATTTTTGGTAGGGATAGTTCTAAATGTACTCTATAAGATATTGCTCAATTCTTTGTAGTTTTTTCAAAAAATACAAAAATGAATTTTTTACTTGTTTCTCAATTTGTTAATATTTTATACTACCGGTAATTTGTTCACATTGCTGCATCTAAATAATGTCATATAAATTTTGTCGAAAAATGTACCGATTTCTGTGAAAACTAGCTCGAACCTTCGCTCAAACGCCATTTTCTCAAAACCTGGCTCCAAATTTTGTTTTCAAACATTTCGAATCGATAGTGATAATTGCACTTTTTAATATTTCGTTAAGTTAATTTCGGTGTATATTTTGGTTTTTCTATAAATACAAAAATGTAAATTTTGTGAAAGAACTCTCACGCCGCTAATACGCGCATTTCAAGCAAATTGTAAACACTATTGTATTTGTAAGTTAATATACTTAAAATTACTTCAAATTAAGTTTTTCGAAACTCAAAACTTTTCGGTGAACAAGAGCTTCGAATTTCTAATTTAGTTGCGCTTAAACGCCAGGTTTTTAGAAAGGCTCCAAATTTTTCAAAGAAAATTGCCGTTTAGGACGAGGTTTTACTGTTCTCTTATAATCTAAAAATAATATTTCCGCTCTACAATTAGGAAACCAAAAAATTAAAGAAGGGTCAAAAATGTACTTTGGACGGCGATAGATATTAGCTATAGCATTGTACTAATTTTTGGTCTTAAAACATTCTTAATCCTCTTTCTGTCTTGCAACCATTGCTCAGATCCTATTTTCGTATTCTTCATTCCCCATCTTGTTTACCTTTTCGTTTATTTTAATTTCTTCATTCCTTAATCCTCCTGTGATGGCTCAGAGGATCAAGTGATGTCACTCCAGTGTCTCTTATCAGAAGGTGCTATGGTCCGAAACCTGACGGTAGCAACATTTTTGACATTAGCTAGTTAGCTAGGTCGAATTCAGCCGCTGTCTGGAGAAGAATTCTAGCGACTGGCAGCTCTGATTGGTAGTTTTCCGTGTTTTTTTTTTTTTTTTTTTGTCAACACCAGGCGAATGTCAAAGCAGTACTCTAACATTCGGGCCACGGACCGCGTGCGATCTTTTCTTCCTCTTTCTTAATCGCAACTTACCCACACTTACACTTACATACATTACACTAGCACACAAGTAAGGAGATCACGCGGGAGCATATTATATTGTTCCGGCAGGGCGATAGCTGGTTGGTGGAAAATCCCGCAAGCCGACGTGTATGTCAGTGCCATATCTCACCATCCACAGGAGGGAGAGCACCACCACCACCACCACCACCACCACCACCATCTCCTCTTTTGATAAACATGCACTTCGCTTACGAAGTTCTAAAACTCCCAGTTGACGCTCCCGGAAACAATAACCAATCACTCCTTAAAATTTTACAAACTTTTCAATTTTCTCATACTTGTTGACATAGTGTATTCACTACTGGCAGTAGCCAATGACTGCAGCATTGATTTTCCCTTTCCTGAAAAGAGGTTTCCACGCCTATAACATGCGTGTGACCTTTACAAAGTTACCAAGAACGCGAATGGTGCGTACGGGGAATGCCGGAGGGGAAACACGCGTTCTGATCCCGTGACCATTCGGCTGGCTTCCGGGAGTTAGAGCGTCCCTGCACACCGGCTTCCAATTTAGACTACCGCTCAAATTTCATGACCTAATATAAAGGACGGAAAGGTTAACGGGTGCCGGGAAACTGCTGCAATATGTTGGCTGCTTTACCGGCCAACGCTCCGCGTGACGCAGTTGCAGCGTGCGCCTTGGTGGCGGCGATGACGGAAAGAAGAGTTTCGTTGTAGGACTTCTGCGTAGTTGGGTGGGGCACGTGTCGAGATAAGGGTTCTGCGTATGGGTCGCGGCTGCTTCAGATATGATCTCACCATTTTCACGAAGGATGGGAAACGAACAGAGAAGTGACGAAGGAAGGCAACGTAAGGAGAAAGGAGTGCTACGGCGACGAGCATGCTGTTTGACACAGAGCCGTTCTCTTGGAGGGTGCATCAGAAAATATTCAAGGGCTATACTTTCAATTACAAAAGAAAATTAAAAGCCTAGTAGTGCTGTGTAGCACATACTTTCTCGCTCGTATTTTGTCACAAAATTACGCGAAAAGTACTCAAATTTTCGAAAAATTGTATTGAACTTATTTAAAATTCTTTCTTTAAAGAACAGATTTCATTAAGGGAAAAAATATCTAACTTCGTAATTGTAGTTCCAGAAAGGCATAAAAAAGTATTGAATTTTTGAAATTTTCGAATAATCAGAGTTTTTAACGAAAATGAGATCCGCACTATTCTCTTCAACGTCCTTCACTCTATCCAACAAAATTTAATCAAAAACGTTGGCGCCATTTTTTTATTTGGAAAATGTCCCGGGGACTTAATGTTCAGTACCTCCACTATTGAAATATCGATACAAAATTCAATAGGCCGCAATATCAGCCAGATCCATTCGGATATATCATTTTTGGAGAAAATCGCCTGAACGGTTTAGCTGCTAGCATTGTTGACAGACGGACGGACAGACAGACGGTTTGCAGTCATTCCATTTTTCGGTATCAAAGATGAAAAATGAATAGATTCTGGCTACACCAAGTGTTAGAGGATTTTTTCTAGATTTATTAGATTAGATTAGATTTATTAATAATTCTGCAATTAAGCCTGAGTACTTGGTGGCAAAATACACTAACTTAACATTACAGAACTTAACAACTTTACAAAATCTACAAACTTTACAAATTGACGTGAACATTTCACCATGCAATCTTTCATAGCACTCCACTTCACCACACTTCACTTCACCGCACTGCGTAACATTGAGCTGTAATGTCTTTCTGACACACTCGTTTCCCTCAGTTTCACAACGCCACTGCACTGCACATAATAATAATAATAATAATAATAATAATAATAATAATAATAATAATAATAATAATAATAATAATAATAATACTTAATTACATAGAAGACAGTCACTTACACTGAATAATATTAAAAATTTACTCGTATAACACACACATCAACATTCAAGAAAGTAATTTATTTTTAAATTTGCTCAGGCTTTGACGAAAGGGATCGAAGATTGTCACAGGCAAACCGTTCCAGTCCCTAATAGTTCGATTCATGAATGAATAATTATGTTTTTCGTCACCAGGGCCCTGTAATAAAAGATTTTCTGCCAAAAATTCGCCGTTTTTTCGCGCAGCATTACATAATTTACCTCTCTACTACGTAAGCGATTGTGGTTAGGCGGAAGAGCAGGCCCTATGGCCTGAGCCTCGCCATTAATAAAGACATTATTATTATTATTATTATTATTATTATTATTATTATTATTATTAAGCGATAGCGAGAATTTAATAAATATATGTATGATAATAACTATTCATTTAAATTATGATTATTTAAACCACTAGTGTCCTGAAACAACCTACCCTCGTGTATAGGTAATTATGAAGCGTACGTAATTATTCGCATCCTTGTAGATGCAGTGGCTCTAACACATTTTTTCCTTTTACCAAAATTAAATAAATATACAAAGTATTTTAAAATAATATATCTAAACTCAATTTGTAATATAAATGTTCCTACTAGTACAGTTCAAATTTGAATCTCGAGGTAACCTTTATTACACGAGACTCATCATGAAAGTAACATTCCCTAGGTTCTCAACAAAAATAAAACAATTTCATGTAAAAAGTTTATTGTAGAAGATAAAACACATTTCCACTATATTTCCATATAATTACTAATAAAATTGAGATATTTGTCATACCGTTGAATCACAATTTGTATTCTTGTGTCGTAGAAGTCTGTTTCCTAAGATAAGTACCAGTTTTTGACAGCCACTTCGAACTTTCCAACACTGTGTTATGCGTAATCCTGAGCGGACAGGAATTTCTTGAGATGTAAGAAAAGATGGAAATTGCTAGGGCCGAAGTCTGAACTGTAGGGTGGATAATCGTACGGTCGGCTAAACAGGTCTCCTGCGACAGTTCCGCTGTGAAGTTTGCTCAAGTACCATTTCTGTTATAGATTATGAGTTTTCAAAAATTAAAGGTGTGTATATTTTCGAATCTCCAGCTCATGGAAGAGTGTTTTCTAAGAGATGGCTGAAATATTATTAATATACACAAGGCTGCAATGATATAGTACGACGAATCGATTATAAATAAATAATATCAGAAAGTATATGGTGTTGGTCTGTGAATAGTTTATTTTTGTCTTTCTTGAAAACACTTTCCGTCCTCGCGTTTTCTTTTACATCTCTTTTGCTCTCATGTCTTCAAATGCGAGATGGTTTTAAAATAATTCCTAGTTTTCTTATATTTCTTTATTTGGTCTGATTATCGATGTACTTTTATGAATAGATCTTGTGTTATAATTACCTCAAACGTTTAGAAAAATCTGTGAAATATTCACACCTACACCGCTTCTCTTGTGTTTTCTGTGCACTGGGACCTAAAGTGTCCGCTGCTATAGCACAAGATGTCTATTGTCAATACGACTATTTGTCTATTTGTATCTTCAAAATTCTTCACTTCACCTGTTCTAATTAGAAATGTTCTAGGGGTGAACCGCAGTGTTGTGGGAGGGTTGTGGCTGATGTAGGGCGAACTGTGTTGTCGTTGTGTTACAATGCGGTGTCGGATTCCCGCTTGGCACCGAGGCGCACACTGCATGGAGGGGCTGCTTCCTGCGCTCATGTTTTCGTGGAGCTCTCGAGTTGCTCTCAGAATCTCTCATGGAATCGATATATATGCGGAGAGAATTCCACTGAACGTCTAATTCACAAGCGCTTCGGGACAAATGGAACATTTCCGTCTAGGTGGAGTGAAGTCGACGCTGAGGACAATCATCAGAATTGCACAGAGTTCAGTGCGAACTTCGTGCGTAAAATCGGATTGCTTTCAAAACTGAAGAATCTGTTATAAGCTTCAGGTTCTTCACAAAGCAATTTGGGTGTAAATCAAAGGTTCCGGAAGTAATACATTTCGTTTTGTCGTAACCTAACTCTAATGTCAATAATCCCTAATTAAGATTGAGGTGGAAACTTCACGGGTAGGTAGGTTATACTCTGCGTTATTTACATAGCGTATCATTTAACTCGCAACGCAGGCAGGTGTGCGTCCGGTGCCGATTGCGCAAATGACAAAAATTTAATGTTTTCGATTATCGTATTTGAACCAATTTTTGAGGAAAGTATGAAAATGTCGAAGGAGGTTCATAGGAAATACCACCATAAATTAAAATTTACAGGACGTTGACTTCGACCAGAACATTGGAGGATATCCACTTTGAAGAAAATGCTGTGTGCAATTGAGGTCCTTGCTTTGTCCATAGATAGACCGGTGGCCCGACAAACTGAAAAGATAGTTTTGATTACTTGTACAAAACTAGTTGGTGAGCAATAAACCAGGTTAACTATTATTTAGTTTTTCACGCAGCTGAGAATAATATTAAAGTTCACAAAGTTAATTTTGTTTATATTACATTTATGAATCAAGCTCATATTAAAGATAATTTTTCAAATTTAACAAATTTGATAATAGAATATTGCATGCCCCATAAGTTTCTCTTCTGAGATACGTAAATCTCTGGAATAATTCACTGAATAGCTCAGTCTTTTCAAACTTACGAGGAAAATTACTATTTTTGGTGAATATTATCGACACTGACAAAAACAATATTATATAATTGACGATGGCATAAAAACTTCTTTATTTCTATGTTGTTAGACTTAAAGAAAAATTAGTATTTACATAGTTACAACACATTATCAGTGGCGGCTCTGGGATTAGGCATCAGGGAGGGCACACAAAGTTACAGGATCAAATAAAGTTAGGCATTTAAAATATTGTTATATTTGGATTGTTTAAGTCACATAAGTAAAATTTACAATCGAATTTTCTCAGGCTAAGCACAAGCTCTATAAATTAAATTGAAACTTCTGTTTTTACATTCTGTAAATCTATTACTAATTATTTAAAATTAAATGAGTCTCGTAACAAAACTCTTTATAATGAAAACATACAAAGTCCATTCAATCTCTCTTCCGACATGATATTTCTTAAAAATGTCTATAATCCTTTCAAAGTGGAAAAAGCTCTCTCGGATTCTTTTATATAGCACATCCAGCTCAGATTTCAGTTTGCTAGCTCACGAACGGAGAGAACTGTGAAACGCGATCAACCCTTTGTAGGGGGAATTTTTCTTGATATTGTTGGAATGTTTTACAATCAAAGAGAGAACACATGGATAGATTTCCCCTAAAATTAATATGGTCATTTACCCCTTTAAAATTTCCGTACAAAAGAACGATTGCCATTTCTATCAGATTGTAAAATTTTTATATCAGGCCGAGGTAGTCCAATTCTCTTCATGTACAGCCTCGTATCATAACTACATTGACTGTTTTCAGGCATTTTACAGAATTGCAAACCATTCTCAATCTCAATGCACAATACGAACTGGACGCAAAGATCGGAACACAGCATTCGCATAGTTTGTCTACGGATCGGAAAGATGATGCCGACCATGCCGATTGCACACTAACTGCCTTCTCTGAATGCTTGCGAAAAGGGAGATCAGTTAAACAGAATACCAGCAGATAGCACTGGCCTAGACGTAAATCAAGCGAAAAGAATATTGTAAGTTAAAAATTGATCAATAGATAGCGCCGGGCAACGAGGTTGCTACCTCCCCTGTCAGGCTGCTGGGCGGCGGCCGTCACAAGACGCCATTTGCCGATTCTACGTTGCCATTCGAGCACTTGTTGTCGGCCATTTTTATGTCAGTACGTTCCATAACAACACTGCGTTTAGGACACAGAGGCGAGTGTCCGCAGCCAATGAAAATCGTTCAACGGAACAAGCGGGAGTTTGAAATCTAAAGATGCGTTCGATTCGAAAACAACCCTACAAACCCACAGAGACCCACAGAGATTATTTTAGACAGCGCAAGAGAAGAAATACTGATCTCAGTAGGGGGGCCAGTGTCCCTAGCGCCTCCCTGCTGCAGCCGCCACTGCACATTATACGAAACAGTATTAGTGTCAGGTTTTCTTAACGACAGTCCGAAGCAACGTTGATTTTTCATGGAATGTTACATTAATTTTTTTAATTGGATAAGTCCGATTATTAATATTCGTTGTTTTACTCACAAACTCTTTCTCGACGTTTCCAGACCTTGGATTTGGCTTCATATTCTGGAAATGTAAATATAAATTTAATAATGACTTTAATTAGTGGTCAAGCTTTTAGATATTGTTACCGCAAAATTCATTTAAAATACATTTTTTTAATCACTGATGACATAATTGTACGGGTAAAATAATTTTTTCTTCTTTCTTTTTCTTTTTTTAATTTATGTATGATAAAGCAAATCAAGCGTTCTTATTATAGAATTAACGACAAGATGCGCCATTTTCCCGCTCCCGTTTGCTTCTACATTTTTAATTTATCGTTCACAAATATTTTTGAGAAAATCAGGATTTACTGCAAAATATATCGGTCAGAACTACTATTCAGTCTTTCTTGAAACTGGAAACTACTGTCAATGTGACAAAAAGTCATTGAGAATGTCCGTGTTTACTTAATAGTTCTACTTTACTTTTCTGTGCCCCTGTTTGCTTAATAGTTCCATTTTATTTTTATATATTGTTATGAATGTTTTGAATAATACAGAGCACTTAAGCTTTATGTAAAACGTGTAAAATTTCTCACAATTCGCAGTTTCCATAATAATATTTCATTGGTATTTCAATTTCGAAGTATATACTGTATATTCTTAATTGAACTTTTCCTTTCCATATGTGGAAATAATTATTTTCTATGATTTTTGTGTTTGAAAACAGTTCTACCATTGACAAATGGGTGATAAGCTCTGTAAACACTCGTGTGTGATTGACTTGCAACACACTGATGTTCTGTTTATCTCTCTGCACATCGCTCAAATTACGGAGATCATTGATACATTCTTCGAGAAAATAAATAAAGCCATTAAAAATAGTCCCCACAAGATAAATGAACATGGAAAAAATTATATTCTCTTCCATCTTTTTACTGTCTAAAACTCAATACTACTGGTATTCTAGACAAAGGACTAACCCACCTTTAATGCAGTGTAGGATTGGAGATACTGCATCCGCCATCCTCGTAATATTTGTAAGTGGAATTAAAACAGTGCCCATCAATAGCAATTACTGGAAATGTTTACGCTCTATTTGGGGGCTTAAGTAGTCCTTATTTTCCAAAACTACACAAGTATAAGGGAGATACCTCTCTCATAAGATCTACAGGCTGTGAACAAACTGTATATCACTCAAATCTTCCAGTTAGCAACAACCCCTTTTTTTACTACTTCTGTCTCGTCTTAAGCATACCCTGTTCCTATTACTGCTGTCATTGTATGGCATTGCATTACCACTCACCATACCAACCCGCATTCGCCGCTGCCCCACTGTCCTACCACCATTGACCCAAACAGCACTACTTCCATTGTTTCAGCAACCAACAATTTGCCCGTCACGCTTATTGCCTTCCGCGCGGCGCCCCAGCAAAATCATCACAGTTTTTAACATCGGAGTTAAATAAATAAACATCTGCGCCTATACCTCCATCATAACCGCCGTCACCGCCGCCACCGTCGCCACTACACTCAACGCCACTACTGCCGCCGCTGTCTTCTCCACCATCGCCACTACTCCCAACGCCACCAATGCCGTCGCCATTACCGTCACCGCCGCTTTCGCCACCACCATCATCTGCTCATCGGTTTCCGCCCTAACCACCCAACGCCACCGCCGCCACCGCCGCCACCGTCACTGCCGCTACCGCCGCCACCACCGCCATCGCCACTTCCGCCGCCACCCGCCGCCGCCGCTGCTACCGCCGCCGCTACCGCCACCGCCGCCGCCACAGATGCCGCACTTCTGTCGCCATCGCCGCCACAATCGTCATCTGCACTCCTGCCATCAACATTGCGGCCTCGCGGGCATTACCGCTCCCTCTGCCACGCGATACCGTAGTGACACCAACGTTCTTTGCATTGCTGCCTTTACTAGCTCAGCCGCCGTCCCTACCTCCTTCGAAATCTGCACCGTTACTGGCATCTCCAACGCAACTGCCACCGTCCCAACATCATCTGTACCGCTGCCACTGCCTCCGCTGCCTCCCTTACCACTGCAGGTTCACCGACGATACCACCACCGCCCACCCCACCATCACCGCTGTCGACCCAACCTCTACCATCATCGTCATCTGCACCATTGCTGCCATCTCTATCAGCGCTGCCACCGCCACCATTACCGGCATAGTCACCGTTCCCTCTACGACCGCTCCGCCGCCGCCGCCGCCGCCGCCGCCACCGCTGCTGAGGCACGGGCTCGCGTGCGACCGGCTCATCGCTTGGCGGTGGCGCACTGCGTCGTGGCGCGTCCGCGGGCGGGAGGGGGAGGGCGTCGGCAGCAGCGGCGGCTGCAGCGACGGCGGCGTCGGCGGCGAACGGCTTAGCACCCGCTCCTGCTTCCGCGGCTGCCGTCGACTGTTGCCATCCCTCGCCCTTCCATCTCCACCTTCGACTACGCTAACTTCACCGGTAATTTATTTATTTACACGTCCCCAGTACAAGTTGGCGTCCTGCCCTTCGACACTTACACCATTACATTTCATGAATAGTTAAGTCGCGCTGGTTAAACGGTTGCATTAGATGCCGCGACTGAATATGCAAGCTCTCCCGTCAGCCTGCCCCTGCGCCGGGATCCCCGCTGCCACTGCCGCCCATCGCCTGCCGCTGTCGCCCATCGCCTCTGCGCGGGCGCCCCTGGCGCTGCGTAGCCCACGCAGCTCCACTGCGGGTTTAATCCGGATCATACCCCGCGGCCCGGGCCGCCCACCTGAAAGGTCTCCAGCAAATTGAAAATATGTCGGATCTCGGGGACGTTGCGGCAATCAAAATAATGCTGCCTCATATCTTTCCAATTAGTCGTTTATATCTAAATCGTTTCTGTTTTTCTCTAATGCATAATTCATGTCTTGTTGCCATGTCCTTTTTGGAATAGAACAATTTCTTTCAACATGAGCTGTTCGATGAAATCAGTAAAAAATTCGGAATGGGTGAAACCATAGACAATTAACAAAGATCCTTATATTAAATGTCTCTTAAAGGTTAAACCTTTAAAATAATTTTTCAGAAAATGAATCAAAATCCATCCATAACTAGAATTGATAATTATAACTGAACTTTTCACCCATACAGTTTTTACTGTTGTTTGACTAAATAAATGTAAATCTAATTCGAATGAACGTAGTACATATTCGAAATCACCTGTCAACGGTTTCCAACCTAAAGACATTTTTCCATGCACGACGTTCTTTCATTTATATTTTTTGATGGATTCATAAAAATGTTTTGTTTTTGAATCGATACTTTGCGGATATTATACTGACGTTCCTTTCACAATTTTCCTACATTGTAAAGTTGGTTAGGTAAAATTGCAGTAGTGACAAGCATTGACTGCTGTAGTGACAAGCATAAACGAGACGACTCCATCAGTAATTGGGAAGTCTCGGGTTCGATACCAGAACGCCAGAAATATATTAGATTCATTTAGAATCCGCAAGTTTGTGGTGCTACCGGAATCCAATTTATTGGACCTTCATAAGTAGTTTTTGTGATTAATTTCATCACTTCATGGTGGAGCAGCAACCTAGAACATGGGCCACGGATCGCGGGCGATCCTTCCTTCCTTCTTTCGTCCTCATTCCCATCCTTAGTGCTGTGAGATGTTCTGATTATCTAATACTGTATGGCCTATCACGTTGGTTCAGAATATCCCGAAAAGAGCCAAAGATCCGGAAAGCAACCGCAAGCTAGGAGTCGAGGCATTGAATGTTTGTGTAATATACTGCGAAATGCCTCCTAATGAAAAAATATTATTATTATTATTATTATTATTATTATTATTATTATTATTATTATTATTATTATTAAAGTGAATACTTCAAACTCTTTCACAACATAATATAACAATTGACTTCAGATAGCGCCCTTCTCTGTTTGGCTACAATGCAAGGAGTAATAAAACTTCTTTTTTTTCTGATTGCACTACATGCCAGTCCCGGTCATTCCCTAAACTATTATTATTATTATTATTATCGTTTCTTTTTTCTCAAGATTTTCTCACCCGGGGTTTCGGGTTTGAGGGTACTCTAGGTAAACCACATTCCTAGCTTTACAATTTTAAAACCGTGCGAACAGTCAGGCAGGGCAGGTTTCAAGAATGACTAACTTTTCAGCTGTTGAAATAATTTTGCGAGGAGGAAGTCCTAATTTTTCTGAATAATATTTTAGAACTTTGTTAACAAGACCGGTTGCTGTTATTACAATTGATATAATCTCAACAGGCTCAAGTTTGTATATTTATTTATATTATATTTATAGGGAAATGAATTCTGAGATTTTTCTGTTTCTGCTGTATTGATTTTGGGATCTGCAGGGTGTGTAACATCAACGATGCTTTCTTTTCCTGAACGTTATATAGCGGAATGTCTGATTTATTTTCCGGAATCGTTTTGTCAGTATGTATTGGTCAAATATTATTATTATTATTATTATTATTATTATTATTATTATTATTATTATTATTATTATTATTATTAAATAGTGATTATACAGAAGAAGTGTTAAATATGAAATAATAAATGCACAACATTGAACACTGTAATTTGCATTAATGTCAGAGAAAATGTTACAGAGCAATTCTTTTATACATAATAAAATATGATAATTCTGTCAGACTAAGAATCGTAGCTGAATATCGCAGAAAAATTGGTAGAAGATATAATGCTTTACATTTGCTCTCATTGAAACGGAAGATATTGACATTCGATTAAGACGTATCCTTGAATTTTGCATTGCAATTATTTTCACAAGGAAAAGCTTGTTTTAAATTTGATTCCAGAATTTTCTTGCTAGAACAGTTGTACCATGTTAGATTACTCATTGAGAAACGCAGCTCAGGTCACAGGTTTACATTGCACTGATTCAAGGGGTATACATGCACTAATTAAAGAAAATATTGGTTCTACAATAACATGTGTATATTGTATCATTGGGATCGGATACCTAATATTATAATACTAGTTGAATCACCAAAAATGATTCAACTCACAAATGCATTTTCTCCAACTTGGATTTGGATTTAAGCTCACAGAATCCGCGATTAATGCTCATTTCGTTTGCACCACCATCGCTGGTTAGGAACACCATCGCTCCCGACGCACAAAACAGAAAGTTAAATTTGTGTAATTTCCATATTTCACAGTTTAAACTAAAATTTGATCTTTGACACATTGTGAAGCAAATTCCTCTAATCGCAGGTTGCAGAAACGTTGAAACCTATTTTAGAAAATCTTTTTTTTTCTCTCTTTATTTTTTGTCGCATCAACGACTAAGGTTATTAGCGACAACATTTTAAATTACAGGTATTTACAGACAATTATGACATTGACAAATATGACAATTATGACAATCTGTCATTACATAAACAAAAGTATCAGAATGTATTGGTCATAACATAATACAGTATCACATATTACTTATCTTACATACCATCATCATGCAGAACAATCAGGGCATGGTCATAACATCTTTTCGAGGGTTACACATCATTACATTAACATAATATAACATAATAACATAACATAATGTAACATAATAACATATAAGTTATAACATACTATTATCTTACATACTTGTAACACAATCATACAATATCATCGGGGTAGGATCATAACACATCAACTCTAGAGATACGGGCGGGCTTACCATAAATTTATATTTCAAGCATGACATTTGTGTTTTTGCAAAATTTGACAATCTGGTTCTGAAAGGGGACAGAGTACAGGATTTTCTCCATTTCATTTGGATTAAAATACATAGTTCTAATGTAATCATATTTACGACAGGACATAATAATATGTTCGATTGATAGTATTACTTGGCACATATCACATAGTGGTGGTGAGGTATTCTCCAGCAAGTACCTGTGTGTAATTTTAGAATGACCAGTTCTGATTCGTGTAATTAAAACTTGTTCGCGTCTAGTCATCTTGGGGTCCGATTGTAGTGATAGGAATAAATCGATTGATTTATGGGTATTACTAGACTTATGACATCGCCATATCGGTTCCCATTGCTGGAGCATCTTATTATGTACGAATCTTATGACATATTGCTTGGAGTATCCAGGGTTAGGTCTTACATTGTTTCCTTGGAGATCAATTATTATCTTTGTGTTAATTTCATTGTTATGTATTTCGGTCATAATAATTGGATACAGCTGATTAGGTAAAAGAAGAAAAATTACTGATAAGCCTTAAAGTTTAATGAAATGAAGGAGTTCTTTAATTCGAGCCGTCGTTTTGGATTGTGTTTAATCATATATTTTGAAGATATCTTTAGAAATTTTATTAGTGATGATAGTGGCATCGGTACTGTTACGGGTTATCTTTTTAAGCGCTTCCAGAATTGCATGGTTGAACATGTTTTCCTGACTAGCAATGTTCATAAACTGGAATTTCACCAATTTTTTGGGATCCTTCACAATGGCCTCAGAAAATGATGTATTATTGCGTCCGTCAATGAAGATATTGTAGTTATTTTTGTATTTATCATACGCTTCGCTGTATTTGAGTTTCCATTCGTCTAAGTCAAGGTTGTTCTGCTGAACTTCAACCAGGGATTTATCGACTTCAATGATGTTGACGGTCCAGGGATTTACAGCGGGGATCTTTTGACTTTCTATAGGAAGCCTCGAAATGTTGAGGGAGCTGAATAGCGTAGCTACTTTATTATAGAAAGGTGTAGAACACTGTGGATTTCCACTTCTAATTCCAGGAGATACATCATTACGTATTATCTTATTTAAGGATGTTTTGGCTTTAATTGCGTATTTGATTGACAGGGTTTGTCTTCGAAATCAGAGGTTAGTTTCAGCCGCTTCGATGAGAATACTACCAATTGGACTTGTGTGAAACAACCAGTGCTTATTCTGAGTCCGCAATTGTGCAGTGTGTCCAGTTTTTTGAGAGTTGAATTGCACGCTGAATTATATACAATAGATCTGTAATCTATCTTACTTCTTATTAACGCTTTGTATGTAAGTAGTAAGGTATTTTTTTTCTGATCCCCAGTTGTTGTGGTTTAGACACTTCAGGATGTTAAGTCGATTTTTGCATTCTGCGTATGTTTTAGAGATATGTTCTTGCCATGTGATCCTGTGGTCAAATATAAGGCCCAAGATTTTTGTATGTGTGACAGTCTTAATGGCTTTGTTGCCCAGGAATAGTTTCGGGTAGACGGGGCTTAATTTTTTTAGAAAAAATCATACATTCAGATTAATCAGTCGAGAATTTGAAACCGGTTTTCATTGACCAGTAAATACAGTTTACAGCAGTTTGCATTAATTCATTGGTTGAATCGAAGTTCCTTCCTTTGCATAGTAACACCATATCATCGGCGTATTTCCGCACGACAACTAGGCTTACAATATCATCATCAGCATCATTTATGGCGATTAAAAATAGAGTCACACTGAGCACTGATCCTTGCGGTAGCCCATTATTAAGTTTCTTAATTGTTGAAAAATTATTAGCTATACGTACTTGAATACATCTGTTGCTAATAAAGTTGATAAGGAACTTAAACATATTGCCCTTGATACCAATACTAAGTAATTTAGCAGCTATGCGGTGTGTCCATACCATATCGTATGCTTTTTCGATCGAAGAAAGGCTTCTTGGATTATCGTTGTCGTGCTGATAAGATGTAAGGTGGTGGAGGGTCCAGTTCTGAATCCAAATTGGTTGTCTTTTATTAAATGTTGAGATTCAAGGAACCACCTTATTCTTTTGTTAACGATTTTTTCTAATATTTTGCATAGGTTGCAGGTCAGTGAGATTGGTCGGTAATTATAGCTATTTGACTGGTCTTTGCCAGGTTTGGGAATTGGAATGACTGTGGCAGTCTTCCAGAGTTCAGGAAAAACATTATTTAGCCATATATGGTTATATATTTTTAATAAAATGTTAATACCTCTCTTTGGGAGATTTTTTATTAGGCAGTTTGGAATTTTGTCTGGGCCAGGAGCTGAGTTGTTGATCTTTTTTAAAACTTGTTGTAGTTCGTGCATGAAAATTGGAGAATTCATGTCATTATCATAGATGCTGTCATCAATAGGTGTCATATGTGGTTCACTTTCAGCTTTTTCTTTATATGTGATGAATTCCGTATGGTAATTGAAAGTGCTGGAATTTTTCATGAAGGTTTCGGCAAATTCCTCAGCAATATTTTTGGGGTCGCTAATTATCTGGTCATTGCAACGCAAGAAATGTATAGTACTATTAGTCTTCATACCACGTACGGATTTGATTTTTTTCCAGCTCTCTGTTGAGTTTAATTGGCAGTTTATTGAGGAGATATATTCAGTCCATGATGTAGCTTTGTTTATTTTTACAGTTCTGCGGGCAATAGCTCTAGTTCTCTTATAGTTGATTCGGCTATCATTATCTCTTCTTTTTTATACCGGTTAAATGCTTTTTTAGCGTTTCTAATAGCGACTTTGCAATCAGAATTCCACCAGGGAACGTTTTTAACTTAAACGGGCCATGGTGTATTTGTGTCATTGAGTTAGCGGAATTGGATATGATATTACAGAATGATTCTACTATCTGGTCAATGTTATTATCGTCCTTGAAAATATATTCTTCGTTGAGGTGCTCATCAATTTTTTTCTGACAATCCAGCCAATTAATGTTCTTATAATTGGGGATTGGGTTGCCCCATTCATGACTAATGGACACACTTGGTTCGTGGATATCAATCAGTATTGGAAAATGATCACTATCGTAAGGGAAGCCCATAACATTCCAGGTACATTTCTGTGCTATTGTGGGAGAAGCTATTGAAAGATCAATCGCACTTAGCCTGTTGTTACTCATATTAATATGTGTGGGATCACCAGAGCTGAGTATGATGCTGTCATGATCGTCAATTACTTTTTCCAATAATCGGCCTCTTTTATCAATTTTGTACGATCCCCATAAGAAGTGATGGCAGTTACAGTCTCCAAGAATTATGAAGGGCTCTTTTATCTGGTTTATAATATCATGCATTTCGATTTCTTGTAGTGGGTACCTATTAGGGATATAGACATTTCCGATACATATGGGGTTAGTTGAATTAATTTTAATTGCCCCGAATTCCATGTCAGTTTGAATTTTTAGAATTTCGATGTGAATCGATTTTTTGGAATATATTGCCACACCACCACATGCATATTCAGGATTACTTCTATTTTTAAAGGTGCAAGTATATCCAGTTATATTCCCATGTGATTTTCCTTTAAAGTTTGTTTCTTGTACACAGATTATATCAGGGCTATGTAGTTTGCATAAATATTGTAAGTTTTCTAGCCTGCTATAAAAGCCATTTAGATTCCATTGCAGGACTATCATTACTTCTTCTTTATATTATACTCTACTTTCAGATGTGTCAGCATGGTTTAAATTCTATGGGGTGATTACATTAACTGGTGTTGATTTCTATACTGGAATCTGTTTTAGTACTTGATTCATCTGCAGTATTAATTACTGAGTTGATTTTCTTGATAATTCTGGTGAATCTGCCTTTTATAGTTTTGTTGGTGAGATGAGGATACAAATAAGGCATCATTTTGGTGATGGATGATATGTCCTGTGAATAATCAGCAGCTTAAGAATAGGATCATTAGCACTGAAAGAGTTCTCTAAAAAAGATTTAAACTGGATGTAAGTAAGGGGGAAGTTATTTTGAGTGTCTTCAATGATGTTTGATAGGGGTAATCAACTCTTCCATATTCTTCTCTTTCTTCTTTTTTTTCTTTTTTGGTTGTTTTGAGACTTCTTCCATATTCTTTGTTTCAGTTGTGTTGCTTACAGTGGAGGGTGAGAAGGAGTCAATCTGGAGGCATCTTTTATTATTATTAAGGGAAGCTATGTTGTCTTTAGTTGGGATTTCTTCATTGTTTTTGGCTTCATTAGTAGGAAATACAGATTTAGAAGGTGGTGAGGGACCAGTTGTGGGTATTTCTTTTGTAAGATCATTGTGACTTTGAATATCTACAGCTCCAGTATTTTCTCCATTGATGGCAGGGTCTGGTATGTCAGAGGATTTTCCCCTGAATTGTTCAGATTCCATGGGAGCACTGCCTAAGTTTGTAGTCTTGTGTTGATTAAAGGTGTTATGTGAAGGGCATTGTCCAGCCAAGTGCCCTGTTTGGTGACAGTTAAAGCAAGACATTTCATCTGTTGTAAAAAATATCCTATATGTTGAGCCATCATAATACACAGTAGTAGAATCTGTTAGTAGACTCACATCTTCAGGGGCAATATACACTTTTCTACGGAAACTCATAATATGGGAGAAACCCTGTCCACGAATACCAGCTTTTACAAATGAAATTTTAGATGCCAATTTGATATTCTTTGTGGTGAGTACATTCTCTATTACTGAATGTGGGATTATGGGACAAACGTTAGATATAATAATTCTTTTGGCCTTTGTTACAAGTGGTCTCAACTTCAGTTCATAGTTTTTTTATTTTAATAACTTTATGGTTGTTCGTAAGGCTGTCAGCTATAGTTTGAGAGCTTAGAAAGATACACACTCTGGTATTAGCAATTCTTGATATGAACCTTATTTCACTGGCGTCAATAATATCGGATAGACTGTTTATGTAATCTTTAATAGTGAGACCTTCTTGCGAGTCGATAATTATGGCCTGGTCCTTGGTGGGAAACACTTCAGTTGACATGACATTTGCGTAAGTTTTCATATTTGAGTGAGTAGATACCTGAGGTGACGGTGTTGAGGTTATGGGAGCCCCGATGTCCGGAGGCTCCATCCTTGCAGGTTAGCCGCTGCACCGGCTGACCATACAGTTGATTTCAGACACTCACAACTCGTGGGACAAGAGATTACCAGTAAGTAAATGTTATTAAGTTCACAGACTGAATGGCAATGTGATAACAACTGTTTCACTGCACGCGATCGGAGCACAATGTGTCTCGGTCGGCTGCCGCAATGGAACTGTAGAAAATCTTGTTAATGTATTTCTAAAATTTCACACAAAATTTTGCGAAAACCCATTTTTTAAAATTGTAAATGACATTATTTAAGAATCTAATCATACATATCACTAAGAAAAAACTATCTTTACAATGTAGTTGAACGATGACCTAGAAAAATAACTTAAGAAATTTTCAAAAATTTACAGTCGACTGTGTCATTATTATAAGTATAATTTGCTCCATTAAACTAACAAAAATAAGGAAATAAAGAAAATAAAAAACGAACAGAATGTAGTTTTGAGAAACAATTATTTCTCGGTATAAGTAACACCAAACCGTGAATCCTGGCTACTTCACGTATACGAGAAAGTAATGTACTAAACATAGGTTCAAGTAAAATATACTTTTCGTTATTTCAGACCCTCAAAATGTATTTTTTCTGTCGAAAACTCAGCACATTTTCTACAGCATCACATAATTATTCCGGTTCTACAAAATAGTTTCTGAGGACAAAATAAATTTATTAAGTTATCAAATGAGAGTAAAGTGAACTAATGCCGAAGATATATGATAAATTATATCAGGTTTTTCAACCATACCAGATAACCTTTATTATAATTTCTTATATTCTCCAAGATCTTGAGTTTATAATAAAAAAATCGAATAGTCTACATCGCTGCTCTTAGTTTGCTGTAGATTTCTCGATATTGGAGTTACAAATGTGTGAAGGAGGAATATAGTAACGACGTTTGTAATTCTTAATTTTAACGTATATATATATATATATATATATATATATATATATATATATATATATATATATATATTCTAACTAACCCACCTTTGCCCACAACTGCCACCTTCACAACAGCAGCATGAACCGTAAGCGGGTTAATAAGATTTTGCTCGTGAAGCGAGCTTAAAATCTAGGGAGCAGGATCTTCAGGGTGCGAGAAAGGTTTGAACCCTTGACACAATAAAATCACACAAATTGCACGTAAACGAGCGTATAATTTACCCATAAACTTTGTGGCATAAGTTAATGACAAAAACCAAGAATAGAATCACACTTTTACAAATAATGATCAAAAACACAAATAGAAACCTTTACAGCACATTGAATGAATGAACACATAATTTACTCCAAAATTGATTCTTTGAAATAATTACCCTAATCTACACTGGGAATTCCCGTGGAAAATTAATTATATCTAAATTTATGCTATTCTAATTACATTGCACACGAAACCAAATTTCAATCTACAATCTCTTGCTTCAAAGAAAATATTACATGTGAAGAACAAAATGTGTGCGAGCGCACTACTCTCATTTACAATTTAAATGTGTCTAAAAATAGCAGAGTAATAAATGTCTCCAAATAGAATGTTTTAGGCAGGCAATAGCGCATCAAAAATCTCCTCCTACAATATTGCAATTTGTTGCCACCCGTGTCCTCAATTTCCTAACACTTTCCGATACTAGTCTTTTTCCCTGCCGACGTGAACTTGACCTACTTTCCGCAGTTCTAAGCGTTACCTCATGAACTGCCCGTTTTTGGCCTTGATGGTCGTGCGCTGGACTCTGCACCGACGTCGCTCGGTCCCAGCTTCTGCGTCGTAAGAGACGGGATTCGCCTTTGCTGTCTACGCTGTCTTCTTGCGTCCTCTTCCGTTCTTCCTAGTCGGCCTCTTCTTCTCCCTCGACTGCTACCGGCGGCTCTGACTACGCCCGCGTTGTGAAAATGTCCCTTGCACGTCCCCGAATACTCGTGCAAGTTTCTCGCTCGTTGCTACTTCTACTTTGTTAAACCAGAACTTTCAAGGCTTTTCTCACAACGGGTAATTTTTACTTCCCGTGTTGTTAATTGAAGAAACACTTTACTAAATCTTCACTATCTCGCTGACGACTAACTAGAACGTCTGTTCGACGCCGAAAACTCCTACCTAGCAGTCGTTGCGGCGGCAAACAATATCTAAGCTGACGTTAACGAGCGGTGATCAAAATGCTGCTTACGCGGCGACGGCGACAATCAACAGAGAGCTTCCGCTTGCGGGTTTGCGTATTTATTGTCCGACGCCTGGGAAAATTCTCAGTGGTGGGGCTACTTCCCCTCTCTCAACCCTTCACAAGGAAAACGTTGCTTGCTAGTTCGCCTTTGATTAGTACGGGCAACGGATACCAGGCTGCGAGTTGCTCAATCCCATAACGCCACTATATATATATATATATATATATATATATATATATATATATATAATGGAAATGATTTTGTATTCTTTGTGGACATTTATTACCATATAATACTTAAAATATTCTAAAAGTTATATTAAAAGAATATGTTTTAGTGTTGATTGCGTAAATTTGGATTTCAGTTTCAGATAATATGTGAATTCACTTAAATTATTATAAATGCATATCAATCTGTACTGCATATGTTTCGATACATCGTCAAGGCTGGAAGCGAAGTAATATAGTTCATTTTGTAAATATCATTTGTAAACTGAATTACTTAGCCTGTTTGTGTTAATTTTATTTCTCACTTATGGTACGTTATCTGACTCAGAGTTAAAGTCCGTTCATTTCTCATTTTTTTATTTAATTGTACGTGGATGATATTTTTTTTAATACTTCAAAATACTAATTTGGATTTATCTGAGCCCATAATTTTTCACTTATTTCAATACCGTTATTACTCAATAATTTAAGACACATTTAAGACACACACATTTGTATTTAAGAATAATTTACGATATTTCTCCTGGTTAGGATCCTCGTGGTGTTTTTGCTCTTCTATTGGTATGACTGGAATAAACAAAAATATTAAATTATTTTAGAACTGCATGAAATTTTGAAATATAGTTGCCAAAATACATATTCAACGGATTCCATTCACTTGTTACTAAATAGCCAATTTGTGGAAGGAACTCAATCCTGACGAACAAAATAAAATGTATCTTCCGTCTTTGACAGAAAGTGTCTGGGGACCATTTTTATATTCCACAAAAGCAACGTTGTATATATATATATATATATATATATATATATATATATATATATTGTAATATAAGCGGTCTAATCAACTAAACTAGCCCCAAGTTGGGACCAGCCAAATGTAATACCAGCGGGGGAGGGCGCCAGGTTCAGCTCCTGAAATATGACTGGATGGAAGTGTTGGGAGGTCATGAATTATAGCACAGAGTCATTTATAACAAATAATAGTTTATTCCTGGCACCATGAGCTGCCAGGGAAGTTACATGTCGCAAAGGGCGACGCAAGTTTCCTACTAACTCTACTCTGTGAGCTCATTGTCCTTATTACTAATTGCTAATTCCCTTAAGGCTAACATATTAGGCTTACTCTTTGATGAAACGTGCAATTCATCATTTAAGATCTGCAGGGCCTGAGCGCGGCCACTAGCAATTTCTCGCCGTTAAAATTGTCCTGTGAGACGGCTTCGCCTCGGAGTTTTCACCGGTGGCTGTGCTGTCTCCACGAGCGGGCCGGGCGGCAGCCTCGGAGGCAGGGGCGGCGAGCGGTCCCAGGTCGCTGACCTGCGGCGCGTCCCCTCTCAGCTGGCAGCGGCAGTCCCAGGTCGCCGACTCGAGCAGGCTCAGTCGGGCGAGTGGCCACGGGCGCTGACGTAATGCGGTGGGCTATCAATGGGCCCGACGCGAGAGGCGGCAAAGGCCGACGGGCCGATGCGGAAATAGCGCGGGATCCAGTAATCTCCCGCCCGAGTTTCCTCCGCGACAAGTCCACTAGTCGCGTTCGAACTAATTAGACTCTGGGAAAGTCTTTCCCAACTCGCGTCCCGATCGTAAGTAACTGAGTAAAAGTAATGTAAGTAAGCAATCTGATCGAGCGACCGAGTAACCAAGTAATCAAGTAATCAAGTAACCAAGTAACCAAGTAACGTTCCGGTCAAAAGTACTTCTCCTCTCTGGGAGTGTTCCTCCCCCGTCGCGCCCCGATCGCAAGTAAATTTCCTCTCTGCATCTCGTATTCAAGAAAACTCCCTTCCCCCCTCCCAAAATGTTCTTAACTCTGTAAGTTTACCCCTTCCCTCATAGCGAAGCTTCCCATTGGCTGAGGGTAACTGCGTTGCAGGATTCTGATTTACCAATCATGTGGCAATTTTCCTGTAATTTTCCGTAGATCGTTCTCTGTCTAACACGGCTCCTCTCCTCTCTCTCGCTTCCCTTTGTCAGATGTTCCAGAAGCTCCTCGCAGCTGTCTGGACACGTGTTCAAGCAGGAGCGCATTTCACGGGTCATCTCGGTCGGCAAAAGGCTTATCGGCAGCCTGCTGTGTTTAATTTGTAAATAGCCCCCGTGGCATTCGGGTGCCTTACTCAAGGCGCGTGCCAACGGGTGCGGGGGCGGGCATTGTTCGAAAGGGGGGTCGGTTGACGGCTGAGAAAGGTCTCGTTCACGACGCGTTGTAAATGTGTCTTCCTCTTAATCGACACCCGTGCAAACTCCTTCGGGGCTTGGCATTCCTTCCCAGGGTGGTGGCAAAAGAGGGGGCGCGAGGGCGTGCATTGTCCGACCGGGTTTCGGCCAGGGGGCCAGTGTGTCTTTTATGAGGGCAATAAACGGGTCGCCTCTGAAAAGGGCCTGAATGCGGTCGGGGCAAGCACTGCCGCGTAACAAAAGGACCTTCGCGGCGAAGGCAGTGTCCCTCGACCCACTTCTGCCTCGACGGGAGCTATCATTAGATGTAATAATTATTTTATTATTGGCGACGCCACAATAAAATTATACTAATTAATTGGTGACGCCACAATATATATATATATGTGAGTCCAATTTATGCGGACCAGGTGTAAAATAAAGATTTGTAAAATTAGACATGTCTTGATGTCAGAATACACTTCTTGCTGCTTTCTACACACGTACTTAAGTTCCATAACACTTTCAACACCGTTTTGGCCCTTAAGTTTGCATTTATGAGACACTGTAAGAAAATTTTGAATTTATGGAATTGGGGTTAGCACTATCTTCTCTGATCCCTTAAATTAATTTAGGACAGGCGATAGTGTAATAGATGCCGATGATTCAAGACACTACAAAAGGTTTCATTCACATGAACTACCCTCGAGAAACTGCTTCCCAGATGTGAATATCACATAATATTTATTTTATATTCTTTTATGTGGATATTTTATTATAAGTGAGAAGTGAGATCTTTGTACGATTTCTCAAGCTCTCAAATCCCTATTCTAACTTATATACCATATTAAGTTGTTTTACGATGTAATCCGCTCTGACTTTCCGTAACCTCACTTTAGTGATTGGAGGCACTAAGGTTAACTGTAGCTTAACCCTCTGGATAATCTTAAAATGTTGGTCCGCAGTGATCTGTGTCTCATTTAGATTAAAACATGTGTTCACATTCTATTTTATGATTACATAATAATAATAATAATAGTTTCATTATTATTGATATTAGTGCACTATAAATTATTACAAAATTTACTTCGTAATAATTATTAAAATTTCGGTGATTTAATATTGAAATAAATTACTATTTATTTTTAATTTATTTTCGCAAAAATAGTCAAATCTCAATGTGGAGAATGGAGGAGAAGTATTATCTGTCCACGGTTTCTTGAGCTTCAAAATCCTTTCTCCGCCGTTTGACTATATACAGTTGAATGACCACCCCAAATAAAGAATCGCCCAATTCCATGGACCCCACACAATCAATCTGTCAAATACCTAAGGCTGAATCTTGATACCAGACTGAATTTGAAAAATCACATAACAGTATAAGCACAGCAAGCCAAAATAAAACCAGTTCTGCCACTTTTAAATCGTGATAGTTAGCTCTCATTAAACAACGCCATCACCATCTATAAATCACTAATGAGACCCCAATGTCTTATACATGCCCTATATGGATAAAAGCCTCTAAAACTAATATCAATAAATTTTAGATTATCAAAAATCATTTCCTGATACTCGCCACTCTTGTACCCTGGTTCATCTCAAACATTCATCTGCACAAAGAATTGAATTTACCTCCTATAGTTCACCATATTCGCCATCCTATAGTTCGTATCTAACAATTTCTTTTCCAAAATAAACACAATATCCCAAGCAATCCATTACGACTTAGCCACCACCTCCCAGCTCCCAACTAGAATAAAAAAATAGATACTTAGTAGATTCATTCCTCAGCATATTTTCAGAACTGAATTAATCCCATAGGTGCTCTGTGTGCTAGACTTTCATATTCACCTGTAATTATATATAATTGTAAGATTATCATTTAAGTTAAATATTAAGTCAGAAAATGCGTATGATATAGTATATATAATATTGAACTATGTATATTCGTTCATTAAAAAATAAATTGTAAGAAACAGTTGAATGAAGAATAACAGTACTACCAAAGCATGTTTGGCGACGCGTGAAATATTACAACTTTTCGCTCTCAGGCACCAAAAAAACGTATTTGCATCGCTAGACGAACAACTATTTGATTTATTTAGTATTCGTAACAAAATAGCAACCCACACCTTTGGCTCCTTACCTACCACATCTAGCAAAAGCCTAGCCCAACAAAATATGAACTTAGTGTACATTTACGTTCAGAAGCCGAACAAGGGGCCACCTCAGTATTGGCTCAATGGATCAGAGAAATTAGACAAAAAACCTGATCGACATGCTGGTCAATGACGTGGTCAGGGAAGCTGAAGTACTTTAGTTATTACAAATGTATTCAGTATTTTAAAATTATATAGTGAAAATTTTAATTTAATCGTTAATTATCATTGTTAAAAATATTACTTTCCTTTTACTCTCTCGCACTTCGTAAGAAGAGAATGTATTGGGATCGTGCGTCGAAAAAATTCGAATTTTCGGCGGAAAAATTCGCATTGTCGGATCCTGGTAACGAAAGAGGGGAGAAAACCCGAGAAATGTTGTTGGTATATATAGTAAATTACATCCTTTAACATGTGTTGTCTAATCCCGTGATTTTACGGCATTCACATCGAAAAATCCATTGACTGCAAAACGTCCGTCCGTCCATCTGTTTGTCTGTGGCCAACACGCTTAAACTATTCAACCTATTTTCTTCAAAATTGTTATTTCCGAATCGATCTGAACGAACTTGCGACCTTGCAAGTTTCAAACGTATATATTGCTTTTTGAGGGTACCCTAGTTGAAGCGTCAAAAATTTTTCAAAATATTCTCAAAAGTGGCTCCAAATTTGTTTATGGAACTTTGTTCTAGAATAGCGCAAAGAACGCTTAAGAGTACGGTGCAGGTCTAATTATTGATGAAATTCCTGATTTTTTTAAAATTGTAAAATTTCAATTTTGTGTTCGTCTTCTTATAACTATTATATATATATATATATATATATATATATATATATATATATATATATATATATATATATTTAAAAAAATCTATTCTTTAAAGACAGATAGTGAAACTAGATTATTAACAATTTTTCGAAAAGAAAAGTACTTTTCTCATAACAATTTTAAAAGTTGTTTGCGTTTTCGTTGAAGCAACGCGTCTCAGAATCCGTGTTGGGCGTTGTGCGCCGGTATGGAGTAATCCTCTCTTATTATTTCTGTCACGGCTCGTCACGTCGCAGAGCCAGTCAGTGCCTTTTATCTCTTCGGCAAGGGTCTCTGCGCTGTTAAATATCGGGGTTCCTAGACGGTCACCCAACTAGCAACCCGCGAAGTGTTGAATTCGCTTAACTTCTCCTCGGACACCCTATATATATATATATATAGGCTATATATATATATATATATATATATATATATATATATATATAGGCTATATATATATATATATATATATATATATATATATATATATATATATAGAAATTGCGTCCATCAGCCCCCCCCCCCCCGGCGTGTCACTGCTTAAACCGTGACAAGCACTAAGCTCCCGTCTCGTTTCTTAATGTGGTTGGTAGATTAGTACGTGTACATGTGTGTGTGTGTGTGTCTGTAAAGGAAGAAGACGATTAAGACAGAATTATCGCGCGTGGTTAATAGCACTTTTTAGGGAACTGCTTCGGAATTCGCCTGGTATTCGTAGGAGAAACTAAGGAAAACAGCCTATCAGCGCACCTGGTCGCTAGTATTCTCCGTCAAACAACTTATATGCTATTTCAACGGGCACTCAATAAATTATTAATAAATATATAATAAATATATTTTTATTTTAACTTACATCGGAATATTGTCGATCGTGTTTTATCTCGATTACCTTGGAACTTAGTGACTGGAGTAAATGATGCGCGTGGTGTCGTCGCCACAAAGGCTTTTCATAGAACCGAAAAGCCTGTTAGGCGCTGATAAAGCCTGTTACCTGATTGGCGGTGAGGTACGTCTCTTTGAGCCCTCAGCATCCAGAAACCGTCACCGGGAAAAATCCCAATAAAGAACCCTTGCCATCAATATGCCTGGCCGTTTATTTCGGTACGGTTAACGCGATGCTTGTTCTTCTAAGCTTCATCCACTTTTCCAAGTTTTTTTGTGCCTTCTTGGTAATCTCCCCCATTGTTTTTGTCTCCTTGTATCTTCTTCACGTGAAATTGTACTCCTACCGCCAGCATCTCGCCCATTACTTCCTTCAATTCCTACGTGTAATCCGATCTCATATGCGAATGTGAATATGTGCATGGATTGCTGATTTGCGCTCTTCGTGAGGCTTCTTTTGTTGCGTGATATTCTTGCGGCGTGACTACAGACATATTATTTGCACGTATGCCTCAACCTTTACCGCCACTCCCGTGAGGTTTCGCTCACAAGTTCGCCACTTCGATGCCACGCACGAGCTGTGCCTTCCAGCCCCGCTTCTCCCGCCTCTTCCTTCGGCGGCGCTCGCACTCCGCCTCCGACTGCGCTTTCGCCAGCGGCGCTCGAAGAAAGCGCGCGGGCGGAGCGGGCGGGGCGGGCGGGGCGGGAGGGTGGGCGGCGCCGCGGCGGCGCCGGGCGCTGGGGCGGTGGCAACCGGCGTCGGGGCGGCGCCGGGCGCGGCGCCCCGAGCGCCGGCCACGGGAGCTGCTGGCGCCCGCCCAGCCGCGCTGCATGTGCACACCCATGCCGTGTTGCCAAACAAGCGGAATCTCCAAAGGAAATCTGGGTCATCCCCCGACGTCGTCTATTGAACATAACGGGCCTGTTACGCAACGTCTTCCCCAGAGCCCGCTAGTGCGCGTCTGTGCGTCGGCGGCGCTGGCGCGGGAGCAGACGTGGGCGCGGGCGCGCGGGCGCGCGGGCGGGCGGGCGGCTGGCGTCGGGGGGCGGCGCGGCGCTGCCACCGCTGCCACCACCGCCGCCACCGCCACCGCCGCCGCCGGACGCCCAGTGCGAAGCCAGCGGGCGCCCGCGACCGCCCGTCTCCACCGCGACCGTGTCACGCCGCCGCCACCGCCGGCGCGTGCGGCCGTCAGTGCGTGCGTGGGGCCGTGCCGGACGGTGTGCGTGCCACCGGCTGTATCGTGAGCCGTCCGCTAGATCGATCTAGTGATGCTACAGGAGATAATATACTCTTATATGTACGTGGAGTTTTCTACTGGTTCGCTGTTTCGACTTCTTCGCTTCTTCTTGTCTTCTCATCGCCCCGCATCGCCTCAGCGCGCTTCAGACGAAGCCTGTGCCTGGCTTGCCGCGCCTGTGTAGTGGCTGGATGTGCAGTGCCGTGCCATGTGGAGCCTCGCCACGCCGTGCTGGGGCGCCGCATGCCTTGTTGCCCTCGCGCGCGCTCTCCTGCTCGTCGCCCTCGCCACCGCTACGCGCCCATCTCCACGCGCGCCTTTCCCTGCAGCCGACGTGTCCCTGCATTCGGCAGTCGCCGTCGCCGGGCACCGCGACTGCAACCTATACGTCTACGTGTCAGTATTTCTGTCAGTAATGCGGCCAGAGTTTGCATGCTCTCCGCGGCCGAGGGTCGTTTTCTTACACTTTCCCCGCGCAGCCCGTGGGAAAGGGAGCCGAGGATCGGGCGAGACGCGTGCTTCCATGCGCCGCGCGCCCTCGTTGGCGCGGGATCTGGCCGTTCGAGTTTTGGCGGTGGCGGTGGCGGAGGCGACCGCGGTGGCAGAGCGGCGCCCCGCGCCCCATCTGTCGGGGCGAGCACCAACTGCGGCTATCGAGCGCCGAGGCGCGCCCCCGGTCCCGTCGCGCCGCCCCGCGTCGTCCCACGACGCGGCTCCACGCCTCGCCGCGGCTATTGCCCCCGCCGCCGACGCCAAGGTTGGCGCTTGCAGTGGCGCTACTGCGGCGCCCCACCGCGGCCGCTCCTCCCGCAGCCCCCCGCGGCCCCTCGCACCACCCGCGCGCCGCCCGCCGCCCGCCGCGCGCCCCGCCTGCGGCGCCAACAGCCAGCGCCTCCCGCGGGGGAAGCAGCAGTTAACGTTTGTCGCAAAATCCGTATTGTTAGCTTTCGTGCAAGAGAACTGAAAATCACGTTTTCCGCAAACTCATTATTTTATGCTAAGGAACATTTATAGTATATATATATTGTGTCTGTGAATTCACAAAGAATCGAATCTTATACGATGTCATTTTTTTCTGATATATTCCAAGGAGACATTAACATCTTCTCTAAACGTAACAGTATCTGTAAATCTCGTCTTACAGACAGATAACCTTTATCTCTGTTCAATAGAACGCTCCCACAAAGAGGTGAAAAGCTTAGGACAATTGCATACGGCGAAGTCCGCTCCGCCTCCAGGAAAAGAGGGAGAGGGGCGACGACGCGGCTCTTCTGCTCCTCTACTGCGCCCGACAAACCCGCCGCGCCTTGCGCGGAATGCAGCGGCACGATGCCCGTCCTTCGCGGAAGCCAACCCGCGCCTCTACTCACACTCCACTGGCCTCCCACCGACCGCTTTGCCTCCCAGCCGCTCACCCACCCTCCCGGCTGACGAATTACCCCTCCGACCAACCACCCAACTACTCAACCGCCAAACCATCTGACCGTCCACCCTTCCGACCACCCTCTCTCCAAAACGGTCATGTACCCGACTGCCCAACCTTTCGAACACCTACCCTTCCGACCGCCCAACCACCAAACCGCACAACCACCCGACCGCACAACCATCCGACCACCCAACCACCCGACCGTCCAACCACCCGACCGTCCAACCACCCGACCGCCCAACCACCCGACCGACCAACCACCCGAACGACCAACCACCCGAACGCCCAACCACCCAAATGCCCAACTACCCGAACGCCCAACCACCCGAACGCCCAACTACTCCACTGCCCAACCACCCGAACGCCCAACCACCCGTCCGCCCAACCACCCGACCGCCCAACCACCCGACCGCCCAAACACCCGACCGCCCAACCACCCGACCACCCAACTACTCCACTGCCCAACCACCCGAACGCCCAACCACTCGAACGCCCAACCACCCGAACGCCCAACCACCCGAACGCCCAACCACCCGAACGCCCAACCACCCGAACGCCCAACCACCCGAACGCCCAACCACCCGAACGCCCAATTTTTCGAATGTCCAACCTACCGAACGCTCAACCTCCGGAACGCCCAACCTCCCGAAAGCTTAACCACCTTAACGCCCAACCACCATTACACTCAACCATCCGAACGCCCAACCTCCCAGACGACAACCTCCCGAACGCCCAACCACCCGACCATCCAACCGCCCAGCAACCCGACCGACCTTCCACCCAACCGCCTGACCGAGCAAACACCCGACCGACCAACCATACGACCAACTAACCACCCGATCGACCAACCACACCACCATCCAACAACCCGACTGACCAACCGCTTGACCGCCTCTCCGATCACCCATCACCTTTGCCCCTCCTCCCGTGTCCTCGGAAGAGCCGCTGCGGTCCGCCTCGTGCCCTTCCACCCGCTGCGTCTGACCGCGCTCCCCCACTCCCGCCGACCCGCGCCGCACGCGGGATCTTGCGCTCTTACTCGCTCACTCGAGGCGGGCGCAGCTGGCAGGCAGATAACGAAAGATATGGGCTGCCCTCGCCTAGCGAACGCCACTGTTGGCACAGCGACGATACTCAGATGAGTTTTTCGCTGAATCCATGAAACTTACTTTAGATGTTTACTCCTTTCTCTCTAGTCCTTTCTAGCGTTACACTCTGACAAAAAGGTTGTTCCGAAAACACTGGGAGAGGTTTGAAAAGTATCCTCTTTTGATTATTATATCCATTTATAGTGTGTGCTCTTTGATGAAATCTATTTTTTAATATCACATTTCTCTTGGAAATAGAGTTCACGATTGACACTTAATATTAAAATGTATGTTTTGCTCCTAAATAGTTACTTATTTTCGCATTTATTGCCAGATATTACATTAAACATTGCAATACAATGTCTGTCTTTAATGATTTGAATCAGAAATAATTAAGTGAAAAATGCGAAATAAAAACTGCATCACAATTTATTTTGTTAGTGATATTATTATTTGTTTAAAATGTGTTCGGTCTCTGACAATTTTTTATTACACATAACTACATTACGAATGTACATTCCCAGATATTTATTTAGAATTTGCACGGAATTCATAGAAAAATTTTATAATTAATTTTCAATATAATAACCCAGCTATCTTGTGAAAATGCTCGATATGTAAAATGTAGACAGCGTTATGAGTTAACTCTTATTATTATTATTATTATTATTATTATTATTATTATTATTATTATAATTTACTCACATTATGTTCAAAATATTTGTCCTAAGCTCAATCAGAGTCAAATCACCGCTGAACAGTGCCGATTGCCACGTGGAACGCGATGTGGAACGTGCCCGCAACCCGGAACACATAGTTGCTTTGCGGGCTACGCTAGACTCCTGCGGACTTGTGATCATGCCGTGAGGCCGGGAAAGGCAACCGCCTCCTATCAGTGGCGAAGAGCCGCCGGCCCCGAGGCCCTCGCCGCTCTTAACCATCATTAAGGAGTATCCCGTCCCTCTGCCGCCCTCGACCTGAGGTATTCCTCAGGCAGCTTAGCGGGACCTCCGCAACCTTGGCGGTTTCTGGGACAGCTCTCTCACACTAGACCGCGCCTCTTGATCGCCTTGTACGTTATCCTAACGATACACGCGTTTTATGAAAGAATTAACGACTCGCTGCTGTTAAGAATTTAATAGTGCGCGGTTCAAAGGCCGGGCCGCCCCGTAATAACGCAACCCACAGGACGAGAGGCGCGAAACGGCTCCCAGAAGGGTGTGAAAGTAAAACGCGGAGATGAAGAGACAGCGCTTACAGGGCGCCAGGGGCCGATGAATAAGGAAAGGAGGAGTCGGCGCGAAGGCGTTCCCGCGAGGGTGAGGATGCGGCGCGGAGACGCGACGGCGGGGGGAGTAGGCGGACGGCGGGAGAAGGGAAACCTCGTGGAGCCGCGTCGTGCACGGCCGTGCGACAACGACGCTGCACGTGCGCTAGTGCGCCGCCGTGGTGAGGACCGCGCGGGCGCGGCAGCCGCGACGCGGAGGGCTATCGGGCGGAGCGGGGCGGGAGCGGGAGTGGGAGCGGGAGCGGGAGCGGGCGCGGAGCGGGGTTCCCAGAGCCGTACCTCTCGTGCTGCGGCATATCCGCCGGCTGCCGGCGGGGGAATCTGTGTTAGGGGGGCGCGGACCGGCGCGCGGGCGCCCGCTGGAGGGGCGTACGCCAATAGAAGGCCTCTGCGTCGACGCAGACCCGACGCCAGGAGGGGCGGCGGGAGGGCCGAGGCGGGCGGGCCGCGGCGGACGCCGGGGACAGTCGGACCTAGTAGGTCGTCGGCGCGCTAAAGGAATGTGGAGGAAGCGGCGGCAGCGCTGCGGGCGCGTGCCCTGACCGGCGGCCGCGCCGCAGTGTGCAGTGACGCGCGCGCGCGCGGCGCCGGCGCCGGCGGCTCAGTGTCTCGTTAGCGTCATGCTCCATATCTCGTGAGCTTATGGAAGATAAAGACATGTGCCGGTAATGATCACGACTGTAGTCGCTTCACCTATGGCTTGAGACTAGCATGCCTGCCGCTGGGGATAGCGGCGGAGAGCAGGCGGAGCGGGCGCCGGCTCCGGCTGCGCATCCGGGTCCGGCGCAAGCGGAAGCGTCCGGCCCCGTGGAACGCGTCCGGCGTCGCCGCCCGCGGGCCCCGCCGTCGTCGCCGGCGTCGTCGCCTCTACCGTCCGCGCCACACGTGAGCGCCGTCGCCGTTGCTGTCAGCGTGGTAGCGGCACTGGCGCGTGATCAGCCCGACGAGGCGTTCGCACGGACCGCTGTGTACGTGCGGACGCTCCCGTCGTGCCCGTTTGGACGGTCGGCGGTGGTGGAGGCCCCGACGTCTGCGTCGACGCGGGCGCGCGGCGCCGCCGCCGTCGCCACGCGGGGAGGGGTGGTTCGCGCAGCCGGCACCAGAGTGCGACAGTTTGAATGGCAGCGCCATGCCGGCGGCGGGCGCTCAGTGGTGACCGGGCGGCGCGCCGGGGAGACCGAGGTTGTTGCGCGCGCTGGCGCTCGCCACGGCTCGGTGCCATGTGAGACGCGTATGAGTGTGGGCAGGTACAAAGCGACTGCGCCGCGTGGACGGCCTCGCCACCGTTCCGTCTATGTGTGCTTTACTTGTTCTGTGGATTACTGTAACGTATCTGTGGAATTATTTTTATTACAATTTTTGCCGTGAATGGTGGCCTTAGATTTGGACGCCCGTCTGCTTGCCGCTTGCTTGCTTTTGCCTTTGCTTGTGGCCTTGCTTGTTTGCCTGCTTGTCGGTGGCTTCGGCGGTGCCGCCACGTGCGGCCGCCGCATGCGCCCGCCGCGCAACCCCCGCCACCCTCGCTCCCTCCCCCGATGCGCACCGCCTCCCGCTGCTCGCTCCGTTCTGCATCCCCCGGCTGCGGCCCGCCCCGCGCCCCCCGGCGCGCCACTCGCTCTCGTCGCCTCGCCTTGGCCCGCTCCCGCCCCTCCCGGAGCCCCGAGCCCACCCGCACCGCCACCGTTCTCCCGCCTCACCCTCCGCTCGCCGCCGCGGCACCCGCCCGCACCGCGTGGCACCCGCGCGCTGGTTTGCGGGGTCGGCGCCGCGACGGCGCGCACCGTCGCAGCGCCGCCTTTCCCAACACGCCAGCACTTTGCCTCGCCCTGTGCGGGGTCCCTGCGTTCTCCTCGCCCGGCCGTTGGCTGCTCTGGATGTTGCACGCGCCGCAGCGTGGGGCGCTCGGGACGCGGTTCCACCCGAAAGACCGCAAGCGGCGTGCCAATCGATCGGCAGCGGGCGCGCGGCGCACGACGCGGGACACGCGCTCGCCGCTGAACAAGCGCGCGCGCTCGCCGACGGCGTCCGTGCGGCGCACGGCGTGCGCCGTACGCCACGGCGCCGGCGGCCGCGTGCGGCGCGCCTCCAGACAATGCGTCTCATGGCGCGGCGCACGCCGGGCCATCGCAGGATTGGGACAAGGCCTGTGGAGGCGCGGGGGAGAGACACGGCGGGCCTGTACAGAGATCCGCTGCGAACGGGCCCGCCGACTCCCCACGCGCGCCGCCACGCCAGCCTTGAAGCACGCGGCGTCTCCGTTTGGGCCGCCCTGAGTGGCCAAACGCTGTCGCTGCGTGCAGGGGAAGGGCGGGCTTTTGGGGCCTTCGAGGCCAGTTGGACATCTTGGGAGACGATTGCTCGCGAGGGACGGCTCGGCGTGCCTTGCAGCAGCAACCAGCCAGGCTTGCTTGGGGCGGCTAGGGCTGGCGAGGTACAAAGGCACGCAGGTACACGGGGCGTTAGGGGCAACGGGTCGCGCCAGGGTGCTCGGGGTTGAGAGGGTCGGCCAGCTTGTCAGCCGCACCGCCAGCCGTTGCCGCAACCGCTGCTGCCGCGGTCAGCAGCCTCGAGATGCGCTCCGGCGCTCAGCTGGGCGCCGACCGCCGCCACGGCGCCGCCGCGCCCCCGGGAGGCGCCGGGGTGCCGCACCGCAGCCGCGTTGTGCGCACCGCAGCGCCGGGCTCCCTCTCCACACCCCGCTGCCACGAGTCCACACGGCACACTGCGGCAAACATTGTAATAAGACAAGCACACTTGTCCACGCACTCTGTTGACTTGGCTTTGTCTGGATCCAGGTCGCGGGGGTAGGGGGTGTGAGTGTAGCGCATCGGCGCCGAAGAGGACGCGCCGCTGAGATGGCGCCGTCGGCCGCGTCGCCGGCCTTCACGCCTGCGCGCTTGAGTGTTGTCGAGTGAGCGTGACAGTTCGGGACATGAACCCAGGATGGCCGCCGTCTTGTACGGGATCGGAGACGACTCCAGTGGGTCTCGCTACAGCAAGGCGTTCCTCAACCACTCCCGGGACACGTAAGTCTTACAGGGAACACGGGTGGCCACTTGACACCCAGCCGACCACTGCCCAGCCAGCCACCTCACACAGCGCGGCCGCCCGACACCGCCCGGACACCTCCGCTCACGCGTTTCGCCGCATCCCACGCCGCGCCGCGTCGCGCCCGCGTGATCAAAGCGCGCCGCTGCTCGATGACCTTTCTGCGGCGCTCTCGGCGGAGGCGGCGGCTGCACCGGCGGCGCGGGAGCGGCAGGGACGGCGGCGCGGGCATGCCGCCGGGCGCTTGCGACGCGCGCCTTCGTCCTTGTCGCCCCGCGCCGCTGCAACGGCCGCCGCGCTGCGCCACACCGCGCCACGCGGCCCCACGCCGTGCGCCCCCGCCTCGCCTCGAACCTAGAGTCGAATGCTGCGGCGGTCGCGGCGTCTGGCGCGGGGCCCCAGGCGCCGTCGAGAAAGGTCGCGGCGTCGGGTCGGTGGCGTTGCATGTCTGGCGCGCCGCGACGCGCCCGCTCCCGTCACGAAAGAACAGGGCGGCCTCAGTGCCGCCCCGCGCCCGCTCGTCCGCCTGGCCGCGCGCCGCCGGCGTCTACCCGACGCCAACGTGCGCTCCCGCCCTATCGCTGGCTCGTCCCGGAAACATTCCGTTTCTGAGTCCGGGACGGCCAGACGGGCTCTGCCGATTGCGCGGGCGCGGGCGCTGGCGCCGGCCGGCGCGGCGGCGCTGCGGCAAACGCAGGCCGCGAGCTTTTCCGCGCCGCGAGCGCTTCGCGTCGCCGCCGGCCCTCGCAAGATTAATTGCCGCGCCCAGCTGAGCGCCACTCATAAATTTTCCTCGGCTAATTACTATCAAAAACTCTCCCCTCCCTAAAGAAGGAAGTTGCACGTTTTTGTTTTCTGGCTGCGGTATCTGCTCTTGACTGACGGGTTCGCTACAGATTCGATAGTTCTCCAGGGAAATGAACGTTTTTAATCCTGCAAGAGGTGGTGGTACCGCAATCTGTATTGGCGGCGAGCGCTCGCTCGAAACGCCCGCGACCAATCGATCGGCCGAGCAGGCACGGGCCGCGTCCCGCGACGCGGCACGGCGCTCGCCCGCGTCAGGGTCCGCAACGCGCAGCTCGTCGGCGATGCGGTGGCGCGCTCCACGCGGGCCTGGACCCGGCGCGGCGCCAGCGGCGATGGCCGCCCCTTCGGACCCAGTCGCGTGCAGCGCGCTCGCCGTCATATCGACGTGGCTTTACATTCCTGCGTCAGATATCGACCAGACGCCACAGACGGCAGGCTGGCCGACCGACCGAACGTCTGACCGGCCGGTTGCGCGCCGCGCCGAAACGTGGCGGCAAACGCGCGCTCGCAGGCACGGCTGGTGACTCCACCGCACCGCCACCGCGAAACCCAAAAGATTCCTCTACATGCTATGGGCTGTCGCATCCACACGGACTAAACTGCAGGACCGCACTCTAACCGTTGCAAGTTTCAAATCTTCTAAATTGACTCTAGTTGAGCTCTGAAAGACTTGATGTTGTTTTCAAACCATTTATAATAACGTGATAGACCAAAACGCAAATTGTAATCCAGGAAACTTTGCATCGCATCATGTCCGTAGCGCGATCGCTTCCATCTTACCGCCTCCCCATCGCGATTTCTGCGCGTCTCGTCGCATTTAGACTTCCCCCTTGCTCCCGGCGTGAGCTCTCTCGCGACGCCAGTTAGCGTTGACTTTTGTCATCGACAAATCGATAGCGAACCAGCCGCCGGCGACCGTTTCAACGCGACTGCCGGTCGGGTGGGCGACAGTCGTCTGCGGCGTCGCGGGCCGCTCCGCGGAGCCCCCCCCTCCCTCCCTCTTTTCGACGCTGTGCAATCACTTGCAGTTTCCGTCGAACACGTGGTGTTTTCTTAGCTTGTTTCTGGGCGTAATTTCGATCTGACACCCCTTCACCTTGACGCACGATATATAACTGCTTAAGTTTCATAGAACAAAGCTATACGTTAGTTAAATCCCCTTAATCATTATCTGTTTTGATCTCTCATTGACTGTTTTTAAATCCGTTTGTGGATTCAATGAAAAATGTTATATCTGTGCTTAACTCTAATTCCTTACCAGATCAATACTAATGTTTCAGTAGGAAAACC
The DNA here is from genome assembly GCA_038098605.1 of Gryllus longicercus. Lineage (NCBI taxonomy): Eukaryota > Metazoa > Arthropoda > Insecta > Orthoptera > Gryllidae > Gryllus > Gryllus longicercus. The sequence continues at coordinate 2,334,182 of JAZDUA010000234.1, read as the reverse complement.
TTTCGTGAGCGATTCAGAATTTAATGTTCTATCGGTGGAAAACACCGCCTAAATAATAGTTAGTAATTAATTAAATGGTCAATTTATCATTGATAATGTTGTTTGCGTTCATAGAGTGTGCTAAATATTTACCACAACGTAAAAATGACATTTGAATTTCATACGTTAGTTTATCTCAATTACATCGTTGGCGTATTCTGGAGATTGTTCTAAAACCCATCTCATTCCAATTCAGCGCACCCACAAAATAAATGCGCCACTTAAATGTGTTAACCATTGCGTTTCGCGATTATGCATTACTCGCTCGCGTATCTAATAAATTTCTCTCTTGGGCATTGTTATTCATGACAGTGCACACGTTTTTCCTGTTTTTCATTTCAGTACCAAGAATACAGAAAAATTTCTTCTAGAGGAGCAAAGAATCGTACGTTACGTAATATAAGTAGTATCAGTTAGCAATCGAATTCCCTTGCTCGAGCGCTGTCTGGAACGAAAACGGAAACAACCTTCGATTACTAAATAACGTCTTCGATTGCCCCCCGAGCGGTGTATTGTATTCGTTTCGAGGTCACATGCGAAGACACCCTGAGCCACAAAGCCTCTCCATAAAATCACAAGACACACTACATATATTTATCTCTAAGAAGAAAGGGGACGATGGGCTGAATGGGTAGTTGATACTCTTTTGCAACAATCACAGTTCTGCAAAAGCCTCAGTTAAATTGGAATGGGTGAAAACCAGAACGGTATAAGTGACATTTTATAAATTATGTGACAACTCTTTATTTAATTAAATATCACTGTAAAGTCGTGGTGCTTTTTGTCATCCTTAAAACCACAGCCTTTCAATTGTTGATTAAAAACACGAAATTACATTGGCACAGAAATATAGTCTAATATAAACACGTTTTTCTCAGAATTTATAAAGTGTCACTTATACCGTTCTGATTTTCACACATTCATTTGAGAGTTTGCCACTGAGTTGAATGAAATGATTAACGTTTGTTTTTATACACGGTAAAATTTTAAAATTAGTGAGTTACACTTGCGTAAATTTATTTATTATACAAGGATTCGGATTGATAATGTTCAAAATTTCATTCGCACATTACTTCACCCATAATTTGTATTGTGTATGAAAATTAGTTATTTACTGTATAAAGTAATTGGAACTGGCAGCTCAGACTTTACAGTTTATCACTGTAAATTTAACTGAAGCGTGTTGCACAATGCAAATTGAGTATCCACTATTCATTAGAAGTATCAAAAACATATGTTGATTTTGTCTATCGTTGCTGAAGTATTCTTGTTTTAACATACCAGTCAATAATAAAAAAATATTGCTGCAGAAGGCTCTTCAGTTTGTTAAAGATCGCCAACTTCCCCAGGTCTCCCGTCCCCGAGGCACTGTAGGCGCATCGCGGGGTGGTGTGTAGGTTCCCTGGTGATCTTGCGAAGTTCCCCCGAGCGCCAAGCGTTCCTTTCCCTTTTCTTCGCCGTCTGGGCGGAGATCTTATCTGGAATCGACAGCCGAAGCGCGATTTGCGATTGCGTTTCGCAGAACTCACAGCCTGAGCTTCAAGCTGCCGCCGCTGTGCGCATCATGAGATGATCCCGTTCCGCAACCGGCCTAGGTGTTGTTCTTTTCTTTTGTCTTGAGTGTTTGGTGTTTGATGTTTAGTGTTCGGTGTTCGATGTATATTGCAGCATAGATCTTATTCTTACTTCTCAATTGGCACGTTATGTTGAATTCTGAAATGTATATCAATGTGATTTCTCGGTGTTTCTACTCGTCGAATGTCACGTGGTGTTATTTTGTTGTTTGATGTTTTTTGTCTTCTTTAACTAATATTTTTCTGTAAAACAGATAAGAAAATAATATTGCATAAATCTTCTGTTGTTCGCACAAATTGGTATGAAAATTCACTTATTCACTACCAATATTTTGTTTTGCATGCCAAAGCGAATTACATTTCTGTATTTGATGTTCCAATATATCCTATAATATTAGAGTACGTTATCGTATCAAATGTTATTTTTAAATCATTCGCGGCCCTCTGTTCCCTTGAAAACATTGTAAATAGCGAATATCATTTTTAACGTTAATATGCTCTATAAACAAAAGCTTTAAAATTCTTCCTGTTCAATTAAAATAATGTAAAAAGGGTACAAAAGCGAATGTCCCAATCTGTTCCTTCTTCTGTCACTAGTGCGTTTAGTTATGATATTTTTCAAAACTATGTTATTTTAAAATCAACAATATGTTTCGTACAAAGAAATCGTAAACTTGTTTATAACAATGTTAAAACTGATTTGTTTGTATGTTTCTGTCAATGTGTTTCAATTTGTAATTTCATCTTACGTTACTCTGTAAATATCCAGGAACAAACGCACGAATGTTAATTACAGTAAAGAAATAGTAAAATATTTTATTGGTTTTTAATGGTGTAATTAAATCTTTGTATACATGATATTTGTTTTTGACAATGTTTATCACAAATCAGGTTTGGTTTGCCATTTTTACGTTAACATCTATGAATTCAGATGTAAATGCCTAGGAATATGAGCCTAAAACTTATCCAATACATTTTCAAAGGATTTGTGCTAATTTTGCAACTAAAAAGGCAAATGGCATGGAAATTTCTGAAGAAGGAATTTGGCAAAATTAAGGAAATCAATTGTTTTAATTTTCATAACATTTTAAGAAGAGTTTGTTACAAAATTTTGTGTAAAACCAAACATTTTTATTAATGTGTATTTCTCAGGGTGTGTCATGACAAAACAGGTTTTAAAAATCGGTTTTCAATAAGCTTTATCCATTCATATTCTATCTCTGAGTGCTTTACATATAGAAATAGTCAGATTTCATTTTCATGGGTTTGAGATATATGTACAAAAACGTGTGTGAAAATTCCTTTGTTGAGCGCTTGCTTACATAGACTCCGCTAGATAAATATTAAGTTCTTAAAATAAAAAAATATTTCAAACTTTCTCTTATTGCAGATGGTTTCGTAAAAAAATTCGTATATACGAATATATATATATATATATATATATATATATATATATATATATATATATATATACGTTTACATGTTTTGAAAAATGCAGGTACAGCTTTTTTCATTATAAACATCTGTTTGTCCGTTCGTGTGTTTGTTCGTTCCTCTGACCCTCTGTTCTCTGACAGCCCGTTCCGTTGATGGCTGTTCCTATTACTGTCCGTTCGTCTGACTCTCTGTTCGTGTCTGTCTGTCGATGAACAACACTAAAGCCAAAATCGTTCACAGAATTTTCTTCAAAATGGATTTCTCTCTATCGGCCTCGCAGAATTTAAGATCCTGTCAATCTCAAACATCTTTTATTTTTGGAGATAATTTACAAAAAGGGCATGAAATTTTAAAAATTTTGCCGTACATTTTTTCTTTATTATTTTTGTAAGAATGCAGCATAATATCTTGTATTATTTTTCACAAGTATTATTTTCGTTAAAAGTTAAAATTGTCTAAAATTAAATAAATTAATTTTTATAGATACGTTTGGTTAGCGAAAGGAAATTCGGTCATCCGAAGGGAAATTATTTGCTGCCAGAATCAAAAACCTACATTCTCGAGTTGAAAACGCGGCTTCGACAAATATTTTGACGAATTAAGGACACTCGTCGAGCCCTGTGAATGAGTGAATGAGACGATATCGAAGTGAAGTAACCAGCCGATGGCCACGATCACATGTGTAATCAAGTTCAGATATGCGAAATATTCGAACGAATATAGAAATACTACGACAAACTACTGTTGTAGACAGGTTTAAGTGGTATATCTAAACGTATTTTTGTAATAGTGTTAGAAAATTATCCTCTTCCAGTAATTCATCCATTCCGGTAATAGTTATGAAAATATATAAGAATATGTCAGAATGTATTGAACCAAACCAATGATGAAATAAACATTGTAATCAATTATTCTTATTGGGTCTAGTTATCGTGTTGTGTTAAATTACTTTCAAATATCCTTTAAAATATTGGTAATGGCAGATATTTTAAATTTTCATACGTCACAAATTCGTTATCACATTTTACTAACAATGCGGAATAAACGTTTTCTCTTATGTTAATATAATATATTACTAAATTATAACAAAATAATATAGTATTTGTGCTACATCGTGTAATATTGCGACAACAAAATGTTAATGTACAGGGAATAAAGATGCCTTAAATATCCTAAAAGGAAACGCAGACTACTACTGTTCGATATTAATAAAACCGGATAGAGCGAGGAAAAAGACGGAACGTGTCATAAACACACGTTTTGCCACAACTAAATTTTATTTTTTTAAATTGTATGAAGGAGCGTAGACTTTATTACTTTTGACCTTTTTCGATCGTGGCTTAGTTTCAAATAGTAAAACATAACAAAACTACTATCTTGCTGCAGCTCATCTGCTTTTTTGTTTTTAACCTATTTACTTCATAATAGTAAAGATAATTGTGTAAATTTTTATATACCTCCGAAAACAGTATAAGAATCTCGCGACTACAAATATTTTATATTACTAATATTTTCCAATTTTCAGTGATCGAGGGTTGTTCTTGCTGGTTTAAAGTTAACGTACATTAATTAATAAAATGCATTTATTCATATAATTTTAAAATTCGTTTAAACGATCTACAAAAATCTTCATTACCATTTACGTGTGTGAGATATATCAATCTGTAACTAAATATTTGGCTTGCTATGACTATTTTTATTCCATTTTAGAAGTTAGTTTCTACGTAGTTTCTAAGTAGATTCATTTGCGAATTATATGTTTCATTAGCTTTTTTCGGCAGAAAAATCAGTTCTATGAGAATTAACGGTGAAAATATAAAATGTTACAAACGTAATGACGAGTGTTAAATGTTTTGTTTATCAAATATGTTTATGGAAAGTGCAGGTAATTGAATTTCAACATAACCTCCGTTTCTCTACAATTATCCCGAAACTATAACTCGACATTGGCTAGATTCTTAAATCTATAGAAACAATAGGAACATAATAATTGTGCAATTTTGTAGTCGGAGAAACCTACCAGTGTGTCATTATCGTGATATCTGATTCGTGTACTTCAGCAAAGAATTGTAGGATAAATTCATGTCGATGAAATGATTATTTGGTTGAATAAATAACGCATCAATGCACTTTCGTTATAAATGTATCATATTATATTTTCTTAATTTAATACTTTAATTGACAACAGACATAATTGGGAATCATATAAAGCATTTTACATTTTGTACATCATACAATATTTTACATTTTGTCAAGACGTTCTTTTTTCTCACCAAAGCGTGTCATCATCTAGCAACCACGCACATTTGATAAATTAAGAACATGTGAAAAAACGAATATGTAGAGTAATTTTCTATTGCATTATCACATTTATATTCATTTACACTGATGATTCCGAAATATTAAGAATAAATCTCATACATTTATTTAATATTAGTAAAATTAAATTACTTGTGTATCTAACAATTGAATTCTCCTAGATCGTTCATTGTGTTTTTTAAAACATCGATACACTGTTTTCTTTCATTATTAACTCGATTTCTGGTTGCTCAGAAAGTAGCGGGAATATTGGTATGCAAGTCAAAGTCATAGAATTGGATTTTATTGGAAAATATGGAATTTATTGAAGTAAAAAAATTGTTTAATACCAAAACATGCTATGTTAATTATATACAATTGAAATTACGGTATTCCCAAACTAAACGCTTCAAATCTTTAACTGTGTTAAAAAAATTTCATTTCGAAGTTGTTTCAGTTTCTCGTAAAGTGTCATATCCTGGATTAATATCTGAAATAAAATTAAGTGGAAATTATAAAAGTAATTTAGCTTTCATTATTGTTGTACATACTCTACTCCCTCATTTTTTCTTTCGAACCCAAAACATAATCAATATTTTTTAAATATAATTGTATACTTTTTCTCCATTAACTTCTCAAATCATTCCTATAGTTTCAGCCAGTACCTTTAGTTTACACTTATTCATATGTGTATTGTAAATTACGTAAATTGCTAATCCTGATCAATGTGTTATACGTATGCTCTTTTCTGAACCCTGTTTGAAGTTTCGTAAAATAATTATTCAGGATAGAGACAATGAGCAGGTCTTATCCAAGCAGCCATCATTTCTAGTTTATTGAAGAAATGAGATAATGCAAAACTTAAACTTAGGAAAATCAGCAAACTTTGGTATTGAAGTGTTTCTCAATTTCAAAGTTCTCTATCGAATTAACTGCGTACTTTGACGAGAATAACAGTATGGTTGTATTAGGAATGCGAAAGCCTATTTTGTAATGATCTAATGTTAAAGACATTATACGAGTGAATTATTTCCTTGTTATATATATAATATGTTTGGCAATTTGGAGGAAAATTCTTGCATAGGGTTTTACTATAGGGCATGCAATATTGTTGCTTAGAAGTTGGAAGTCCAGCACGATACTTCCATTTCCCCGTGAAGAAAGACCTCAAAAACACTGCTGAAAGGTATCTTACTCGGAATTAAATTTTCAGACCGCAGCCCCTTCTGAAAACACGCCAGCCGCCGCGTCAACATCGCACGTTGTTTTGCTCGGTCGCTGGCGCCAGCGGCAGCCAGGGAGGGGGAGGAGCTGCACTGCGGCCGCTGCCGCCTTTTCTTGCGGGTGCCCTTCAAACCCGGGCCACACCCTGCGCCTCCCACGTCCCCGCTCCTCCTACTCCCCCCGCCCCCCACCGCTCCCGCCGCCCCACTTGCGCCCGGGGCCTCGCACAGATTTGGTGGTTGAAGGGCTTCTGAGTGGCAGCGCTTGAAACCGCCACGGCGCCGGGCCGTTTGCCTCTCTCCGGCCGACGCGACGCGACTCGACGCGACTCGACTCGACGCGGTGGGTTGCGGCGTCCCATCGGCCCTTCCTGGCCCCGTACTCAATGCGCCGCCCCCTCCCCCGCCCCCTTCCCCAGTCACGCCGCGCGCCTCGCCAGGCGCCCTGCGGTGGTTGCGATTGTTCTGCGCGCCCCGCGATTTGTCGTGGAGAACGCTGCCGTTGCCTCTGATGCTGCCGCTGCCACTGCCACTGCCACTGCCGTCGCTGCCGCCCCTGCCCCGCCTTCGCTTCTGCCGTCGTTTCCACCGTACTCGCAGCCTTCTCTCTGCCGCAGTCAAAGCCGCTATTCCGACGCCCCTCTCCTGCCGCAGTCCGCAGCACTACCCGCCCACCCACTCACAGAATCTCTATTTAGTCGAGAAATCAAATGAAAACCCTCAATCGAATTCGAGAAATTCAGCCAATTAACTGAAGCCATTGTTATCGCGTCAAAATAGAAAATAAATACTTACTAAATGCTACTGAGCAAATCCACGCACGATAGTTTTCCAAAAAGTAGAACGCAAAATGCTCAAGACCGACAAATAACATACTCTCGATAAACAGCAATTAGATTCTTAAAATAAACAGTTTTCACGAATACTGCAGTAACATCGTGTGTATGTATATGTATATAAATGTATATGTATATATATATATATATATATATATATATATATATATATATATATATATATATATATATATATTCTTCATCCGCTATATATATAATATTAAATACCACACTCTTATAAAGAATACAGTAATAATTGTTTCATAACGCAACTCGTAAATAGAAAATATATAATGGCAGGTGGCTTTCTCCTTGGAGCCTAGCTGGCGCAGACAGTAACGCACTGTGTAAGAGAATTCGATCATTCAGCGCAGTGTGAGTTTAAGCGGAATAACACTATAAATATATTTTAATTTTTCCGAAAAAATCGAAATTGTGTTATTTTTTTTGGATGTTTTCCTGAGTTCTTCGGTTTCTAACGATATCTTAGATATATCTCACTTGGGCGGAAGCTGCGTTGTTTTCTTTCAACTTTGGAAATCTAATATATAAAGAAATTAAAGTTTGTTTGTTCGTATTTTATCCGCTGCCGTACCATTCATCCGTTTGCGATAAAACTTTCTCAAATTATTGCTTGCACTTGGGCAAACGTTATAGGCATTGTATAGTGGTAATGTGCGTATGTCTATCGCACATAGGCGGAAAATGGGGGCGTTTTTGAATGAATGTTTCATGAGTTTATGATGACTTAGGCGCCCCTGAACAGAAGCTCTACGCAACCTACCACACCGTCAAGTATTAAACGCGTCTTCGCTGTATATTTTGCTCCTGCGACTGTGTAATATCGACCGGAATTATTACTTGAATGTTATCTCGGACAAGTAAATCAAATTTTTCCAAGACAGTGTCATAGCGAATACATGCCTAATCTTGAGGGAGAACATTTTGACAATATGATACTTGACAACCGTACCGAAACAGAACCATATCGATACAGGACATAAACGAACCCATACTGGCGAGAGTCTTTCACCTTCTAAAATTTTGCAGAGCGTAGCACAAAACGTGATTAACAATCACGTGACCAGTAGCATGTGAAGTGTAATAGATTGCAATAGCGAATCATTGTCAGGATCATTAGTTTGTAATAAAGATTTGTATCGTCATTGAGTTTTGAGTTGACGAAAGTTTTATTCCCGATATTTTAGACGAGTGTTTTGCTTTCATATGTGCATGATCCATTGAACGATCAATTAAACAACCTTGACAGCGTATCTAAAATTATACTTCTTATTTTTATTTCTTCATAAGTTACATCTTTATTATAATCATTAATACATAGCTTTGTCGGCCATACCTAAGATAAACGGTTTGATGAACAAGTGATTATGATGTTGAAGTGTTATGAATTACGATGAATCCATAGTGGAATGTGTGGCATGAGAAAAGGTAGAACCCCGAGAAAACATACCGGGAACCTACTTTGCCCTCCATGATATTCACACGGATATACAGAACTGGACATGGATTTGAACTTCAGAGCTCACAGGTGTCTGACCTCGACATCATGGGTCGCCCTAGAACTGCTACCACAATTGATACTCGGTATGTCGGTGAGTGTCTAGTGGGTCTTAGGAAAGGACGATAAACGCTGCTGGTCTTCTGTGACCGAAAATCTGCTCGAGTATAACGGTTGCCCGTTGAGGAGCAGATCCTAGAAATAGATTTTATTTGAGCCTAAGTACCCCAAATGATTTCCTCGCATGTATGATGTCATGTGTTAAATTATAGTGAGGTAACGGATATGGCGTTGGCGAGAGGAAATATTGCGCGCGGTCCGTGGTATGTTATTTGTGGGCACTGCTTCGGAATCCACAAGGAATTTCTCTGAGGAAATGCTGGAAAAGACCGATCAGAGCTGCCAGATTGTACAATTTTCATGTCAGCACCCGGTGTGTCCCACATATTTTTTACTGGGTTGAAAAATCCTAAACTATGCCGAGACCATAGAATCTCTATGAAACTGTAAAGATATACAACTTCCACATCATCATTCTGCATTTAGTAGAAATGATTGTGCATCTCACAGTGGCACACCCAGGGGCGTTGTGTGGTGTTTGGGGTAGGAGCACTTGAGCTTGTCCAGAAGTAGATGATGCTTATTTTGAAAGAGGTTTTACTAATTTTCTATGGTAATAATCATTAAAGGTCTCAATTGAATATTCATTAAAAAATCCTGGCATTTTATGATTGATAATATATTTGTGCACGTAAATATTCTTACCTGTCGAAGCAAATACAAAATCATTAATTTTAAACCCATTTCAAATAAAAAGTAAATTTTGTGATGTCCTTTGATGACATTTTCAAAACCGATTTTGCATATGTATTCATTTTGACTGAATTAATTTTGACTGAATACATCTAAATCTAAATTTGAACTATGATCCACCATAAACGCAGCCTTATCGATCTGGAACACGTTTCTCGTCCAGTTTCGGTCTCGATCATATATTTCGTACGGTGTCCTTAGAGAAGTTACTGAGTTGGCCCTTTTTTGTGTTTCCCGTCATAAATGTAGCTTCACAATGCGCGTTTTATTGATGTCGTCTTTTGCTACTAATAGTACGTGTAGATCCGGGGGAATGAGCTTCTATTTTGTTAGAAACACTAAAAAATGAAATCAGCAGTTCATTTACCGATACAAATAAGTTTTCTATTACACGAGAGCGAAAATGTTTACTCTTCAGATGATGCTAATCAAGCCCTTATGGTTCTTGTAGTCATGATTTAACTATGTATAGTAAAAGGTTGGGGTAGGTATTCTGAAGTTCAAGAAATCGTAAAGGCTAGCAGCTGTCCGGCTGACGCCATATCGATAACAGTGATGCCATCAAGAGCAAGCTCAGATTACACTTATTGCCATTCGTACATACGCGTCATAGTTTTGCTGATTAAAAAAATAAATGAAACGAGCACAAGAACCGTTGGCTGTCTGGCGCCGAGCCGTCCAAGGCGACAAGGACGCCGCCGTTTACAGGCGAGCGGCACGGCGGCCGCAGCCCCGCAGGGGAGAGCGCCCGCACGCGCCCCGCCGCCCGCAGCCCGCTCCCCGCCCCGTGGCGCGGCGCGGCGCGGGGCAGACGCGGGGGCGGCGGGAGGCGAGCGCGTGCGTGCTGAGCGGCGCTGTGCCGCCGAGCCGCGCGCCCGGCCGTGTGCGTGCATCCGCTCTAATAACTTTTCCACCTTTCAAGCCATCTATTCCGAGTCTCCGGCCCCAACATCGACGCGCTGGGAAATTCGTGTTCCGCCGCCGCCGCCGCGTCGCCTCCTGTCCCCCGCCACCCGGCGCGCCGGGCCCCCGACGACGACGCTTCTCTCGTTCCAATGGTCCCCGTTTTCATTACGGACGTAATCGAGTTTTCGAATGATTCCTCGGACTTGCTGTGGATTCCAAGATGTGGAAATTGCGAGTGCCCGGTGGGGAAAAGTCGACAATATCGAAATGTTTGTATTAAAAGAAGTACATTATCCGGTTCCCTATTACTTCGAAATATGAAATATTCTCAGAATTCCAATGCCTCTCTAAAATTCTCAGAAGTTGTTTGTACTTTCTTCTGGTTACTTGGTTTGAATGTAATTTCTTTTATGAATATCATGAATTTCCAATATATAGAGCTAAACAATTTAGAAAGTGTTACGTATACAAAATCACGGTTGAAAATGGAACATCCAAATTAGCAATGGAAACATTTATTCGCCCACATGAAAGCTTCACGCAATTTTATTGTAATTCCGGCTGTGTCTTTCCTATGTTCTTCTTCAGGAACAAGTCTCCGCGTGACAGTCCATCACAAAATTAAATTGATATGGAACATGGTTCAATACATGTTTCTCACTCTTAAAGATGAAAAGTACAATTATTGCTGATTAAAATAACGGAACACGCGAATGTTCCAACATAGGGACACTGCGCACGAGTATGCAGAGGTGAATTTATTCGAATAAATGGACCATTTCAGCTACTAAAAAGTTGCCTCCCGCAGCGTGGCTGTGGTGGCGAGGAGGCCCACGAGGCCGAGGCGCGAGGGAAGGGGCGCGACAGGGCTTCGGAGGGGGAGGGGCGGCGCGGCGCGGCGCGGTGCGGCGCAACGCGGCTTGGCGCGTTGCGGGCCCACGGCCCCTCTCCGGCCCCCGCCTCTCCCGCGGTCCCCTCCCCGTGCCCGCCCTCCTACCCTCCCACTCGCCCGCTCGTGACCCGGGTGTCGTAGACTCGGCCGTGCCCGGCACGGTACACGCCGGCCCGGCAAGAATCTCGAGCGAGAAGCGCTTCATGTATTATTCAGTTTTTTTCGTCGCTATAAATACGTGCCGGCTGCGCAGCGCCGCGCTATCGTCCGGTTTTAATAAGGCGGCGCAGGGTGAGCCGCATCGGTGCTCCCGGACCGTGGGGAAGGAGAGGGCACAAGGAGGAGGAGGAGGAGGAGGATTCCCTGAAGGTGCGTGGAATGGTGAGGAGTTTGGGAGGGGAAGAGTGTTGCGGGAAATTTAGAGGGCAACGAATCAGTATTGGTCATTTACATGAAAGTGAAAATTTCAGTGTACCGTACATGACATTGACAGAACTTTTTATGCACATATATCCAAAAGAACAGAATTAGTTTGAGTATAAGTGCCGAAACTGATGTTTGTGCTTCAATCCAAAACATATGTTATTGCGATATTTTACATGAATCAAAAGAAGCAATGGGGAGATTTGATGGTGTGCTATATAGAAGTCATTGACCAATGTAAATGTTTACGTATTACGCAATTTATGGTATAATCAAACTAATGTAAACATAGAAAAAAATTAATTCAAATTCTACATTTGATGTAGTAAAGGACATTTGAGATTAATTATTTAATTATTAATAACAATTTTTGATGCAGAAATGACTTTATTTGTGGGATATTTCATATTCTTTAAGATTAAGTAAAAGGAATAATTCGATTATTTCTTCTAATTCTTCTCAAAAAGCGAAACACATTGTGTGAATTATTATGGCTTCTCACATCATTAAGAACACAGTCATGCTCTGTGTAATTAATTTCATTGAATCATTAAATCTGATGTGTGTCAACCCCTACAGTTGTAATCTTGTTTGTTTGATATGTCATATGTTTTGTCATTAGCCAAAAATTGAAACATACAAATTTCATTTTGTATCTGTTGTATTTCAAATGTTTGATTTTATTTATTTATCTTGTTAACCCACATCAATACCACAATTATTTTTGATTAGCACAGACGTTTTTCGCAGTTGCCTGAGCGATAAAATACAATACAACTAGATAACACAGTCGATGAAGACCAAACGAATATATTCTTTGCTTTGCGCGAAGCAGTACCTATGTTTAATATGTATCCACATATTCATTAAAAATGTTGATTGATTTTCCCCGGTATGTCGCTTAGAATGAATCGGCATGTATCGCAAGAGAAAAAGGGAGAGTGAATGTCATTTCTTCATAGCAAGTACCTAAACAGGTGTTGGGATTTTCTAAACCTCGCACATTCTCGTTCCGCTCGTGCTACCGCCAGCCCCGGCTTGGCGTTTTCATAACGCGCCCAGTTCCACCGCCCCGCCGCGTGGCCGTTGCCGCAGCGCGCGGATAGGATTGATTGCTGGCCGATAGACGGCGCCGCCGATGCCGGCAGGTGCTGACGTCACGGGGCACCCCGGGGTCGTGACGAACTCCCGCAGCTCTCGCGCCCGGCGCACGCCCTCCGCACGCCCTCCGCTCCCGCTCCCCGCCGCGCGCCCGTGCGCCGCGCGCGCCGTAGTCGCGGCGAGCTCCACGCCGCACCGCGCTGCGCTAGCCTTTGTTTTCCCGCTCAAAGGTCGCCGTCGTGTGGTCGATGGGGCGCCGGGAAAGCGTTGTCGCCCGCGGTGGCGCCGAGCGACCGCTACGCTACACGCGTGCTACCGCCACCGCTGCCGCCACCGCCGCTCCCGTCCCCTCCGTCTCCGCCTCCGCAGCCACATAATGTAATATTCACCGACTCCACCTCGGGGCGTCACGAGAAAGGGTCTGGCGCCAACGCTGGCGCGCTCACGCACTCTCGCGCCCGCCGTTTGCCCCGCCCCCTTTGGAACGGAGGCGCTCGGCCGTGCGCACACGAGGTGCAGAGGCGTTTTTCTCACCCAGCGCGGTGCCAACCACGCCCACCGGCGGGACACTTCTCCCCCCGCGTCCGAGAGGCGCGCCGAGCGTATCCGCGTACACGCGTCCTCTGCGACTGGAAACGCGCGCTGCACGCCTGCCGTCCCCTCTCTGTCCCTCTGCACGCCGCTGCCGCGTTTGGCGCGCAGAATCGATTGCTCTGCCTCCACGCCTCTCGGGTCCGCCCGCCTCACGCCGCGCCCTGCTCCGCCACCGCCGCCGACGTCGTCGTCGTCGCCGCCGCCGCCGCCGCCGCCGCCGCCGCCGCCGCTCGCGCGGAGAGTCCGGCGCGAGCCGCCAGGTGGCAGTGGCGGCGGCATGCCACCGTGATGCGCGCCAGTGTAGGCGCTGGCCGCGAGATGTCGGGCGCGCTCGCGTGGGCGCGGGAGTGCGGATGGTCGGATGCTCCGGCGCTCGCCGGCGGCGCGGCGCCTCCGAGAAACGCGTCCCGCGGCGCCGATCGAGCCTCTCGACGCTTTTGGCGGGCACCGCGGGACAGCGCGCCGTTAGCTTTGCTGATATTCGCGGAAGAATCCCAGACTAATTTTAGGGTCGACGGTGCATGGGCGTGGCGTGGGAGGCGCAGTGTTTCCACAACGCTCGCAGCGTCTCTCGCGCCCAGTCGTCCGACGCGCCGCGCCGCCTGTCGCCCATCGCGTTATGTTATGGCCGCGTGGAACGTTGGCTTCGCCGCACCTCAAAGGGCCCGGGAGCCGCGCGTGGGCGGCGTGAGATTCGGTGCAAGGGTCCGGAGCGTATGTGCGCGGGGGAGGCTCTGAGGGGAACGGTGCGCCCTCCTGCATCAGCGCTCACCTCACTGCCCTGCCCGCCCACCCGGGCTGCACGCCTGTGCGGCCGCCTGTCAGCCGCGTCGCATCGACCCACGTTTCACGTGCGCCGCCGAGAGCTCATTGCCTCGCCTTCCCTCCCCCTTCGGACCCCGATCAGTCGCGCGCTGCGAGCCGGGACCCCTGATGACTGAATCCACTCGCCGCTCACGTATTTTCCTGCCCCTCTGCGCGGTTATTTCCCAAGTTGGCAGCTTCTAATGATGAGTCGCCGTAAAATAACACTGAAAGCCGTTAGCTTAAGTAGGAGGTATTTATAAAATCGATAGATCGACCATCCCATCGTTGTTATCAGCCACGGTGCAAGTGATTTATGGCGAAGTGATCGGCGGCAACCTTGCCGCCGTCTTGTGCCCGCCCCTACCCTTCTCCCTGTCGTCACCTTACGCTCCAGCGATTGCATAGCTTCTCCTGCAACCTGCAGACCTACCGGAAGTAGGTTGCATCCCGATGCTGGACGCTGCTCCGGATTGAGCTATTTATAGGCGACAGATATCTCTCAGCGGCGCGGGCGCGGAGGCTGTTTTTAGAGCGCAAAGTGGGCCGGAGAGGCTCCTCTAAATATAGCCGGCACGACACAGAAATGATGCGAGGTATTTAGTGGAACCAAAAGCGTGAGGTTCCACGTCCTTGGAACGCACGACCTTGAAGAGGACGCTTTCTAAGCCAAGGGAGGAGCCGCGGTGCGAACTGGGCGGGGCAGGGGAAGGAAAAGGCAAGAGGAAAGACGCCAGGGTTCTTAGTCTTCCGGCGGGGAGGGGAGAGGGGAAAGGGGGGGCACGTATTCTTACCGGAAATCGACTGTCGGGATCGATTCCCGTTCGCGACTGCTCGCCCGGCCTCCACTCGTCGGTGGCGACTGCGCTTTCTTTAACGGCCCCGCGGGCGACGCCTCTCACCGCGCCCGTCCACGACGACGCCACCATCTCCCGTCATCACGCAAGGGATCCAAGGAGTGTCTGGGAAATTGAAGGGAAATGAAATGAGGGAAATGAAGATGAACGTGGTGTTTTAGAAAGGTTTTTATCTGCGTAATAATGGTTTCGAAGCTGTGGTTTAGGAAGATCTTCGAGAGAATATTTTTATATATATTTCAAAACATAAATACATAATTGGTTAACTAAGCGACATTTAACAAAAAATTAAAAATATCCGTATCCACTACAACCATTATTTAAGTCATCAATAAAAGTTATTTTGGTCAATACAAATTTTTTATGCGTGTGTAATGTCAGAATTTTAACTACTAATTAAGGGATTTTGATCAAGTTCGTTAGAAATTTGTAATGCCCTAATATATGACATCGTCACTTACGGTACACATGAGTTTGCAATTTTAATGAATGTGTTTTTTAGAGAATAATAAAAAAATTTCAAAATCATTTTTTTTATTGTACGCGACATTAGGTAGATTTTGTTGTACTAGTCTTGGCAGTAACTTTTAGATCGAAACGTACTTACAGGAATAAAAAAAGAAAATATAATACTGCATAATACATACAGAATCGATATACTTTAAAAATAAAAATCGCACCAGCCGCTATATTATGGGAATCGTATTGATCCATCCATAAGAATTAAATGTCGATATTATTAAGTATTGTAAAAAGCTAAAAATAATGAATAATTCGATATTTAAGAGTTTTTTAAATAACGAAATACCTTAATATATCTCCTTGCAATCAACTCGAAACCGTTGTTAGAACATAAAAAAATGCAAAATATGTAATACTTTCTGTGAGTTATCTATAATGTTTTCTTTCTCTGCCAGTGTATTATTCGAATTTATTTAACCAAAAAAGCAGTAACATACCGAAACGGGGAGGGTGACTCAAAGGAGTTCAGTTGCCCAATCCCAAATGCCGAGGACATAAATGCAGTCTCTGTGGTTTGTACCAGCTTGAAAAGAAAAAAAAATACATATTTAATTATATATTCCTTTGCTGATCTATCTAATTTAAATGTTAGAAATTAATTTGTAGGTATTATTACAAAGCATTAGAACATATTTTCTGGAATATTATTTATATTTCTAAATGAAGACTGGATTCTCTATATCACTATAGTCAAAAGAAAATTATATTGTATTAAACATTATTTCTGTATAAACGTTTAAGGTAAATAAGGTAATAATTTGGTTTATTGTTTATATTAATTAATATTATCATTTGTTCCTTTTGGGTTAACTTTTTTCATATTTTGATATAGACAATTTTTACCTTAAAATAGAGGCAAGATATTTTCAATAATTTCAATAATAACGAAGATAACCAATATATCCCTAGACTTTTTGTTATTAACAATTTATTAAATATACATAATACTTTTAAATTCAATATAAATGCGAAATTCTGTATAAAGAATCCTCATGTCGGCTGGTCACTACGCCTACCCCCCCCCCCCCCGGAATATGTTTGTTTGCCCACTGATCTGGTCTGAGTCACTGGTTAATAGCAATTGTGAGTTGTACATAAGCATTTTCGTAGTACGTGTTGATAATATTTCATGCTTTGCTTGAAGAACATGATCTCAGATACAGATTATGAGTAAGACAATTCATATTTCACACTGTTAAAGAAACTTTTCTTTCGTTCTTTACAAATATGCTGATAATTGTGTTAAAGTCGTATATCTTATACTTCCCAAACTGTTTCACAGAAATCAAGTAGATTTCAAACAATAATGTTCGCCGCAAATATCGATGTCATAATCTAGAAAAAATAATTCATTGCATTTACTCCGTAGAATTTTTTAAATTTACTTCTGAAAATTAGAACAATGCATAAATAATGTAAATAAGATACTAATGCGAAATGACCCCATAGCAAAGTTCTGATATTTACAAAAATGTTAACTATCATACAAAAATTAACAAAGACGGAGACATGATGTATTTTATGTTCAAGGTAAACATGCTGTTTTCTATTTCTTCATTCAAATTGGATGTCAGAGTCCAGATGCAGATGGAGCGAATGAGATAGTGCCGTGGTTTGTCCAAGATTGTAGCCTTGAAACAAACGCAAGCAGGTCATCGAGTTGCGGGCTTTGCGAACGCTTTTGGAGGGGCGTGCCGGGGAATAACGGAAACGGGAACAGAGACAGTTGACGAAGGCGCTGCGCCCGCCACGCAACCCCGCAACCCCGCAACCCCCCACGGGGAGAGGGGTGACGCGCAGTCGATTCATCTGGGCGCGGAAATAGAGCATGAACGCTTTATACGCAGAATGTGCCTCCAAATGGTTCGTCATTGATTAAATCTCGGCAGTAAAGCGTGACAGAAGACGCGGCACCACGCCGCACCGCCTCGCGCTGCCTCGCGCCGCATAGCACCGCGCAGCGCTCTGCAGGCAGAGGCGGCGCCGAAGAAGGCTCGGGTCGGCGCCCGTGGCGGAGATGCACGGCGGGGACGTGGCGGGCCCGCGGGATGCGCTCCCGGCTCTCCGTCGACGAGCGCCCGCAGCGACGCAATCGATGGCTGGGTTCCGGCGACCGTCCCGCCGCTTCCGCTCTGCACTCCCCGCCTTCCCCTCCTCGCCGCCGCTTCGCTCTCGTCTTTGCCCCGACACCCGTTGCGCTCCGCCGCTCAGACCCGCGACGTCGCCGCGGCCGCGGTCGCCGTCGCCGCCGCCGCCGCCGCGCCCGAGCCGCCGGGGCGCCGCGCGCTGTGTCGATGCGTGTTCGACGCGCGCGTCTGGCCGGTCCCCAAATGATAATGTAATTAAAGCGCGCACGCCCGTTAAGGCACCTTGGCACGGTCGCGGTTTGGCAGAGCCAGACAATAGCTTTGAGCAGGAGATTCAGATTTAGCCCGTGCCATACCGCAGCCACCGTCGTACTAGGGCGAGAGCGAATTTGTTGTACGGGGCCTCGCGATGCCGGCCGGGCCGGCGCCTGGGGCGCGCGGCGGCTCGTGCCGCGCGCGTCTGTCCCGATGCGCGCCGCCCTTTGGCGCCCGCGCCCATGCCTACCACCCCCACCTCCGTGCGCACCTCCCTTCGCCGCCCCGCCCTCTCGCGCTGTCGCGCACAGCGCGGCGGGCCCGCCGCGGCGGCGCCGCACGCCGAGAGGTTGCCACCCTGGCGACCCACGTGGCCGCGGTAGTGGAGTGCGGCCGGCGGCAGTTGGCAGCGCCGACTGGGGCGCCATCATTGATCAGGCGGCCGGTGGGCCGGCAATGCGCCACTGTGGAACACCAATCAATATGGCGACCTGCCAGCTGGTCCGTGCTGCGGGCCCGCGCCGCGCTCGCCGCTGCTGCCGCCGCCTCCGCCCCACCACGGCGCCCGCGCGCCCACCGCTCCTCGCCGCGTGCAGTCCGCCGCCCCGCCGCGTGCGGCCCGCGCTGCTGTCTGCGGCCGCTCCGGGCGATCCGCGCCGCCGACCTTGGTGGCGTGCGGGCGGAGCGAGACGGGACGGGGCGGGCGCGACTGCGGCGTGCGCGCGGCGCCGCCGCGTCTCGCTTCGCACGCTCTGCCGGCCACGCCGGGGTCGAATCCCGGCGGCACTGTCTCCCCCTCCCTTCCTCTCAACCCTTTCGGCGTTCGCGCGCTGCGTCCCGCCCCGCATTGCCCCGCAGCGCCCCGCAATGGCTGCTACGGTTTCGGGCAGCCGCGTCTGCCGCGGCGTTCGTCCGCAGCAGAGCTGCGCTGCTGCAGGCGTTTTCCGGAAGTATCGACGCAGGCGTCGGACCCCCTTGGGGGCACATCTCGCTATTTCTCTGGCCTTTGCTGCCTATACATTTTTCAGCTCTAAATGCGTGTGGACGGCGTTCTGCTTATAAGGTTTACACATGTAATGACTAGAAATTTGTGTGAGGAGAAATAGCCAGCACGGGTTCTAGTGGGATATTGTACGATGAGAGGTGCTTTTAAATTGGTGTGTGCATAGCTCGTTTAATTCATTCGCTTGATTCGTTATCAATGTCTCAGGTTTACCACAACACATGCGATTTAAGTGATTGCAATACCTCGTTTGAAAGTTGATGTGATCACTCTTAATTTTTGCGAAGAGACGGTAAATGAATTGATTTGTTAACAAATTCTGCTCTGGAAATGTTTAATAGAGGAAAGAGATTATCGGTGCACAAGAAAAGTATTACGTCTAAAAAATGTGTTATTGTATAGTAATGAGAAGATTAGAGAAGGAGAGAGAGGGAGAGCACTATTTTTACTGGTACAAATTTAACAAAAATGTCACAAGATAATTGGTTTATAGATCGCTTATCTTTTGTTTTACCGTGAAATAAACGGCTCAGGATCAATCCGGTTTGCTGCAAAACGACGCTATTTGAGATATTTTCATATGCTATGAATAAAAATGAAATGCTAATACTAATTTTCAAATATAAAAATATCAAGAAAATTAACTACTATACATCTTGGGAAGAAACCCGATAGAAAGGTACAGGGTGAAAGTACAGTGCCGTCACCATCGCGAATTCTACGGGCAAAAGGGTAATTGGTAGATCTGGATTTAGGTTCTGCGGAACCCCATAGCAGAAAATCGTGTTGGGAGCCTATTCCCCCTCGGGCAAAATGCTCCATATATACTTAAAATTAATTTGAGCTTAATATTAAACTAATCCATCGTTTATGCAATACATTTTTTAATTGCCAAATTTTTTGTACATACGACTAATTAATTAACAATTATTTTAAAAACAAAGATTTTGACTTTTTCTTAATTTTCTTAATTTGATGTTTTTTTTAATTTTTCTGAGGCGCAGGCCGTGCTCCCGTTTTATGAGGCCCCTAAGCAACTACTGATTTTGCTTATAGTTAAAACCGGCCCTGGTAGGGAGAAAGTGTCGAAAAAGAAAAATGCGCGGAAAATCACATTAGCGCAGGTAGCGGCCGCGCCGGGGCCAACGCCAGCCGCGGAGGCAATGCGCCCGGCGTTCACACGCCGCCCGGCGGCCGCCGCCGTCCGATTGATTTTTCGAGTGCGTCCAGGCAATCCGTCGGGAACGTTTCGTGCGGCGCGGTTTAATTTTACGAGCGCGCGCCGCGAGACACGCGCACGCAATCGCACGCAACACGGCCACACTCTCTCTCCTCCGCGAGCGATCCTCACGATTCCCGACTTTGATCGTCTTATTATCGTCGACGGAAACGTCATCAATGTCGGCGGAAACTTTGGAGTGGGTGTTGTTGCAGCGGGGAAGCCTGTGGGAGCGATGGTATTGCTGCGGAGGGGTGAGCGATGGCGGAAACTGGAAACGAGTAGGCAGCGTTGTCACTGTCGACGATAGTTGACAATGTCAGCGTTGTTTTCGACTCTCGAATTCTTGCACATCGCAATAATATATCAGATACGTCATAAATACGACAATAATAATAATAATAATAATAATAATAATAATAATAATAATAATAATAATAATAATAATACAAGTTGTACAATATGTAAAACGAGAATGGTCGAAAATGATTAGAGAACTGACGAAAAATGTTATTTTTAAATTATCAACATAAATAGATTTATTTTATGTAAGTAATGATAATACATATGTACATAGATTTAAAACGATCCTGTTTTTATGCACAAAAAGTTCCTTTTAAAAACGCATAGAAAGGGAAGCCACAAAAGAATGATTAAATATGTGCAATTTTTTCACCCCTCAAATTCAGCAAAGGAACTAAAGACATTTTGTGCCAATGTTGTTTCACTGAAAACTGAACGTTGCCACTATTAACATTGTCTGTAATTAAATATATCTGAACGTGATATTTAAAAAAAAGAATTAACATGCATTTCTGACATTTACCTTCAAAGATAATTTTTTTATATATACAACCCGTTTTAGTATTGATGATATTGTGATCCTGATGAGCAACGATAGGGAATTCCCTATTTCATTTCGAAATTTCATAATAAATTGTTTACATCATACTCAAACAAAGAAACGCGTGAGCAGGTGAAGTATTATTATTATTATTATTATTATTATTATTATTATTATTATTATTATTGAAGTTTTTTATTTCTGTCAAAACATTTAAAACAGTTTATTTTTTTGGGAAGAGGAAAGCTAAATTTATTATTGAGAACAAAGCAAGGGACCATCTCAACATTTGCTCAAATGGTGAAGGGAAAATTAAGGACGAATACGATGGAGATGTGTCACTGACCGAGAAAATGATTACAGTTGTTATGTAGTAAAAAATGGTTATAATATTAAAAAACTACGTGAATCTCACTGATGTTTGCCAAAGCTCAATTTCTTAAGAAAAAAATTGAGATAAAGACGAAAATCGAAATAGTCAATTGACAACCTAATTTCCATCTTGTTTAATAAACATATGTTTACAAAAACATATTATCTCCTCAGCAGAGCATCGCCCCAGGCAAGACAAGCTCTAATCTCTCGAACGATCTCCTGACATGTGTTGTATTCTGTGTATTAAGGAGGGGTTAGGACAAGGAAGATGAGGTGAAACATAGTGCGTGATCTTCAGTCCGTTCATTAGAATACTACTTCGGCATTCGTCTTGTATTGATCGGCGAAACCACGGAAAACTAATGATTAGAGCATCCGGACGCTAAATTCTCCTCTAGAGAGCGGCTATACGGGATCTAGCTGTATAGCTGTCGAAAATTCGCCTTCGTCAGGAATCCAACCGTAGGTGTCAGTGTCGCTGCAGAGACAACAGTTATGCTGGCTCTGAACTAACCCAGCCTGTAAACCTATTCCGATCGCCTTTTTGTGAACACTCATAATATTTCAGGTTGTTAACCCACTTTTCATACGGTTTCACGTCTTTGGAAACTAAATATGTATGTACACATGCACCAAGGTGTGCTGAACGCCTCTGCCGGATTGGGTATGTTATACATGTTACCTTTGTCACATTTACATCTCAATTTTTTTTAGTACATTAACGTTAGTATTTTTTAAATTTATCATAATAGTGCAAAGAGGTACCTTCATATTTTTGTTTCGAAATTTGTTAAAATTTACTTTATATTTAGGGAGTGTCTAAATGTGCACCAACAAATTCTCAAACCGTCAATCCGGATGGCCGAGATCGTTAAGGCAGTAGTGCCGTAGAAATCTCGTATCGTAAGGTCGGCTCTTCGAGACCCGCCTCGGCCGACCCGACCATATGAAGTCGTCTTCACAGTAACCAAATGTTAAATCAAATCGTGGTCGCTAATGACCTAGATGTCGATGCGACTTCAAATAACAAAATAACAAGAAAAAAAACTTAGTGTACGTACAAACATTGATATTAATATTTCGAAGACTGTCGTAGGGTTTCCCATGTTGTTACATACATTATAAAACGTTTTTATGTTATAAAAATAATTTTCATTTAATAAGATGAATGGAATTTAATAAAATGCCACAATACATTGCTGTTTTCCTGAACATTATGTTTTTCTACGATTCCCACATTGAATCATTTTTTTGAGTTTGTATTCTTCTATGGATATTTTTTTAATTTTTACGAGTATATTTCACGCTATTTCTAGTAAAGTCGTAAACCTTCAGGGACTTGGAAACCTTTCTTGATAAATTCGTATTCGATTTTTTTCTATTTAAGTCTACTCGATTTACTATTAGTCTCGTAAAGGGAAGCTATTATTGCACAACATTTAATGGAAATAAACTATTGAAAGTGAAACATCTGTTTCTGCATTCGTGTTATTGCATATGCCGCATCGTAAAACTTGTCTTATGTTGCATTGCCAACAGTTTTCGTTCTCCTTCTTTTGAAATGAAATGCTGAATTGTGGCTGATGTCGAGACAAGTCCGAACGATGAAGCAAAATCTACGTGCTCATGTTTACATAAAGTTATGCATTTTTACTTCGCTGAAAAAGTAAAAATGATTGGTTTATATATCAGTAGGATCCATGCGATAACTATTTTTATGATCATCTTCGGTTAAAATATTAGTGAAAACAGATATGAAGTAATTGTGTTTAAACTCATAGGCACAATACCAACTGAAATTGTTAAGGTTTATTGTTTGTTGAGAAAAGAATGCGAAATTGTGCATTGCAAATTGAATATAATAATTGCCTCTCTTGTATTCTATTCCAGGTTCAGTAACAATCTTGGGCTACCAGATGTTGAAATGATGCATTTATCATTGAATAATAAAAAAAATTAAATTAAGTTTGAAGGTGAAATTTTATCACTTTGTCCGTAAGACGTAAGTTGGTCTTTGTTCTTATTTGCAGGTTTCTTGTCATATTTGTGACAAATTATTTGTTGACTGGTCCCGTGCGCCCTGTCTTGTTGGATACACAAACTGTGTCTGCTTTTAGTCGGTGTCGTAGTTGATTGCTTTGATGTCGCTATTTGAAGAGAAGTATTGATGTTGATATTGAAGCTTTAGTGTCAATGCAATAACAAATGTATGAATAATACGCGACTCAACATTGTCGACATCTCAGTATCAGCAATATTTATATTTACTTTTATACAAATTATTACGTTTCAACAATTTGCCCCTGAATGGCTATAATTTTATTATCAGGATTTTCCTTTTATTTTTCTTTGTTAATCGTTACCTTGCCTATTATGTGTCTATTAAAACATATCTTGTAATGCGGGATTCTGTATTAATGATTAATATTTTTTAATTTTCTTTACCAGGCTCGTTGTGTTAAATTTATCATGCCTCTGTAATGCGTAATGCAAAACTATCTCTAGATTGAAAAAATACAAATATTGGTAATATATGGAATTTTATTGACAGTACAAAACCTTTCCATTTACACGTTTTGCGTAAAAATGACAATTTATTGTTACAGAATGTTAATATTACCTTCTATTCGAACATAAAATATCTGAAGACACGTACATATAGTTCTATATATTGAGCCGTGAATGATGCTATGACTTCGATAGGTTTGGGTTGGAGGCGAATTAAAATGAAGTACAGCAGTTTCGCTGCGTTTCAAAAATTTCAAAATATTTCTCCTCTTTAGCGCTGCTCATGACTTGGAAAGAAGGTAGGAATTTTGAATATTCTCAATAAACTCATCGTATTTCCGTGTTGCTATATGGAAATGGACGTTTGCCTGTTTGTTCGTAAATGTTTGCATATATTACTGCCTTAATGTGATTCGGATATGCTTGTGTTTTTGTGCGGCGAAATGTAAGCATGTATGCATACGTATGTTATGGGTTAATCGCGAAGTACACACTAACGGAGTCTTTCACATTAAATCGTTGAAACATTGATGACACATTTACAATTATTTATGTATGGAATTTCTCAATGCAAGGGAGGTGAATGGTGTATGAAAAAATATTTAATCAACAACCAATTCTCCAATGCATACATTTTCTAGTATTTCAATTACGTCGACTTCGTATAACCCCGTAACACATCAATGCATGTAAGTGGATATGCTTTTTTGTATATGTAGTTATTCCTGCAAATACATGTTTATGAAACCATGTATGATACCGTTCTATACTGTTATTTAACAGTGGTGTTCAATACAAGCAGTATTGTGATAAATGTGGTTACCACATTTGTGCCTCGTATAAAATTTCCTCCCGTTTTCATTTTTTCTTCCTTGTGGTATTCTTGGAGATAATTGAAGTACGTCCTGCCCCCAAAAGTTTATTAGCATTACGAGCTTATCTGTCATAGTCCATGTGTTCTAGTATTTCTCTTTAAATAGGCTGTATTGTAAGATATGATTCTTAGTCATTTGTTCCCCTAAACAATCATGTTGATCACTGCTGGTTTATTGTTGAATTGGTGTCTTAGCTTAATCAATGTTGTAAATATACAGTTGTTAGTATAATATGATACATTGTTGATATTTAAAAAATATAAATTTATTACGGTGTTTTTGAATGTTTGAGGTGAGAGAAACTTAGTCATATTTGTCAAAAACTTAGGCAACTGACGAAGATAAGACCTGGTTGCTCTAAACCTCTCTTGTGAAGTACATTACCTTCATTTAATTTAAACAATATCTGGTTATTCAATTCACAACAGTTTTAATATTTGAGAACAAAATAATAATCGTTTAACAAAATTGAATGTATGTAATGTTTTGTACATTATGTGTTTTCTTTTCAGAATTATTGGTGCGAAAAACTTAATTTAAAATAAATTTCTTTTCTCGAAAATTTCTTTCACAGAATGAATTGAATGAAAACTCTGGTGTTTCCGTCGTTTATATCATACAAAATAATAAAATGGTCACTAACAAAACTCTCTCAAATTAAACCCAAATAATACTACGAAAATATAGTCCTTTAAGAACGTTCTTAGTCTGTTTAAATATTATAATTTTAAACTTTTTCTGATAATGGCATCGTCTTTGTATCATCGAATCATTTTAAAAGATAGCGACAAGTAAATAGTTATTTTGGAAGAAACGGAAGGGCTTTTTGTCTGGGCAGGCACTCGCAACCGAACACCTTCCACACCCGAAATCATTGTCAGGATCATTGCAACAGTCGCATAGGCGCCGCCGATCAATTTTTTTCGCTCTATTTGCTGGTGACCTTCATTACAGGAAGCTGTCAGCGATGGGAATGTGTCGCCATCCATCTATTCAGATGAGTGTATGGTAGCATCAATACAAGTCAAACGCGCAGAGTGATTACAACTATGATTTGGGGGCCACAAAGTGCGGGCTGCTTTGTACGTGACCTCATTCCATGTAGTGCGGTACATGTCCCGCTTTTGTGCAGATACGTTGCGTGCAGGCTGTGACGATAGTGTTAATGGATCGTGTGGGAAGGACTATCGTCGAAACCGGACGAACAAAACTTTTGACTTAGGTAACCGGCAAGTCTCTCTCGCTCAAAACAGAACAAGTCTACTGAAATAAATATTCGCTCGGTTTCGTCAGTCATTAATGATAGGTTCAATGTGGGACTACAGGGACTATGCTTTCTAAAGACAACATTTGTAATTTTTCTCAATTTAATCAAAACAATTATCGTTTATTGATCGCATCACATTCCAAGGAGTATTCCCATTATGAATAAACACTGTTTATTTCAATCAAATCTTTTTTAAATATTTTTCGTTTCGAAAATATTAAACAGTATTTCTTACAAATCATCAATTTCGGGGGCATCCGAATATTAAGTTCCTCCACTTTAACCAATTCTGATGTACTTATTGGATTTGATTCGGTTCCTCCCACGGCACTAAATGTCCGGAATTGGGAAAACAAACAGACACCGACACTGTAGCACTGACAATGTCTGGATAGCATTCCAAAGCTGATACTTTCATGACTTGTTCACGAGGGTGTTCTTTTTCTATCTTTTCTTAATAAATTTTGTTTTGTTGTAATTTAATTGTGACTACATCTCACCTTTTCTTCTTATTCTTCGTATTCGGTAACCTTAATTTGAGTTGACATTTTATGAAAGGCAAAATTGATGATTTGTAAGAAATTGCCGATTAATGTATTGATTATTTTTTTGTTGAGGTATTTTGTGTGGTAGAACAGTTTTTGATGATATAACGGTCATTTTTTTCTCTCAAAAATGTAGATTATTCCAGTATTTATTATTGTTTGCACGTATAAGCTAAATTAATACAGTGTACCAGGAAAGTCTCTCCGCAGTGACACCAGTGGCTGGTGAGAGTGCTAGCAAGACAAATTATGTTGGTAGCATGAACTGCAGCTTGTTACAAATGAAAACGTAAATTGTGTACTCACCACAATCATAATAGGTACTAGGAGTGATTATCCATTTACTTGTTTCCCAGGGATTTGGCTTCTCTGAACAATTTTTAATAAGAGCCTCTGATTCGACTCGGCGAGGAAAGACTTTCTTGGCGCACGTTTCGAAAAATCCTAACTATATAAAATGGTAAAGAATGATTAGTAAACTTTCGTGTTTAGTGAGGTTTCGTACAAAAAATAACCGGAGTGAAAACTGTTTTATATTTTATTTTTAACGATCTGTGTATGCTTTATTCCTAAGCGAATTTTGGTGTTGGGAAGGACTGTTCAGATAAGGTATATAATTGATACGATAAGGTATACATTGAAGGTATATATGATATACAGGTATTTAAGACTATGCGAAAAAATGCCTTAGAAACACGTTAAGAATAGAATTGCAAATGTATATTACGCCATGATTGTAGATAGTCGATTACTTTACGTGTAATGCGCTTTTTTATAGCTGGCTTTCAGATAGATTTGCATTAATATCAATTTCTACAAAAATTGTTTTTTGTGATTACTTCAGACTGACAAAAAAATTGGAATTGTTTGAACATTTGTACTTTTTGACAATTAAAAGGTTTGAGGTATTGTAGGTACAACTACAAACTTTTATAAGTAATTGACTGATATGGGAAAAGCGCGAGTGATGAATAAACAAATATAGTCATGTTGATTTAAAATCCTCATTTAAAATCCTTCGTACGCCTTCCTTCGGAGGGGAAGTAAAGCCGGCTGTCCCATGTTCGTAGATTTACTTGCATGTAAAAGATCCTCAAGCCTAAATGACGCCTCTGAGCTAAATTCAAATAGCCTGTTTCTCGCCCAAGAAATACCTCCTTTCTCTGCTAGTTGATGAAAGGAGCGTAGCGAAATTTGCGTGGTCAGCCGGAAGAGCGGGCCTGATGGCCCGAGTCTCGCCACGTAAAATAAGGCAAATTCAATTCAATTCAATGTTGATGGTCACTTCATCAACGACCTTATTGACATTGTCGTAGTGAAACAGTGCGATCCGCTTTTCCGTGATGACGTCGCGTAAAAAGTTGAACATAATTAAAACTGAACAACATCTCATTACAAAATCATGGTATTTTACAGTTGGAAAAATTAAAGGTATTATTATATAAGGGAGGAATACATTAAAATAAAAATTGTGGATAATGACAATCAATAAAGCATTAATATATTATTTCTGTTACTGACTTAACTTTTTCCATTTTATTTCGCTCTTCATTTTAATTTATGCGACACATAAACGGCCTAACAATCCATAGTTTCATATCCTAGCATTATTTTTTGAGAATTTTAATTTGGAAAATTATTATGTGACCTTTAAAATTTAAAAATAATGGCATTTTCAATAAATTCCTTCAAATTGTGGGATTGGTGGAAGCGAAACACCTGATGAGTAGGCAAATATAAATATAAATAATGTTAACACAGAAATTAAAATTACAGGCCTACCGTATACATGGAATTTTTAGTACAGAGAAGAACCGAAATTCTTTGCTCAAATGAACGCATATTATTACTATCAACCACAAGGAAAACTGTTGATTTCTTCCAAATTCCCATGTACAACATTACGACGACGCCTCAAGGTGCAGAAGCTCAACATTCGAAGTTGTTAAACGTTTTTAGAACTTAACACCGAAGAATAGCAAGTTTCAGTGATAATGGAGCATGTTACCAAGAATTGTCAATATCTGCGTAAGGAGATTTTTTTTAAAAAAGTGTAACGACAAAAATGTTGTTTAGAACACGTACATTATGATGTATATGTATTTTTGCGTGGCTTGGGACATTCTGTAGAAGCTTCTTGACATGATATCCAAGACTCCCGGCATGTGTGCAATCAACCTGTGATTATCAACTAATGTTTCCATTGTTGGTTGTAGCCACTGTTGATCATAATCATTCGACACACAAATACTCGGGGCACGAGAGCTACATTTCGTGCGTCAATTTTTCCTGCTACCAGTGGGTTATGTCTATTCACATGTTTGTAAAAAGTGTCTATAGATTTTGTTGGTCTCTAATCTTCGGCTTGAGTCATGAGATTTTTCGTGCTAACACAAAATACAGGCTGCTTCAAAAATAAAAGTAATAAGAACTCGAAATAGTTGTAAGAACTGCAGAAAAAATTAGAATATACGTCCCGTTTTCGTCTTTCAAAAATTTTTTGTTTCCTTTTTTCGTTTATTTTCATATGCACTTAATTTATGTCGATCTCTCTTCTCTTCAGGCAAGGCATCAACATTAAGCTGACGGTGCTACAAAAGCATATATTTTTCTTCACCAAAATAAGCATGGAAGATTCAGAAAAATACATATCTTCAGAATGAAATTCAAAACTTTTAATGAATATGTCTTTTTTACCATAACATTCTCTTACAATTTATCGTTATATTTTTTTAAATTGCGCCTAGAAAATCTATATTTATGACGAGAAGCAAACGAAGGGGCCGTCTCATAATTTGTTGAGTTGTTGAACTAAATATCTCACCTCGATGAGAGTCTAGAAGTGAAGTACAACACTTGTAACAGGCATCTTTTAGAATTATATAGTACATATTGTGACTAGTGCATTTACATGATTTTCACAGACGGACGGACGTACAGACAGGCCAACAATAAACTGTCTTGGTAAAATATTATTTTATTAGATACTAGTGCCATGCATTCCGCAAAGAGCTTGTGATCGCCGATCGGGGTCCTACCAGGAGGCAGACAATCGGAGGTAGACAATAGTGGTACTTGTCGCGCACGTCGCTGTTGTGGGTCTCGGGAGCCACCAGGCGTGCGGCGAGCAACCGTCGATTGCCTTCGGTCGCGTAGCTAGGTATCGTTAGGTCGCTCGCGCGTGGCGCTTTCAATGGATTTTAAACATCCACAAGTTTTTGGATCTCTCTAAATTGCCGTTTCCGTTATCAAATTCGCCGTTACCATTCTCTAACTCACCATGAAATAAAATGAATAGTGAGAAAATAGATTTGAAATGGTGCAAAATGGGAAGAAATCAAGAAATTGCAATTAAGAAAAAGATCTTCAACGAGCGAGAAAATGTAGCATAGATTCATTAAAAGACAAAAAAAACGTACTACTCATTATAAGATTATCCCACTAAAATTGCTGTTGTGGCAACGCCCACTGTGAAGGGAGCGAGAGAGAACGGTTTCCGCGGCCGAATGGTCGCCAGTGCTCGACAAGACAGAGTTCTAGTCAATCCACTGTTAGGTAGCATATAACCGATCGGTCGCGGACGGCTGCTTTTACTCAAAATGCAGAGCTTTATTGGGGACCCCAAAACCTGTATTTCAAAATATCGATATCGATGTTTCTACCACTACTTGTGTTTTATATTATATGTACGAGAAATAAAAAATCTCCCAGATGTTTTAGGCCATATATTTCTCCATATGGGATGTCCAATTTATTTCGATATTCTTTCTTGGAATAGAACCCGTTTAAAACGTCTCAAATTGTGCTTTTGTAGCAACGTTCTTCTCGCCCATGCCAGATCACCTTGTCGTCTATGGATAAATAGTACGGTGTCATAAGAAGCATTATTTTGGTTTGTTTGTAATGACTCTTGTTAAAAAAGAGTTTCCTTAAAATGCTTGCCGATGGTCTGGTAATAGACTTTACATACATCTGGCGATGCAAACTATAAATTTTGGATTATTTTTTCTATTTTGGCATTCATATTTGGAAGGGTTAATTTTGGGATAATATTGGGTTGTGCGGGATTACTTCGATTTTTGTTCAGCAAGTTAAACAATACCATAATAACCCTTGAACATTTTTACGTCATACATAAATATATAAAACATGTATTATAAATATATTATGAAATATACAGATCCAATAGAATCAGCTGGATATATTTAAAAATTATCACTTTGTGAAAGGTTCCCATATGTTAGATAAATCTTATATCAACTAAATCAATACATAGCGTTAAATCTTAGTACATTCTTTAGTTTAGACAAGAAGGATACTCTTAGTATTTTTTTCTGTTCAATTTCAATTTTTCGTCTTCCGAATTTGTTGCTTTCGGAGCGCTTGTCTGGACCTCAAATTCCCGGACAAAAGAAAAGAGGATGAAGTAAATCCTTTGCCTACGCAAAGGTTGGCGGCGTCGGGACCCGATCCCGACTTTCTTGCTGTCTGGACAGTGCCCATCGCGCCGCAATATTGCCGGACGACCTCACGAGAGCAAACGCTTCCGCCAACGGCACAGGAGAGAGGATTCGCTTGCAAACTAAATAAATCGCGTTTGAGAAGGGCGTCGATATTGGCGGTGCGGAAGTCTGGAATTCAAACACTCAGACAGGGTTGCATGAGCGGTTGCCCGATTATTTACCTGGTTTCCCTACAACGCCAGCGTTTCTCGTCGGACGCTAATAATGCCGGTTACCTTTCTAATGATGCACTGGGTAACTTCACCCTTATTGTGTGTGCATTTCTCGAGGTACACAGCGAGAGTTGCTTGATATCTGGTAGTGGTTGTATTGGCTTACTGGGTGATTGACGTGTTTTGATGATTTGTGCGACCTCTATACACATTTAATATCTTCGCGAGCACTTTCGTTATTTTTCCGCATTTATTGTCAAAATTCTTCAATTTTTGAGAGTTTATAAATGAAAATGGTGTTTGTATTCTGCGTATATACAATTTAATGTTCGCACACGCGAACGTTAGTAAAAGACAATATAGGGGAAAGTTTCCAAATTTGAACCAGTATATTTTTTCATTTCCACACATTGAAGGTTCAATTAACACCAAATATTTTTCTAAACAATCTGCAATGTGGGTACTCTCATTATAAAATAAATTCTATTTACTATTTGTTGGCAAATAGGAATGAAAAACAGTGTTTACTATTAACAACTAAACAATAAATCTAGATGATTAAGAAAAGTAATTCAGAGGAATTTATTAAAAGAAATTACAGGACTTTTTAAGTAATATAAACAGTTCGTTAATTTAATGAATTTCATATCTCATTTTAATGTCAAAGGCATGGTTAAAAATAAAAATCATTTCAAAATTTTGAACTGAATTTGCGTAACAGGCTTAAACTCTTCTAAGAAACACTGCATTCCTATATAAAGGAAGCATTAACTATTATTTTACACAAAGTCTTCAAATATTATATTATGTGAAAATGATAAACTACAAACAAGGTGGCTAGTAAAATTAGTTTCCGTACTATTTTCAATTTTTCTTAATGCTTATTTTTACTTGATCGCACCATGTGCACCCATGATCTACATCCCAGACACAAACATTGGGATATATGTTCTTCTTTTTCCATGCCACATCATAAACGATCAGCTAGATTCATCATCACTATTTTCTTTGTGATTTTGTGAATAGGAAGTTAATTTTGTGTTCTTATTCTGCTGAAATAGTTTGCCTTGCCTTATCGACTGTTCTAGTTGCTGTTTGTAAGGGCCGCTCTTTATTACAACTGCCCCATATGGTATTCCGTTTCTTTCAGTAACTGACATATAAGGCACTTGAGGATTTGCTGGTAAGTCCTCTAGAAACTTTTGATCCCAGTTGATGAATTCAATCAAAATAATCCTCTGTGGCACAGATTCGGTAACTGGTCCATGTAGAGAAACAGATTAAGCTGCATAGGCAATATTAGTCTTACTAAAGATATATAGAATTTTACGAAGTATGTTTGTAACTTATGCATAGCTGTAAACATTACCTTCTCCCATTTCACTCGGTAACTTACGTTTTTCAGCACAAACATTAGACGTCATACTACAAAAACACTAATAACTCAAATCCTTCTCGATATAATTATTAATATACCCTGACAGTTGATAAACTATTCTACTTCTTTCTGAACCACATTAATGCTAACTTACATTATCTAAATATTCTTATGCGTAGAAGTACGGGTGAAGTCCTATTTATACAACTGTCAAAATTCGACATCATTCCCATTTATAATGGAAATTGTAGTTATTGTAAATTGTAAATATATTTTCAATATTTTATTGCATTTATCGTTTTTATTGTTCTATATAAAGCAACAAAATAACTTAAAATAGTCGTCCAAAATAATGTAAACAAGATGCATCCTTGCTATTAGCAAATAGGAAATATCATTAATTGGATTTTCTCAGCTTGCTCCTTTCTTGGAGCACCGAAATAAATATTTAAGATACCCATCGAAATGTAGAGTAAGAAATCTTGTTTTTCAGCTAGTTTGAAGTTCTAACAAACGTATTAATTAGTAAACACTTCTGTGAAAGTTTTCCGGTTTCAATGGCGTGGAAAAATATCTCCAAAAAAGTATTCATGATCTTCATGAGCTGGAATTCTGACATGTCATCCGTTAAATTATATATTAAATGTTCTGTTAATTTGTACCTAAATTCTAATCGAGTCTCCCAGGTTACAGAAATACATATCTATTTTTTCAAATTGTTTGTTATTTTTACGCTTTTTTGTCATTTTTTTTACTTTTGGTCTTCATTCTTCTTTTTTGAACATTTCTGGCGATATCTGTAGAAATTTAAACGCCTGAGCAGTGAAACGTGTAATAGATACTCTTGAAGCTTCAGCCTATTGAAACTGTTTTGAAATAGTAAAATAGACGGACATCTGTCACAAATAAAGGTGAATTTTGGCAACTTGTTAATAACTATTATGAGTTATTAATAACTAAGGCGAGAGCCATGTCCCTTTAAATGATGCCTGAATTTGTTATAACAGAAGACTTGTATGCGAGTATGCTAATGTATGCAAGGTGATGTTGACTTGATGTCAAACTGAAATCAGGTTTTAGAGTACGATGTTTTATCTGTCGGGTGTTGACTTCAACGTAACTGGCATTAACGGAAATATTAAATTGATAGACACTCATTACAACATTGCCAATACTGCGTTGTTTTTTCTTTGAAAACAGCGTATGGTCATTGTTGTATACTGCAGTATATTAGAATTTGAGAACATTTTTGCTATCATTTTCATATTTAAAAAAATATTTTTAGGCAATTTGATTGCTTCTCTCGGACATTTTATAGTCCATTTTTTAATATTTGTTTATCAGAATCCTGGCCCTGATCATAACTGTATACATAAGCATGTCATTTCAACCCTTTCGGGATATCGGCCTCTACCCCAACGGTACATGCTATAAATGATGGGAAGAGCAGACGTACTCACCCCACATCTCAGACAGCATTGAAGGTGTTAAAGGAGAAGAGAATGACTGGTTTGAAGGAACTGGATGAGACGTTATGAGAAGGGAATAACGCCCGAAGCCCATGCTCCGTATCTACAATGAATAACGCCGACATTTACCTCGAAATGTTCAGAGTAGCCATGGAAACCACTGACTTGAGCAGTCGAGCTAAGAACTCGATCTCAGCAATGTCCACAAACTTCTCGATCTCAGCAATGGCACATGTTCGACACATAATGGATACACCAGTTAAGGATCGAGAAAAATTAATAAGTCAGTCCGTCTATCGCTCTATGACCTTCGGCCCGTCCGTCTGAGTCTGTCAGTTAGTCCGTCTTTCTATGTCTGTCAGTCTGTCTGTTTGTATGTCAGTCAGTCTGCCCGTAATCCGTCTTGTTTTTCTACTCGTCCGTTGGCTTCTCCGTCCTTCTGCGTCTGTCCATCTGCCTGTCTGTCCGTTTGCCTCCCTTTATCTTTTTCCCCTAATTTTCTTTGAAGCATAACTCAAATTGGTTTGAAATAGAAAAAGTGCGTCATAAACTTTTCGTGAATTTGTTGATATTATCTTGGGTCCCGTAGTGATTTTGAGTGTTTAATGGCTCTGAACATTTGGTTTAGATCCTTCATGCGTTCGGTTTTAATTATTTAATCGACCGGCGCATTCAATGTGGTATACGTTGCCTCAACCATTTTAACTATTGATATCTGCACACATTATGTGAATGGGGATAGGCCATTTAATTGCAGATATCTCGTGTGAAATTCGTCTACAAAATAATTTTCTAGAATAAAAGCTCAAATTTTTGGAGGGGTATACATATTTAGCTAATTCTAGCTCGTTAGCGCCCAGCAGACTTCGTAAACTGGGGAGGGAGTGAATTTGAAATAGAACTTCGATTTGAATTGATGGTTCAATGTGTCGGAAAAAATATGAAGTTCTGTTCGAATTTTTTTTCAATTCTTTGATTGCGCTATAAAAAACCCTGTCTTAATCTCCCAATCAAAGACAAGCTACAGTTCATTTCAGATGGCTACAAAAAAAACACAATAATTAAAGTAGAATAAAATTTAAAACAGGAAAAAATAAATGTAGTTAAACGATATTTACTAAATTATACATTATTCTGTTGTAATCTTTTAAGAAGAGTGTTCCTGTCTTAGGTCATGCAATGCTTACAGTGCCATGCAACTACCTTTCGTTAGTGAAGAAACAAAATGTGTTAACATTTTGATAATTTGAAGTGATCGAACTACTCACTTATTTTTAATGTTTACATTTCAGATATAGATTTAATAAACTTGTGAAGGACGAAGTAATAAGTAATTTTATAAATACAACGTTTTATAATATTTCTCAGTCTTAAAAAATATCGGGTATTTGCGAGATCAAAATGCCGCATATTGAAAATTGGTGAGACATTTTCTTAAAACAGATCCAATGTATTTGGCAAACATTATTATAAAAATATCATATTCTCTTCGATAATATTCTCAATTATTAAGTTTCATTGAACTTTACTGCTTAAAAATTAAGAAAATCTGAATAAAAAAGGTAAAGTTTTTGTGTGATCCTGTTGGGAACCGTTATTTCACAATATTTTTACTATTGTACTACGGAATATCAACATTATATACATATATATTCAGTATATTCAAGGTTTATCAGTGCGTTTCTTTATCAAGTTAGTATTGCAAGATGTTGGGAAACTGACGTACGTGGGCTCTGTCTTGCAAGCCGTTTGATGGAGAGAAATTCGTAGGAGTTGTCTGAAATGTTAATAAATAAGAATTGTAATATAATGATCAAGAAATGGTTCTTAAAAAGGCATTTTATGGCACCCGTGATAACGTATTAGATTTTACGGCACGAATAATTGCGTACTCGCACATCAGCCAAACGCAGCGAGAGAATCGTGGGGAGGTAGCGGTGAACGGAACTGCCGTCCACCGTTTTCTGGAACAGATATCAAATACCCGACACGTCAGAGGAAAGTTGTTTCGTAAAATTAAGTTTGTTTCTCTTATAAATTTAGTACGGTGTTGATATATAAAAACATATCGTGTGCAACTCGTTTATAATGTTGCTTTCGTATGGATTTCCAAAACTCGCTCGTCGCTCGTTTTCAAACGCGTACTCATGCAATAAACTTAACATTATAAACTAATTGCATAAACTACTATTTAAAAATAGCACAATTCGAAGAAAAAACAATAGAATTACGACACGGCTGAAAACTCTCGCTCCCAAGATTTGCCTGACCTTTTGTAAGAACGGATTATTAGTATCAAGAAGTGAAAAAAATGTATTAAAAAAAAGGCAGCGCAGTGAATGAAAAATTCCTGAATTAAAAATTCCTGAATGAAAATGATCAAAGAAAACCTTTCTCCACCACAATTCCGCAAAGTCTACCCTACGCAAGAATGAATCTGCTCTTCATAATTCAGGAATTTGCGGCGACAGGCCGCGTAGGCGGTGAATTGACGAAATCCAACCATAGCTTGTGCGATATTCCAGCCGCTTTGTGCTGGAAATCTCGCGTCCCGGCATCCCGCGTGCCAATGGAGCGCGCACCGGCGGTTGTTGGTGGACACGCGTGCCGCCCAACCTGTGGGCGGGAACGCGGTTGGGCGCGCGGACGGCCGCACGAACGAGCACGCGACCAGGTGGGTGGATCAAACTGAGGGGTCGCGCTGGCGGGCGGGCGACGGGTGGGCGTTTTAATGAGACCGAGGCAGCGCGTGGGCAGGCGGGTGGTGGAGGGTGAAGGGCGGGCAGAGGGAGGGTGGACGTGATAGTGGGTGCACGGGCGGCAGCACGGGGGGATTGAGACTGAGCAGGGGGCGGGGAGGCTGGTGCGCGGGTGGGTGCACGGGTGGGCGGGTGGATGCGAGAGATGGGGCACGCGGGCGTGCTGCCTGAGAGCTCGAGAGCGCGCGAGTGGATGGGAGCGAGGGGGTGGGCGGGCGGTAGCATGCGGGAGGTTGGGCGTGGTAGTAAGTGCGCGGGCAGACGCGTCGGGCTGCGTGCGAGCGGGACGCAGACGATCGCGGCCCAACACTCGTGCGCGCGCGCGCAGTTGCGGGCGAGCGTGGCGAAAACACTGGTCGCTCGGTGGGAGAGCGAGCGCCTAGGCAATAGCGCGTGCATGTGGACAATGCACGCGCCCACTGCCTCTGCCTCTGAAGCACATTCCTGCGACTGTCCGACAAAGCGCTGCTCGCTAGGTGACAATAAGGACGGCAGCATTGTTCGCCTGTATGATTAGTACTGCGTCAGTGCCGGTGCGAAGCGTTCGTTCTGCCGTGCTTGGAAACGCGGACAACGTTCTGTATCGAACATATTGGGATATATAGACAGGAGGGAAGAGAAAAAATGTGGTACAGCTTGCACCTGAGGTGAGCCTTTTGTTAAGGAACTGGCGCACTACATTTGAACGGCAGTCAGTATCGTAAGGACCATTATGTTTCACATAATGCATCGATTGGTAAGGTTTGTTTTTGCCTTGTTTGTTTGCATTACTGCCCTGTCATATTACATAGTGCTGAAAATTTAGAAAGCGCTATTGAATGCACATTTTCTACATTAACTGAAATACTAATGAAATTGAAGTTCATGTATCATTGTTTAGTTACAAAATATATATTTTTTTTAAGAATACTTCAGGTAATTTTTACTTCCTCGTTTACTACTTACGTTATATAGAGAAAATATTGTAATGTTGCCGCAATATGTGCCGTTTTGTGATAGATAAACTGATTTCATATATCCCAGATACCGAGAAAATTAGATTTTTCTTGCTGCTGTATATAGCAAGATTCTGATTCAGATCCTTGGTGCAGGACATCTATGTTTTGTCGGTCCATGATCCCGAAAAATTGTTTTTTTATCATCTGACTGTCCATCAGTGAACAACACTACAACCTAAACCGCATAAACGATTTTCAGCAAAATTGATATTCCGCGATTTTCGAAAATTGCAAAATGTTTTCACCTTCTTCCACCTACTGCAATTATAATTATTAACGTATTCCTCAATATTAGATAGTGTAATTTTACCTTTTCGAATATATTAGTAGTTTTGGCGTAATTCTGAAGTGAATTGTCCATTTCGAGACGAAATTTTCTAAATATATTACTCGTAATTTTTTTTTGTCTCGACCATCTTAATGTTCTCGGCCATTGTAATACATTTCAAAAATATATTTTGAACTTACAAAAAATGAAATCAATTGCTTTACGAACAAAATCATTACGTTTTTTAATTTATAAGTATACTTCTGATTACGTAAAATAGTCTGATTTTGCTTATTATTGTGTCTTGCCAAAACGTAATATTTCTCTGTAGGGAGAAAACTGGGAAAGGAATACTCATTTTACACATAGAGAAGTGTTACCGAAACACATTTGGTTTTATAAAGAAGTGAGGGATTTTAATACGAAGATGATTATCAGTATTTTTAAATAGTAATTTCTTGTTTTAATATCTAATTACATATTGTAAGTTTTAATTTATTTTTTATTATTGTTGAACCAGTATTACCTTATAAAGATATTTCTAGAGTGCTAATATTAAATGATGCATACATTCCTTGGTGTAAATTGTGAATCAAATAGCCTTGTTTCTGAACATTTCTCTAAATAACGACAATTCGTCATCTTTATTTGCATAAAATATTCTGATCATATCTGTTGAAACTAGAATTATCAGTACAACATTAGATTCCGATTGCTGTAAGCACGTTCAAAATACCTGGGGAAGGAAGAAACAGTTTGTACCAATCTTGTTTACGGATTGTGTTGTTATACTCTTGAGCGAATCTTCACTAGTGCAGCGTTAAAGAGATTGCCGGTTTCCTGATGACCTTTCCGAATTCCAGTCTCCAGTTCAGAATTCGCGGCCATCGACATACATAATACTTATACATAATATT
Organism: Gryllus longicercus; assembly: GCA_038098605.1. Taxonomy (NCBI): domain Eukaryota; kingdom Metazoa; phylum Arthropoda; class Insecta; order Orthoptera; family Gryllidae; genus Gryllus; species Gryllus longicercus. The sequence continues at coordinate 2,294,902 of JAZDUA010000234.1, read as the reverse complement.
TATATGAAAAACTAATAAATCGTACTATAATAATAGTAATAATATATCTCAATTTTTACGACATTTTATATATAATTTATAAACTTTAAAAGACTGATACCAATATCTTCAATAATATCAATAAGAACATTCATATAATATTAAACCGATCAATATAGCGTATTTTACTTTTGGACTCTTCCTTCTACAATACAATATGACCAATATGCTATAATGATATAATTAATATAACGTGTTGGAGCCGTTTCTGACAAGATAATTGTTTTAAAATGCCTCTCTCAAAATAAGGCGTAAATATATTTCCAAATATTGTGCATGTCTTTATTTCAACATCTGTCTTTGGACAAGACATTTTATTAAGGAAAAATCCCTAACTTCAATATTGTAGTTGCAATGAGACACCGAACAAATTTCGAGATTTCGCAGTCTTCAAAAATTTCGACAGTTCAACGCAAATGAGACCCGCACTATTTATTAAGCCGCTTATTTATTACGCTCTTCGAAAACAATATAATAATAACAAAGAGCTATTTTTAAGAAAATTGTGAAAATTTTGTTGAGGCTTTTTTCAAAGAGTCTTTAAACTTTTAAAGGTCCTTTTGAACCTCGTAGGACCATTACTTCGCTCAGATTGATCGGAAAATATCATTGTTGAATATCGTCTGAAAGGTCTCGGCGATAGCATTGACTACAGATGAACGGGCCGACGGACGGACAGACAAAAGACTTTGCCGTCAGTCGGTTTTCGGTATCAAGGACCCACTAAACTTGGATTTTGAGTACACGATATGCTAGAAACTGAAATTTAGTGTAACGAGACAAGATTTATCCACCCTTTCGTTACCTAGTCCCGGCAATATGAATTCAAAAAGTTTACGGAAGTAAGTAAGTTCTGTAATATTCTTAAGATTCGTTTGCTCAATCAGTGGAAGTAAACAATTGGAGCCGTTTTTGTGGAAATGTTTTTAATGTATTTATTTCAACAAAATTACACGAAAACTAGTCGTCTTTTGAAAAAAGAATTGTACATGACATTTTCAAAGGTCTGATTTTTTAGAACAGATTGCACTTAAAGACAAAAATTCCTATCTTCAATATTGTACTTTTCCTATGATGGTTTTTGCAATTTTGAAAACACTCCAAAGTTCACGAAAATGGGGCCAGCACCACTTGTTTTTACCGTCCTTTAATACAGATGGGCAGACGGATAGACAAATAGATTGGTAGAGACGGGCGATCATACAGACAGAAGGACAGACAGATGGATAAACAGATGGACAGAAAGACGGACAGATTAGCAGAGAGGCGAACGAAGAAACGACAGGTAGACGGTTTGTCATCATTCCATGTATGCATTCCATAGTTCGATATCAATGACACAAGAAAAAATACTGACTACACAACGTATTAAAGGTAGTATTATAATGCATATAGGAACGAGTTTTTTCCACTTTTTGTTCCACTGCAATAATGTTCTGACGAAAAATCGCCCATTTCCAGCGAACGATTACGAAAGTTTATTTTCTCTTCTTGTAAGGCGAGTATCTTTTAAGTAAAATATGTGCATTCACGCATCGTATAACGCATGGGATCCCTGAGTGAGAGGAGGAAGTTGAAGTTGATAGGAAAACATATTTCATTTTTCTGTAATTATTATACACTTTTTGGGTGATTTAAAAAAATAGTATTCACGAGCAATCGTTTCTTTCCAATACTCAATCATGTTTTGCACTCATCGAGTTTTTATTTGTTGCGATTTCATTTGTAGCAATCATGCTTCCTGTGGGTGATAAATGTCAATGATATCTGGTAAAGCACAGACATAATTTTAGTACGATCCACAGTGACTACTCATTTCGGCTAAATCTAAGAAGTATGTTTTTTATAAATGGTGACAGTTTGATTGTGAATGATAATGGAGCATCATGAACAACAGAGAGGGAGAATTCTGAGAGAACCTTCCGCGAATCGACTAGTCCGCCACAAATTCCACATCGATCCACTGACCGGGATTTGAGCCCAGTGCCCGGAGGTGAAAGGTGAGCACCGGTCGCCTCGGGTCCAATGCAGACGAGGCGAATAGCCGTGTACGCGTCTAGTTTTGTTTTGCGTCCGACGGGGGGCGGCCCTTGCGTCCGGCTCGTGACGCGCCGGCCACCCGGGGCGAGGGGGAACAGCCAGAGAGGTGGCGGAAGCCGTCGGGCCACGGACGGGCTGACGCGTTTCCTGCTGCGACGATCCGGATAAACAAGTGAACCCTCAGAGCTCAATGGACGATGGGCGGCTATTTATTTGATGGGTAAATACAACAAGTACAACTATTTTCTTGTACTCTCCGTTGTTAAAAAGTCGGTTAATTATTATGGCACTCGAAAACTATTTTTAGCTCTCTCGATAAATTAAGCTAAACATCGGTAACATTCATTAGTGGGGGGATGATATTGCAAAATGTTCACAATTAATGTAGTACCTGTTGGCAAGAAGGTTTTAGGAAAGGGTACTTTGTATGGAAATTATATATAAGATTTCAACATTGGATAGATTGAGTCATTTCTTTTGCAGTATCTGTAAAGGAAGTGAAGTGGACCGCGATGTCACATCAGACACGACTAGTTTCAAATTAGTCTTTTTACATGATACTAAAATTTACTTACAAAGAGCTGTGGCACAGAGGGAGTAACGCTATTTTACACGTTTCCCCGAAACGTTCCTAAATGTGTTCATATCTCAGTACTTTAAAATGTGGGAAAGTTGTTCCAATGAAGTTTATTTAACATAAATTGTTTGCGGCGCTGTTGTTAGGATCCGCTGGATGTTGTTAATATCAACAATTACGAAACACATTCATTAAACATTCCAGGCATATCAGCATTACAAATGCCAATGGAATAAATACTGTACTTGTTTTTAATCAAGCACTATATTCAATATGATAATTTATAATACCTTTTCACTGTAAATGTACGTCAGAATAGTCAATTCAACATTTTCAATTTAAAATCAGATTTTCAAATGGAATCGGCTGCCACTGATTTTCAACCGAAATGTGTGTATTACATCACTACAACATTGTTAAATCTACCTATTTGAAATGAGAAATACAAATGTTTATCTATCGATCTCGTTGGAAATTGGTTTCGTTTCGCGTTTTAAGAATAGTGGAAATTGTTTCAAATTCAATGATTCAAAATTTGTAAGGGCAGTACCGAAATACGCAAATTTTTATTTCAGTATTGATGAATGAATCAGTTACATTCTCTTAAAAAGGCATTAAATATCTTCACTGGCACGCAGTGTCACACATCCGGGGTGTCTTAATTGCTCAATTTATATTGATTTACAAAATTGAATAGAAATAAAGGAGTGAAGTGAAGTCAAATTGAGGGGTTTTGCAGTAAGATTTTGAACCAATACTAAAAATAGTAAATATTACTTAAGAAAAATGAATGTAATATATGAGAAACTTCTAACACTCTTTAATAATATAACATGTGATATGAGTGCAAAAGCCTTTGATTCTTCTTCCGGGGGACGAAGCATTCCAACAGGCGGCGATAAAGTACTATAATGAAATTACACTGGGATTGTCTCTTGTGTTTTAGTTACATCGACGTGTAGCTAAAAATTAAATTTTCATTTGGCCATCAAAAAATACCTCATATTTTTTTTAAAAAAATCTTGTGACATAATCAGGTAAAATAACGACCAGGTATTTAGAAAATAACTATTTGCGCATCAGCAAAACTACATACGATTAAAATGCAATGTTTCTAATATGTTTTGACTTCATCGCAACACTTCGACCTTCTTTGAGTAAAAAGTCAACAATACAACCAGATGTCGAATCTTCGTAATGTCCAAATACGTTAATATTTTATGATGGGCATTTATACATATTTTGCTTTCTATGAAGTGTAGCAAACGTTGTGTAATGCTGGAAAAACTTCGAGATTATGACGGAAGAGATTATTAGGAAGAGGGATGAGTTACTTGGAGGGGGAAATCCCCCCGCATGCCGAAGGGCAGGTCGGCGCCGCACTTACTATCCGGCCGCGGGTGGGACTGCCACCTCTAGGCTTAAAACATTCATTACACTAACGGGGAAATGACCATAGTAGTTGACATGCCGGAAACTTATCAATCCGTTTTTCTGTTTGTCCGATTGTCTCTCTGTGAACAATACAAGCGCCTGAACTGAACCCAGAATTGATAATTCCCTATCAAATTGGGAGAACTCCAGGCATTCAGATTTTAAAACGAATATCATAAACTCTCATTAGCTTGTAAAGAAAAAACTGGCTTAATTTGAAATTCACTGCAACACGATTAAAGGAATACGGATGTGTAGATAGAACCAGATAACACGAAAACCGCGTATTTCGGTCCCTTGGAACTCCTGTTAACCTGCGTTTACTGTATTTTTATTTTAGGGTATTACTTCATATAACGTCCGTATAACTTTTTCATAATACTCTGAAAATTTCTCCATTTCTTTGTTTTAGTGTTTCGTCGAATACAGGAGAGCACATTAATAAAAATGACGTGACCAATATTCAAATCTCTAAAAGTACAAATATTCCAAAAGTTCAACATTTTTTGTTGCCTTTTATAGTCAGATCCACACTTTCATTATTGAATCTAGAGATTCCTTTCTCAGCGATACTTGTTTTTCAACATTAAATCTTCTCACCAATTCACGGGAATTTTAAAAGAATTATGACTAGATAACATGAGTCGAATTAGCCCAAAAAGAGTATTCCAAAATTTTCTAAACAACATTTTTCTAAACAACTAAAATTTTCAGGCACACGACATTTCCATCAACGATTTGTAGTTATTGTTAATTAACGTACATTATCCGAATCTCTTAAGCTTCTTTCAGTTAAAAGAGCTTTTCAAGAGATAGTTGGGGTTTTAGTAGGATTAAAAAGAAATATAATATTATATAATCGTTATAAATCATACGACAAAGCATATGCTGTTGTAGCACCACCAGTTTCAAATAACTTTTCATTTCTGGAAAGAGTACAGTAATGATTTTTTACATTATCAATTATTAAAAGTTTATAGTACACGTTGTAAATTACATTTAAAACATGGATATTATTTTAAACATATACTTATTTTTTAGTATCTAAAACCTCCAATGTTGTGGTAAAAATCTAGATTTTCAATCATTTAAAACTCTTTAGCTTCAGAGTAGCTTTCTAATCTTCATTGTAATGAAATGATTACATACCTGCTTTTTTAATCGATCATAATATTTCTCCTGTGCGTAATTCAGGGAACATTTTCTTCCTCGATAGAATATCGTTGTGAATACGTTGTAATAATTTGTTGAGTAATCTAAACATCCTAAGCAGTTGCATTGTTAGATTCTCGGATGCACAGAGTCGAAATAGGTTCTCTGTGCGCATTAAACGTGAAATTTGGATTTTTAAATATAAATATATTTTAGTTTAAATATTTGCACGGTGAAATGAAGAAAATAATCGTGAAGTGCGATTTGTTTTATTATTTGCCGATATCCGTCCGCGGTCGTCATTAAGGGCTCCTTCGGGGTACAGGTGCGATATACCGGTTGGACAAGGCTAGGTATGCCCCTGATCCCAAAGATAAATGACGATTATGAAGAAAGAGTAAAGTCGAAAATTATTATCATACGTTTTATTGCTTTAATTGAGAAAACAATTATATAGTTTAATCATTTTTGTAATAAATGATATCGTAATTATACCTATCAATCAGACGATTCGTATTCAGCTACAGACTCCCAATCGAAGCCCCCTGATTATCATTGACCCCTTCACAATTTCAACGAATCCCAGGGGTTCGAAACCGACCCCGTTGGAAACCATTGATATAGAAGGCAGAGATTTTTTCCTTAATTAACATTCTTTTTAAATCACATCTTTAAATAATGTCATGTGTAATATTTCGAATAATCGAGTAGCTTTCGCCTAAATTTGAGTAAAATATAGGCAATTTAAGAAAAAGTATTTTCTGAAAAAGTCATCAAATTTTTCTTTAATTTATTTTGAATAAAATAAAATAGAAATAGTGTGTGTTTAATTGTCGTTGAACTCTCTGCATTTTCGAAACTTGTCAAAGATGCAAATTATATGAGAAAGTATGTACCGCGTCGAGTGCTCATTATTCGTTACAATCCTTCCTTTCATTTCACATCTTAATCGACATACTGTAGATTATGCAGAGTATTACGATAATCTACGGTATCTTCTTAGAATGCCCTAACGCACTTCTGAGCCATCTGAGAGTGGGACGAGGCAGGTCCCAGCCGTTGCGACCCCTTGGGTGTGGTTTCTGGTGTTTCCATTGAAAATAGGGGTGTGTTGCTCTACGGACCCTAGAGGCGCGCCCGACGGTGAAGTGTCTATTGCATGCATGTGGGGGTCGCGGGTACTACCTTACTAGAGTCTGCGGTCTCTATGTCCTTAAGTGACTGGCGCGAGATTTAAAAGTTAGCGTTGTGCAACATTCCCCGGCGTGGAGGTACATCACTGGATACCTGGCTCACGACAGTCTTCGGGAGAAGTCGGTTTGCAGTTATTGACCCCAAAAGTGACATTATTTCCCTTTTCCTCTACTAAAGAAAAGAAATGATCCACTAAAATGAAATACATCGGTCATATTTAAAATGATGAACTGATTCAAATTTAACATATAGAATTTTTGATTGATAATGTTTAATGTTGATTTCGTAATCGTGTTTATTAAAGAGGGCAATAATTGCATTAACTTTATAGATTTTTGTTAGAAGTTTGTTCTGACAAAGAATCTTGGCAGTTAAAAGAGCTGTCCGCCTGTAAGAGGCAATTGTTAATTTATAGAGATTTATTGCACACATATATCACATTGTTGCAATATACGCCAAATATCTGTATGATTTAATGAAGCAACCCTATACGAAAACAAGAAAAAACTCCATTCAAAAATACGCTTCTTAGCAAGAAATCTATATAGAAGGTAAAATTTAAAAGTAAAATAAATGTGAAATAAATAATAAGTTGTAAAGTATTTAAACATAATTCAAATATGATTGTTTGATACAAACATCAGGCAAAGACACTTTCGTTCAAAGCAACCGTTCTTCGTATTATTTCTAAAGCGCTTAGTATTAAGCTTCGTCCTAAGCATTGCTCGTGTACACTCCATTCTGTACGTGCGGAGTAATATACGTAGTCTAGAGAAAGTTTTGTAAAGCTGCCGAAAATCTATTTCGATATTTCAACGGAAATACAAGTTTTGGGGTCTCCTGATACCGAAAACGTGTTGTAGTTTTTTCTTCAAATTGACCGTCCGTCCGTCTGTCTGTGAACACCACTAGTGCCTAACCAAAGGTAGGATTTTTTTCAAATTGGACATTTTCCGGCTGATTTTTTGAACGTTTAGTAGAACTAGTGCTAAATTTACTCTATAAGATGACATAAACATCATATTGTTCTATTCTTTTGTTTTTCAAAAATTACAAAAATGTAATTTTTGACTTCTTTCACGTCGTTATTATTTACATTAGCGGCAATTTGTTGACATTATTGCATTTATGATAACATGTGCTTTAAATAATGTCTTATAAAGTTTCTCGAAAACTCAAGTTTTCTGTTAAAATTAGCTCAAATTTCCGCATTTTCAGAAACTTTCACTTCACTCTTCATTTTCTCAAAAATGGCTCCAAGATTTTCTTCAATTTTTTTCAAAGGATAGTGCTAAATGCACTGTTTAAAACAACATAAAGTTCATTTTTCTGCATTATTTTGATTTTCAAAAATTATTTGTTTTTTTAATAATTTCTCTTGCCGATAATATACGAGTACATATTTCCAGTGAGTTGCTAACACTATTGCATTTGCGAGTTAAAGTTCCTTAGATGGCTATAAAAGAAGTTTCTCAAAAACTCACAACTTTTCTGTTGAAAAGCTTTAAATTTCGCACTTACAGTAACGCTTCAACGCCATATTCTTAAAAAGGGCTCCAAATTTTGCAAAGAAAATTTCCATTTATGAGGAGGTTTTACTCTTCGTTAATATTCTTAAAGTAATATTCTATTAATAGGAAATCAACAAATTGAGAAAATGTGAAAAATGTCCTTTGGGCGACGATAGGCGACAGCTGGTCAAGACCTAAAGCCAGTTCATTCTAAGGAAATTGGAAATCTTTACTATGAGAACGTCTGTGCCATTCTGTTGCACCACTAGTTTTATTATCCAAACTTGGATGTAAGGGTGACATGTGGCGAGCATGACATATTCCCATCACCATACCTAGCTTACCTGGCCTGCCTGAGCTGTTTCTGTCGTCACACAACTCTGGAATATCAAACGAATTTTATTAGAGAGCTACAGTTTCATTTTTTGCCCTGGCTAGAAATCGAGCCCGGGACCGCACCACAGAAAATTAGCACGCTGTACAAGAGTGTTAGGAGGGTCTACGTTCTGAATTTGGATGAGAAATGAGAGCGGAGTCAGGGGAAGATGCCCGTGCTCACTCGAGCGCCGGCTTTCCAAGCATGCAACTAGATCGTGCGAGGCACAGTTTGACATGCCTTGTCTATTGTGTACTAGGGATCTTGCAAGGCCCAGGATCACGGCGTTTGAATGGGAGCTTATCAGTCGTTTAGTTCCCGCCTTTCCTAAGGATGTGGCGAGCCTGTGACGCTGCTGCTACCACTGAGGACTATTGCACTAGAGGTTCCTGTTCTGGACCTGCCGAAATTCAATAAACGAATACAGCACCCATTCAGCACCATATTGTCCGTTCTGGCGGCCGGCCGGAAAGACACGACGGTTTCGAGTATGAGACAAGTGAATAGGATATTACTATACCCATCGCCATGGTATGCTACCAACAAATTACAAGGATCTAGATGTCTAGAAAATGCGTCACCGAGATGTAATTGAAGGGCTGCCCGGAATAAGAGTGTAACTAACAAAACCACTTTCCTCGTAGAGAGAACAAAAGTTTGTAGGATATATTCCAAAAAATGCATCAGTTAACCTATGACCATAAGTGAAAATGCAACTTTATTAAAGTGATATGTCTAATAGTACATTATTATTTATACGTGTATATATTTAGCACACTAAGCGACAGACCTTTAACTGCGCAGTCGGTCACTGTGATTAATGTTACATCTTATTTTCTCTTGATGCGATGTAAAACTTTGAATTACTAGCTAATCATTGGACCTATCGCTAAAAAAGAGTACACCTTGATGTAGAGCAACGATATAATAGACCATATTAATACTTTATTCGACCTACATCCCGTTTCCCCCAATTTTGTTGGTTATATCTTTGTTATAGACGGCATCCCAGCAATTCGAAAAGTACTCTGTCAGTATATTTTATTTTACAAAAATTTTAACAATGAAATAGTGCTGACTTTGGATCATTATTTTAAATACCGTACCTGTCACTATTAGCCATTTTGTATACAAACAGTTAATCTCCGTATTTTAGGTGTTAAAATTGTGTACCACAACTTACTCCTTTAGTTTGTTGCAAATTACCAAATTAGTGTTATTGGTAAAAAAATTTATATACCTACGGAAACTCAGTTCTTTTATATTGTTCACGAGCATCTTCACTTCGCATTATGAGACTGTCCAGGGGCAACTCATGCCACTAATATTTCTTCGCATTGAATTCACTATATGTTTTGCGAAACGTACAGGATAATATTTCACATTATTAATTTAAAAAAATGATTTTATGAAATTATACAAATTATATAATAAAATATGCTTAGTACATAAATAATACAGGTACGTGATTAATTAAAACAGAGTTAGGAATGTCATAAAAGAAAGAATTATGTTAAAAACAATTTAGTTACGATAAAATTCCAGGAGAAAATAGCTTTATAAAAGTACCGAACATTGCGCTAAGAAATAAAATGGGAAAGGTCAAGAATTCTATGCAATCGTACTGTTACGGTTCATTTGAAAACATTTATAAAGAACATACACTAGATAATAACGTACTAAGAAATATTTCTTCCTTTTTTCAGTGTCATAACATTTTGTATATGACATTACTCGAAACAAAAAGGAAAACAGTGGTGACGTCTTAATTACTCCGCTAGTTTGCTATAGATTTATGAAACAATAGTTTGCTGCAGCAGCAAAAATGCAGCTGGACAAGACCACACAAATTAGTTACCAAAAACGTAGCACGCGTACTGCTCAAGTCCAACAAATAAAATAGTCCTGTAATAACACATTACAAAAAAATATTTTAACAAAAAGTGTCGACGAATACCGCATGTATACTTTACAAGTTCTTTACATACAAAAATAAACAAAAATATTTTAAACAATTGTGCTATAATACATCATACGTGTAGCAAATATTTAAATGTAGTCGGCCTTTTTCTTGCAGCCTTGATGTCACATGACATGACTTTTCCGAGTTTCTGTGCATCTAACAAAAATATACATACCCGCATATGGCCGGAGACTTCGATTTTCTTGCAATTTTCGTGCGCAATGGAAATTAGTAAAATGTATGTTTTTGGATTTTCCCAAGTTCTTGGGTTACAAAAAAATGATATTCATCTGCCACATGGCTGTAGTTTTTAATTTCCAATATAAATAATGCAGATTTTCTTCAATTACATTTTATTTGTACAACGATTCTTAACATATTTTTTTTTATTTTTTCAGGAATAGTCTGTGGTCAGTAATACAATTTTACAAATGACCATAAAACAGAGAGTTTAGAATTTTATGTTTTTAAAAATAATGAGATTATCTGGATGTCACTGAATTATAACCAGGTGCATGCGTGTAATACCTGGCGACTGTCGGTTTAACTTGTAATGTTTACAGTTGAAATTCTTAATATTTCCAATAATTAATAGTCAGTCCCCGAACACGTACAGATAATATTTATGTTTTGAAATATTTTTAAGGAAACTGTTGTTATATTTTCACACATGAACTACAACTTTTTAGTAATGAAAAACTGGCCGTATTTCGATGGAATGTACAATAGTATGGCGCGAAAAACATATTAACCCGAGAGCGGTCTGACGAGTACAAGGACCCTACCTCGTTCTTGTTCTTCAACAATTTGCCCATACTTCTGAATATTCGTGCTTTCAAAAATATATCATTGTTTCTCTACACTTAGCACAACTATGCACTTCAGAAAACAAAGTTTTATGTCATTTCAACTTTTCTAAATTGTTCGGAAATCATGAAATTTATTTTGTCAACAATGATTCAAAATATTGATTTTCTTGTAATGAAATAATCACCTAAATTTAAATAGGAAGTCTCGAAACGTGTCTAATGATAGCAACGAAGATGAGAATTATATGAAGTAAACAATGAATGAAAAGTTATGAAAGAGGTCTACTTTTCCATATGTTCTTCCTATGTAACACAATCTTAATGAATTTTCTGCAATAGTTAGTTTACAATTTCAAGCTTACGTACCCCCAGAAAACTTTAAATCACAAAGAAAATCTAACAAATCCGTATTATCATATAAATAATCGCTCAAGTGAAATTGACTTGACAAAATATTAGTAGAAGAAATATAGACTTAACAGAATAATAAACAACATGAAGGTACTTACTGTAGCAATAGAATAGTGAGCATAAAGATCTTCAGGCTTCGAAATTATCGTATAATTCGTTTAAGAAGTATATCTTCTCTTTCTTTTCCGGGCAAACCAAAATTATTAGAGTGAAAAATACGCAATTACACATTTCATCGCTTTGTTTCTAACACGTTTGTACCACCGCATCTAATTTAATTTCCTGGTACCGTCGTTAACGAAAATGAAAGCACTGACCGCATATATAATAACTCACGGCCAGACTCTCGTATTTGTTCTCAAAATAGTATCAAAGTTTAATAGGCGGCACAAAAGATCTGTGGTGAATAGAAGTGCATACCGAAGATTCCATGACAACGTTCCTAGAATAGAGGTTTTCATGGCTTACTCACGTCGTCTTTCAACCTGTGAAAAGGGAATCCCCGTGAGAGAGCCTCTTTTTGTGAGTAGTACGCTTAAAGTGAATACATAAAGAAAGTGATGTATTCACAGCAACCAAAGAAACTTAAGATATACAGTGGACTCGATTTGCGGAAAACAAATTAATACAGTTTCACTTTCGTCCTCCCAGTTTAGGCCACAAAGATCTACTATAAAATTACCGAAATTTGGACGTGCGGAAGTCTGTTATGTGTAAACATTTCACAACCTTTAGCGATGAAACCTTCTGTTGCTTTCTGTCTTCTACGTAAATTTTTTTTTTAAATAATAACTCATTGTTAGGCGTTAATTCAAATAACTGCAAGATTAAAGTGTTTTTACATGTGTGAATTAAATTACATGTGAGAAATTAAAATGCACATAATTACATGTGTACGTAATTACATGTGATAAAATAAGCTGTATGACACACGTCGTCAATTATATAAGTAGTATCACTCCCATATCGATCAGGTTTTTGTCCAGTTTCCATGATCCATTGAGCAAATGTTTCTCATTTATTCACGCATATTGTTATATTTTGATACAAACACACTCACGTACGTACATACATACATACAGTAGCCTACCATGTAATTACAGGAGAAGAAAATCCATCTAGTAAAGAGAAGTTTTCATTTTTTTAAAATAGTTTTCAAAGTAACTTGCCCATTTTGATATTTTATTCTTAGAACTATATAATAGATTATGCACATATACCCTAGAAACTCTGAAGTTGGTAGACGTGGATTGAAAATATTTGAACTACTCTGAAGAAAGAAAAAGTCAAAGGAGAAATTTCCAGTGAAAAGATTCTTATAGAAATGAAAATTGAAAAAGTCCTTGTTTAGAAGAAAAAACAAAAAAATTATTTCCAGTGTGCCATGAAGTATCGTTGCACTTACTGCTTCTAAGTGTGGTTTGACAAAATATTACTATTTTAAAGTAAATTGGGTTTTGAGAAATATATTTTGTGGTGGAAATTTGGTAGAAATTATATATGATATCTATACGATAAAGTATATTTAAATCCATATATAACAACGTTTTTCTTGAATTTGTTACATTATGTTCATTAATCTTTCTCTTTCATTTTATTTCATTTAACATTAATTTGTTTGTTGCTAATATTGTCTTTCAGTACTACTTTTTATTATGTTCAATTTTTAATTATTATTTTGTACAAATCTATTATTTACTTTTATACTAAAAGGTTTCATGATTTCTACTGGATCTGAAGATTTTGGCTGAGCCATCGAAAGCTGCTAAACAAGTGAATAAAAAGTAGTAAAAACAATACATTGTGTTTGAACTATTCGAATGCCCACACCGCCTCACCAAAAACCAATATTCAATCGATAGTTTGAAATATAATAAATATTGCCTCCTGAAAATGTGCATATCATGTTGTTTTGAAGCTTTACTACTATTACATTCCTACTCACTCGCTATAACAAATTCAGGGCAAAGGTTTTCCCAGAAGCTAGAACGTTCCAGGCTGCTCCAGCATCTCGTGCCTGCCGCTCGCTCATAGCAATGCAATTCGTAGCGAATTGACGACAGGCATACCTGTGTCATCAAAACCGATTGTCCAACTTTGCTTTCATGACACGAAATAATGTAGACCTGTGTTAGCACTGGCCAGGATGTAGTCAGGTTGTCGTTCGTGTTCTGACGCTTCAGAGAATTACGGGATATGCATGGAGCAGTCGGGCGGTTTCGTGGTCAGATACGCCATTATAGTTTAGGGCAATCCGAGTACGGATGACGTAGATCTGAATAGATGCTATATCGTTGGCCGCTTTTTCGGGTACGATTTCTAAAAATACCCGATCCAGATAAAAAATACTGGATCCATACAACATATATTTAAAAAAATATACAACTCTTAAGTGAAACGTGTGTAATCGCAATATCCAAGGCTGAAATTGAAATTCCTAACTCGAAGGCACGTAGTATTCAATTGAAACCCAGGCACTCCGTACAGCGCCCGAAGATCTAACTACCCTGGATCCGAACGCAACCAGGCGTTTTCTGGAAGCCGCTCATGCAGCCGGCGTGGCGGCCCTGGAATCGAAAGCACCAGCATATTTCATGAGAACAGGGTTGCAGCGCGAGCGCATTCGGTCGGCTGATCCAACGTGCCTGCTGCCCGCCCACCCGCCCGCTCACCTGCCTGTTCCATCGCCCACCCACCCACCTGCCCGCCTGTCCTTCCCATCGCCAATCGCCCAATAGGCCGCCCACCGTTCTGCCCACGCGCCTTCCCAACCTACCGACTGCCTCCCCAAACGCCCTCCCAATCGCCGAATCGCTCGCCTTCCTTCCCGTCCAATTGCCTAATCGCACCCCCCTGCCAGTCTAACCACCAGCGTTCCCAACCACCCTCCCAATGAAGCGCACAACGACACACCCGCTACCCCGCGCGGCCCCTCCAGCCCACCCAAACCGCCCGCCCACGTGCCCGCTTCCCCAATCACTCAACTGCTCAATCGCCCAAAACACCCGCCCAAACCCAAAACGCTGGCCGCTCGTTTGCCCGTTCTTCAAAATGCTCGCCTACCCGCCCGCTCTCCCAACCAAGAGTCCGGCGTACGGCGAAACCGACCCGACACGCGTTCGCGCTAATTTCCTGTGCTCGCCGCTGCTCCTCATCACTGTTTAATTCGACACGCAGCCATCCTTTGCCTGTCTTTCGGAAAGGTAGCTCGCCGTTTTAAATGCTTTTCTAATGGAAAATCCGTATGGAAAAGGAAAATTCAATGGTTCGGAACACAATAATTTCTGAAATTTCAATTTTCACGCCTTAATACGTACTCACACAGTAAAGAAAAAGTACTGCAATCTGCTGTGGAATCCGCGATTTTCCGAATAAAAACTCGTATTGTCGGGCCTTAGTAAAGAAGAAGTGGATAAATTTTGTTCATTGTGTGATAATTGTAAACTGATAACATTGAAAAAGAAAATTCTACTGACGGCAAAACGTCTGTCCGTCTATCCGAATGGGGTGAACGCTAGCTCCTACACCATTCAGCCGATTTTCTTAAAAATGTTTATTCCCCAATCAATCTAAACAAATTCAAGGCCCTGGAAGTTTGAAACGGATATGTTTATTTTTGGGCTTGCTCTCTATATTTTCAAATATTGCAAGACACTATCATTGTAAAAGTACAATACTGATGGTTGAGAATGTTTCTGAAATAAAATACGTTTTAACACAAGTGGTGCTGCAACAGAACATACTTTCTCTCATTTTACCTAACTTTTGCAACTTTCGAGAACTCAAACAGTTCAGCGTGAATGAAATCTGTGCCATGTTAAAGCCTCTTTCGTTCTATCCACGAAAAAATTAAAGAAAACATTTGGATCTATTTTTAATCCTTTTTTAATTGCATTCGCTTGCAGCAAAAATTACGCGAAAATAACTAGTTTTTCCAAATATTGTACATGACGTCAATGAATAAGAGTAGCGTCTATACCGTAGAGAGGATATTTACTGAAACTGTAATTTGGCTCATATTCACGGCCCATAGGAATTTGATATGATTATGTTAGTTTTGGGGGGACTTTAATTGAAGGACACTAGGATATTGTTAAAATTATATATGAAGAATTAAAGAAGACATTTTTGAAGTCAGGGTTCTCTTAAGTTGAGAATGTTGTAAAACATTTCTAGTGTTATATTTTAGTGCAAATGAATAATTATTAATTCCGTACTCTCAGTCAACACCGAATATGTTCTAGAAAGTACATAAAACCTTTATATTTTTATTACAATCTATAATATTTTAATTTTTGTGGAAAAGAGGAAGTAAAAATGTATAATAATGGTATACTCAATATTTAGCCAATCAAATGTCAAGAATTTTTTAAAACAAAATTATTTTTATTTCGCTATACAAAAAAACAACAGCATTTCGCGATACAATGTGGCTGCATCATCAGGTAGTCTGAAATCGTGCAATTATTGCAGTTAAAACTGTTTTCCTTTATAATTTGAAAAAAATTAAATAGGAAATAGGAAAAAACAAATTAAGACTTTAAAAATACTTAAGGTTTCATTGTCTCTAACTTTCCATGGATATCACTGTCATATGAAAACATATCATATAGACAATCATTTATTTGTTTTTAATTAATGAAATGAAACAGCTTGAAAGTTGGCAATCGGTCTAACTTTAGATACCGGTTGTGGACACATGCCCTCCACGTGTTGAATCATAAAAGAAATGCACAAAGGATGATGATGATGATAATAATAATAATAATAATAATAATAATAATAATAATAATAATAATAGTAAAATAGACAAATTGAGTTTATTGAATACAACATTAATAATGACGCGTAAGGATGCAATGAAATTTGTAGAAGGAAATTACTGTTTTCTTGGGAAAGTATAAGTTACAAACAATATATAAGTATAGTTAATTAATTTTACACCTCATTCTAATTATCAAAAGAATATGTAGAAAGATTCATTTCAGTATTTCAAACGGGACTTACTTGTGGTTAAAAACACTTTTAAAATGAAAGGAAACATTTTGTTGCTACTTAAGGAAGCATTCAGTTCGAAACTATTGTAATCAGTAGAAGTCTTCAAAGAATATGTTTTAAGAAAGTAGTGAACAACGGACATTGTAATTAGTAAAATAATATTTCATCTTTGCAATTTTATACTCGGCTTCATTCTACCAGACTGTGTAAGAACACATAATCTACGTCCAAGACGCTGAATGATCAGTTTTCTTGTCACGTATCGGAGAGAATCTGGTAGATAACACGTCTCCCCAAATTCTTTGTAATCTTATGAAGATAATTTTTTTTGTAATCTAATTCTGCTGAAATATTTTCCCTTACCTTGTCGATTGCTCTAATTGCGTAATAATGTAAACATTTCAAAAAGGAAAGTATGGGTGAGTCAGTGATCTAAATTGAACGTTTATATCAGGGGGAGTCAATACAATTACAAACGGGGAGAGGTTAAAAACAAATATATTTTGCGAATGTATTTTTGAATGGTTCCTAATGAAAGTATGTATACGAGTGTAAATTTATTAAGTGATTTTAAATGTTATTAATGAAGAAATTATCTATTTTATACCATATATTGCGATGGTTTTCAAAGAAGCTTCAGAAGCCGAATTTTGTAGAACGCATGTTTGTCTCATTGCGATACGAGGTACGAAACAAAAACACTTCGTCTTCTCCGTAAAGATAGACATTTTAAAGATTTACATTTTAAAGATTTACGACGAACATCTTTCGTTGACCGTTACATAGAGACATAAAAAACTCCACAGCCATTCAAATGATTCTTGCTCAGTAAATCGAACACGTGTCTGGAGAGGCGGACAGAAACAGTGTCTGTTCCTGACGTTTTACTAGTCTAAATCTAGAACATACCCGCGGACGAAGCGAGGGTTCGGGGAAAAGATCACGTTGGGGTAGAGAGGAGCAGGCGGGGAAAGCATGAACGGAGTCTGAGTAAGCCGGCGTGGGCGGACAGATCTGAGTGATTCTTCCAAACCGAGACAAAAATGCATAACCATGTACTCTAAGCGCGTAAAACCGTGCCCACATGAGCTACTTGCCCACTTGAGAAGCCCAGAGCTCTTGTGAGCACGGACAACTTCCCCTGACTCCGTTCTTATTTCGCCTCCAATTCCACAAAGAGGTGCACACGCGCTAGCTAACTGGCGTGAGGTTGGGATTAGTGCTTATGTTTATTAATTTCTTCCCGATTTGTTCTCCTTTCCTTCGAATTCTTTCCTTGCTTTCGTTTTCCGCTATGTTTTATTAAGTCATTTAGTTATTTGATTTATATTGGTATAATGTGAAATCATTTAAAAAGTCTCTGTACGTTAACAATTCCTGCTTACGGGCAGACAACTCTTTTAACAGACAAGAATTCTTGTCTGTTAAACCAGGTGGAACGTGGGAATTTAATGTAATTATAGAAATCTTAATTAAAAACTATTACAAAATCTCGACACATTCGATTCCAAATGTTTAATTTTACTTTCAATTCACAAAATGAAATCTGGCGTATTTTTAAGTTTTAATGGATTTCTTTGCTTTCTTAGATGTAATGAGAAATAATATTGCTAAAATTGGGGCACTATCTGTCTACGGATTTTTAGGAAAGATTGACAGATAGGTCAATCATCCAGGGATTTAGAGCAACTTCAGAGCAATTTCAACAACATTACTTTTAAATCTCGTGCCGTCTGCTTTGGACGCAGTGGCCGCAAACTGTAATGAGCTAGATACCTTGCCCACGATCTTGACATGCCTGCATTACTCCTTTCTCACGCATCACAATCCTACATAAAGTGATTGCGTAGCCTGTATGTGTCCGTCGGTCCGTCCGCCGCGGTTAGATCTTTCGTACCACCACTTCGGGAGAGTGAAGAGTCATTCCATGCATCTCGGCTTTCAAGTGAGAAACAGACCATTGTTTTGTATCTTTTTAATCAAATTTCAAAACTTTATATGAATAAATTTTAAAACTTTTTTACATTGTATGCATGACGTATTTCCCTTCATCGTAACTAGCAACCTTTCGCTGTATTAACTTTTCTTCGACACATAGGTATAGAAACAGGCGATTTTAAAGAAAGCTACAACTCTATTTTTACCTCGGCCTGGGTTTATTATTGGTAATTAAATTATTTAGAAGTGCTCGACTGAACTTCTCCATCGATAATAAAATGTGCTATTGGGTGTTTGTAGTAGTTATGTACTGGGTTTTCCAGCAAACATCTGAAAGAAACGATGATGCAAACTCCAACACGAAATAACGTGGCTTGTTTGTTAACAAAGAGCCGTGTGAGCGAGAAATGACAGGGAGGTAGAGAGAATACGAATGGGAAAGGAAGTGTGCGCGGGTAAGTTTGCGAGAACGGAAGGGAAGGGCCGCGGTTGGAGAGAGTGTGGCCGCGAACACATGGGCGAGAAGTAGCTCGCGAGGAGGGCGCGAGTGGGGTGGGCTGGTCCGGGAAAATGAAAGGAAGGGAGCGTGGCTGCGCGGATCCACGGGCAAACAATCGTGGAAGGAGAGGGGAGGGAAGAGACGAGGGATGGGGCGATGGGGGTGGCAGGAGAGGAGCGCTGGGGCGCGCAGCTGTGCAATATTGAAAGCGCAAGGTAGAAGCGTGTATAGGAGGCGCTGGCGTCGGTCGAGGTCGACATGGGCGAGTGCGGTCGCCACGCTCTGCGGACGCCTGTCCTCGGCACCTGGCGTTGCCTTGTTAGTCACTCTTATTTACTCCATCTGACCCTTCTGTTTCCTTTCTGTGCTCTCGCGTCGTACTGCCTCCTTCCCCTCATAACCAATAGGTCAGATACAATGGTTTGCCTCTGGAGCAATAATTTCGGGGATAATAATGTCAGGGACAATAGTTTATCTTTTGCTCCCCTATGCCTTTCCCTTTTTCTTTGCTGAACTTCGTATTTCTTTGCGACTTATCTTCATGCAACTAATTACTTTTCTTAGACTTACAGCTTTTATTTTCTGTACGTTTTCTTATTTCTTCCTCAATGTTTCCGTCCTCAACTCTGCTCCTCAACAATATCAATATATTTACTTGATTAGCGTCAATGTTTCTATTTTCCGACGGTTATGCTTTTACCTATTTTGGCATAGTTCAAACAAGAAAATCGTGCAAAAACAATTCACCTCGCACTGGATTCGATTCGCACTTGACGAGAAAATAGAATGAAAAAATGAAATGTTTTGAAATTAGAGACATTCATCACTGATGTTATGAGAGGAGCTATGAAGTGTCTCGTTGGCAAATTTCTCCTCGTGAATTCGATAAAATGAACTTTCTTTGAGCAGTATGGTGTTACATAATTGTAACAGGTACTGGCTGTAATTTCTCATATTTAAAAAAAAATTGTGTCGAATTATTTATTTGGTTGTCATTCAATTGAATGCTCGACATTTTACACTGAATTTTATCTTTCATATTCCCAATCTACCCTATTACACGTTGTTTTTTGATTTTATACACTAACTTTTAAGTATTCCTTTTTTGCAGTTCTCTTTGCTTGCCATGCAACTTTCACGATTTTCTTCTGTAATCATCACTTCTCGAATACCTATATTTGGTTTTCGTTTATTCTGAATTCGTGGTCTCGTTTTCGCCTGTTCTTCACCGTATTTTTTTTCCATTAACATCCCTCACCTTCTCGGAACGTCATCGCCGTACTTTTGCAGACATTCTTTTCTTTTACTCTCTTTTCCTCACCCATTATGTTATAATTTTCCGAATAAGCTACTTCCAGAACTTTATAGCCATCCTGTGTATTTTTTGTATTGCAAATCGAGCATTTCAGTTAAATATCAGACAAGCAATCGAAAATGAGAACGCTAGCGGGCGATTTCGGAGTCAGGGAAATTTGGTTGATAATTTCTTTCTGAAGAGGGGAAATAACAAAAGCGGGCTCCGGAAATTTCGCCTGGTGCACGCCCTTTAAAACCGCCTCCCATCTCGCTGACCGCCTGGGGGACTACAGTGCGCGGGCCGCTATTTCGCAGCATCGACGTCGCGGTGTTTTTATCGCGTCGATAAAATCGAGTGGCGTTTATGAGCGTGAACACACGATCGCTTTACCGCAGAGGTTAGAAAAACGCTACATGTTACATTTTGTCCTTGCGCACCTCTTGCTCCACGTGACGGCGCCCCTCGGACGATCGGGGAGCACGCACGTGTTGAAATGGCCGTGGCAGAGCAATGACGAACAGAGAAGGACGTCTCCGAAACGATTGCTTCCTTACTTAGGGAAGACTGATATATTTTCTCTGAGAGTTTGGATGCCAGAGAAGATGCATATTGAAAGGGGAGAGATCAATATAGTGAAATAATTAATGATTAGATCGAATGTTCCTGTGTTTTCACATCACATCAGAATAAAGTATGATATAACAAAGGTTTATAAAAGCAAATGTCACTAAAAATTGTAATCAACTATCGAAAATCGTAATTAATTGAAAACTAAAAGTCGTTGATCCAGTCTAAAGGAGTCCGGAGCTTTCGAAAGTTATCGTCTGCTGCGAAAAGCGACTGCTTTTGATACTACAACAAACTACTAATGATAACATTTAGCGTTTTTATTTTCTCATATACCCAATATAGAAGTTGTGCTGGAAAAAATGTCGAGATTTTGACGAAAAAAAGTTTTTGGGTGACTTTCATACCAAAAAAAGTTTTTAAAGTTTCTGGTAAACACATTTTTCTAAAAAAGGATTCAGTTTTTCTGCGGTGCTTTCCAACTTTTGGTACGGATAGAACCCTATGTACTACATCGCATGACATCAGCGCCATTTTGATACACCTACTGTTACAGAAGGAAACCAAGGAATAATGATTTCTGTTATAAGCTATGGAAATGGAGCTAACCCGTGGAGGGAGAGAAAGTTACATTGATTTTTTTCCGGGATTATTTTCATTCTTCAGGCCTTTGTTCAGTTTATAAAGTTTACTAAATCGGCCAGCAGAAAGTCGTAAGCTGTAGTAATGAGTTCATTTGTTACGAAACGAGCTGTGTCGTCGGCATAGGAAGCTATTTCCGAGTCAGCTCGAGAGGGTAAGTCCGTCATAAAAATTGTACATAACAGGAGGATAAACAGGATCCCCTGAGGAACCCTTGAGTTCTCCGGACATGATGTAGGCAGTTCAGAGTTTATTTCGTCCTTGAGAAAGATATGTTAAGTAAGAAACTTTTAATGCATTTTTGTAAGTAATCTGGAATGCCTAGTTGTTGAATTTCATAAAATAAACCGCCGTTCCACACTCTATCGAATATTTTACCTATGATTAGATAAAATGCAAATGTATAATTCTATTCATGACAAATATTTGGTGTGAATTCGGTAATTCTCAAAACCTGATGACTTTTGGAATAGTTTTGTAGAAAATATAATTGAAATAAAGGAATTGCTATGGTAACGTTTAAGAATTCAAATAATACTAAAAGGCTAATCTTAGAGCGGTATCCAACTTGCCTGTAGATATTATTAATCTACAACCATAACCATCTTTAAGAAGACCTATTTATAATAACTTTATATGAAAGCATTAAGCTGGACCTGTACCCGACCCCCCTCTCGGGAAAAAATCTGGGTGTGTCTGTTGATGCGGATTCAACTGTTCATTTTTGCCTGTTTTATTTTGCAGATTTTATTTGCTCTTGTGAACTTATGTCAATGAACACCCCTAATGGAATGCCCTTCGTTAAAATTACAGAACAGTTCCATCGCACACTCATTATTACATAAGATAGATAACGATGCAATCCAGGCTAACACCGATATTTTGTGATTATCGACAGTTCGGTAAGGGGCGGTAAATCTAAGAAAGTGATGGTAGGTCGATCTCCTTCATCCCGCGTGGAATTGAGACGGCAACGCTTCTTTACGGGTCGTGGACCTCACACGTCAGCTGCGCTCTTGGAGAGCGAGGTTTTGTCGGGCAACAACTCCCTGCCGCCCTCCGCGCCACCGCTCTCGCCTCTGGCGCGTCGATCGGACAGCTCTGTCTGCGGGATGCCGAAGCGTCGGCTTACATACGATGGCGGGGCGGGTGAAGGCGGGTGAGGCAGGGAGCACGGGACAGCAGGCTCGCATCGGAGCCCGTCGTTCGTCCTGGCCGGGCTGCGTCGCATCGTGGAGCGTCTCGTTGCGCCCCTCACCTCACCGCGCTGGGCCGCGCCGCGCCGAACCGTACCTTTCGCCCGGATCGGATTCGCCCAAGACGAGATCCGAGCCGATTCCCGAGAAGAGAGCCACCAAGATCGCGGCAGGTGGCGGGGCGCCGCGGGGAGTCCTGGTTTTCCCACCAAGTGGTGGAACATTGAGAGTGAGGGCGAGGACGAGGACGAGGATGAGGGCGGTGAGCGGAAGGCAGCACGCTGGCTGGGTGAAACCGCTGGTCGAGGACCAATCGAAGGCAGCCACAGCGCCCAAATGACTCCTCTTCGCATCTCGTTACTTGAATCCGTTTTGAAGAGAGTTGCGATCGCCAATCATCACGTATTGAAAATTGGTGAAACGGCAATTCATCACGTATACAAAATAATATTATAAAAAATAATAGTATACGAAAGCATTTATTGTTCAATAGATCAATTGATATCAAATTTTGAAACAATTTTAATCCGTTATTTATTTTTTGTGTATTTGTTCCTGTTTCCGATGAATAATCAGTGGTATATTAAAGGTTAAAATTCAGTCGACAAGTGTAAAGGTGGTACAACTCATGCAATGCTACTGCTTCTCATGAACCTCAGGTTACTCGTTTAAATTCCACGTGCGTCACTTCTTGACACAGATACAAGTTATGTTGTATTGCACTGTGACATCGACAACTAAAAATATGACATTCTTCTCTCGACTGAATGAGCCTTCAGTGCCACGCGGACGCCGCCTCTCTTTCAAGCGCCGCGAAAAGGTGACTTCCCGATCGCGGCGGCATCCCCTTCTACCGCCGTCACGAGCGTCCCTATTGTCGGAGCTGCCACCCTCCATGATGCCCCCTCCCCGGCCGGTCACCGCAGGGTGGGAGCTGCAGGGCCCGAGGACGCAGGGGGCGCGAGGACGGAGCGGGGGCACGCGGCGGCGTGGCACGTGCCCCCCGCGGCTGGCGCGTCCTCACCGGCGCGGCGGAGTCCTCGCTCTTGGGCGTCGATCAGGGCCAGCCGCTCGACAAGGGCAGAGGGGCTCCATTGTCCTGCGACGACACTTGTTGAGGCCGGCGGTACTGGCGCGTGTTGCTTCCTGCTCCCCGCTCCGTGGCTTCTTTGCGGCTGAGGCTGCGGTCACGCCTCGCTGTCGCATTCGCAGGCCGCGTGCGTGGTTTCACCTATTGGTATCAACAATTTCTCGCGGACCTATTGAATTACACTTTTTTCTAGTCACAGACGTTTTAACCATTCGCACTCCGTCTTGACCTCGTCAAAATTCTGCTTGACAGGGCTGATAGATCATCGACTAATCAGCAAATTATTTCGTTTCGTATCCTTTCAAGTGACGATTGATAAAATATTTCCTTTCCTGTCAGCTCTCTTTTTTACTTTCTCGTACATGCAGTGTATGAAAAGTTGAGTAATGCTGCAAATAATTGATCTCGATTTTTGACGGGAATATACCTTTTGAGGGTCCTTGATAACAAAAAGTGTTGTTTTTTTAATACGTGTCTCTCCGTCCGTCTGTCCGTCACTAACGCTTACACCGTACACACACGGACAAAAATGAGCAATCCCGTTAAGATTTGTGACAACTTACAAGCCCGTTAACACGAAATAGTTTCATTAAATTCTCTTCAATTTCAAAAACTTCTATATTACAACTTTTTTGATGCCTTGGAGCCATTAATATTCCTAACTAGTGCGTTAGTGCAATGAATCAGAACATTCATTGCGGTACGTATGCGCTCAAGTTTAGTTCTAGGCCGAGCAAGTATTGTTGAGTGTTCACAACTTTCGTAGAAGCATGTGTTGGATCAATAAAGCAAATCTAAAAGAAGTGAACCGTACGTGAAGAAGCTGCTCGCGATATGAGGAGCATCGCCTCAAAGTATTATATACTAGTTGACCCGGCATTGATTTGCTATTCCAGTGTCTTACTTATCTCATTCTACCGGTCACGTGATTGTTAATCGCGTTTTACGATACGCTCTTCAAAATTTCTTATTGATGAAATACTTCTTCGCGAGTATTAGTATGTCCTAGTTTGGACATGGTTGTGCAATATTGTAAAATGCTAAAACGTTCTCCCTCAAGTTCGGACATGCGTTCGTTATAACACTACCTTGGAGAAATTTGGTTTACTTGTCCGAGGTAACTTTCAAGTATTAATTCCAATATTTCACAATCGCAGGGGCAGAATACTTGTTGTAATCTGACACGCTTAATACTTGACTGTGCGGCGGGTTGCGTGGAGCTTCTGTTCAGGGGCGCACGAGTCATCATAAACGCATAAATCATCATCAACGCCACCACATGTCCGATTCAATTTAAACCACTCTTCAAACACTCCCAATACTAATAAGAACAATTTGTGAACATTTCAGAGAAATTGATCGAGTAGTTGTTGCGACTATGTGCGACATGCACACGCACATTCCCTTTTATTAATATATATATAGATTATGTCCAAAAGTTAAAAGTTTATAAGCAATGCAGAGAAAACTGTACTGTTAAAATAAATGTTCTAGTAAAAACTCACAGTTCTAAAATTTGTTATTAAATTCCTGAAATTGGATGAATTATATAACCTCAAATTTATATTGACTTTATTAATGTGGTAATGGTTTACTATGGACGTTACAAGGTTTGCTATAACAGCAAGGGTGAAATAAACACATATGATATTTTTTATATATTTGTAGTGTAGACATGCAAACATGCAGTAGATATGTGTTTAATAAAATATAAATCGCAATTTACTAAAGCGGTATCACCTTATGATGCAATCATTTACAATATTAAGATTAATGAGTATATTTATGGAGCGTTACTGTAAGAGGATATATATTTAAATGATCACCCCATACTCTTCTAAACAGTCACAAAGTGTATCATTTTTATCAGTGAGATCTTCTGAATCCAGTATAATCTGATGAAATTGCAAATTGATTTCACTTCGTTAGTGCTCCCAAAATATATTTCACAGCGAGTTCGCAATATTCATTTTCTTTGCTTCAATAACCTTGCTGTTAGATGGTACAGTCAATAGTTCTCATATAAGGTACCCTGATTCCTCCCTTCAAAATAGGACTTAATAACTTAGAAGGACCATTAATCCAATAATTTTTCTCCATTTTATGAGATGCAGTGCATTTTTCTTCTTTTGTTTTTTTTCTCGGAATTCTTCTCTTCATTTCTCCGATCCCGTCATATTTCTTATCATGTTTTCTCAAAACATTGTAATTCTTTATTTTCCCGTCTTTTCCTAGTAAGTGTTTTTTTTAAGATGTGGTTAATTTCTTTATAATAATTATCTGGTGTTAATGTTTACGAATTTCCATTTTTCCATTTCCATTTTTCCATTTCCATTTTTTTAAAACTTCTCTCGGCAGCCAAATAAATGTCACCTACTGGGACTAAAAGTGTGATATTCTTCAAATAACGAGGAGCCTTGCTGAGATAGAACCCCATGACCTGAACAACTTGCATGTTTCTGTTTTAACCCCCACACCTATACGCAAAAGCCTTAAACTATTTTTGAAGTGTGTAAAGTTACTGCCGCAGCAACACTTATATCCGCTGGAAAAAATATAAAAAGAAACAATCACGTTTTTAGGATTAATTTAGAAAAGAATAGAATGAAATTTGAAAATATTTGAGAATACCATGATAGAACGCGTAAAAAATGTAACGAAAACGTGTGACACATATTTTTGTCCCCAAGCAGACGTAACACGAGTTGAAACGATGCACCTCTTATGCAATTGTGTTTAATATACTATATTCGAGGTATATTACATAACCGTACCAAATAATACGAGAAAGTATATGTTGTTGATGCACCATTAATTCCCGTATTTGACTAAGCGTAATAGAGACTGACTTGCCGTAATAGAGTTTGACTCACAAATCTTGCCAAAAACCATTTCAGTTTGGACTTTGATCTCCTCATGATCGTTACGCCAGTCGCTGCGCGAATTCATTCCTCTTGTCCCTTCCGGCTCACGTCTCTAGCTCGGCCACTCAATTAAACTAACCCTTCTCCTACTTTGGTCACTCAATTCCCTGTGCGGTGCTCGTTTTCCCCAGCAGGCGTCAACGTGCGCACACGCACGTGCAGTCGTGACGTCAGAACTCGCTTCTCTCCACAAACTCCAGTATTTCAGCGCACCGAACTTCCGGTGGCATTGACGTAACTGGCGTGTGAGGAACATCGCGCCAGGGGGGTCTCTCCGTTGACGCAGGCGCCGCCGCCTGCCGTGGACGCGCTGCTTCAGCGGTCGTCAGTGCAACGGCCTCCACGTTACAGCAGCCCCATCTCCACCTGCAGCATGGCTTCACAAAATTATTCGATCAGGATTTGCTTCACAACTCACAAGAGTTCAAATCTTCGTAGTTGTAAAATGTTAAGACTTAAAAGATAATAATGTAACTGATGGTTAGGTCATAATATTGTAACACCCCCCGGTCGTCTCGTGAGAGAACGCCCGGTAAGCGGCCCGGAAATAGCTCAGTCGGTGATGGAAGGAATCGTTAAACAGATACTGGTAACATGAAACAAACACTTGGGTCACTGGTAAAAATTACTTTTATTCCTGGGCAATCAAATCTAATGCCCCAGGGAAGTTACATTAACAAATTGAATAGAAAGAAATGGGAAAATTGGGTGAAAAGAAAAGAATAGGAAAAGTTAGTATTCAGAGTAAAGCTTAAAAATTAGGAAGAAATATGACTAACGTTACAATGGCAAAATACAAAAGTTACAAATCTCTGCGCCATAGCGCGGCGCCGCATTACAAAATTTACACAGGGGCGAATGCCCTGAATGATATTGCCTGGAAAATGGTCTTTACGCGCCCGGGAGGGCGGGCGCGGTCGAGGAGGCGGCGGGCGTCCTTCAAAAAAAATTCAGCGGAGGTCGACGGCCTCCCGTACCAACAGCTGAACGGTCGGGTCGTGACGTCACCAAAGGGGCGGCGGCGCGTGGCTGCGTTGACGGCGTCTGGTAGTAACTGGTAGTAACTGGTAGCAACTGGTAGTAACTGGTAGTGGCCGGGCGATCTCAATCTCAGGAACGTAGTAATTAACTATGCGCACCTCTGATTCTCATTATAATAATTGTCGAACACAACTTCGGACAGTTTAGCAATACTTCGGAGAAACGTTCGCCTCTCTTCACGACGAATTCCCACCCCAGAGAATTTTCTCTGTCTACTGCAGCCGGCTCAATGCTCAAAACTCGCAGCAAAATAATATAAGTCCCACATAGGCACATTCGCCCGAATAATTCCCACCCCAGATACGTTTCTCTCCCAACTGCCCTCAGCCTAGAACTCAGGCTCCTTCCGACAAAAATTACAAGTCTTTCAGAGACACACTGGTCTCTCCCCGACGAATAGTTACCCCCCAGAGAAGTTTCTCTCCCGACTGCCCTGCCTTGAATCCTCCGGCCCCGTCTGATGCTCTGGCCCTTCTGGCTGCTCTCTCCCTTCTGATGCTCTGTCAGTCGAAATTGTATTAAGTTAACTTTTGCCCCCACCCAATTTTCTCGTATGCTCCAGCTCCTTATAATAGTCGCGTCGCTATTGGCCAAAGGAAATGGCGCATTACGCTATTTCAACCAATCGTGACGGGAGTAGTGAAAGAAGTTGCAACTCTTTGTGCCACTGTGAGCGTACAGAATTTTCTTATTCCTTCTAGAACATCAGCCATGCTTGCACAAGGCAGGCGTTGTCCGGTGAAAGAATTTATCACTCTGGGTTTCCCCGGATGTAAGCGGGCGTTCTAGAAATTTCGCAGCCGTTCTTGCGACAACATGCCTCTCGCAGTGAACCTTTCGACAACTGACCCTTATAACGACTTTCTTAATGGGCCGGGGGCGCAAATGGCTGTCCGATAAGCGAGGTTGCACGTGCAACGCCGTCTGTTTATCCTCCCAACTGCCCTCAGCCTTATGAAATTTTGTATGAGGAAATCGGTATCGCTACAATATAGAATGCATATGTAGCCATTTCTTACTTACATTACTTTTTATTTTTTGGAACCAGCGATGACTGTACTGTAATTCTGTTCGGTGCTTCACATGAGAATAAGATTGAGGTAAGGCCAGCTGGCTTATGAACCGAGCAAATGTTTGTGGCTTTAATTTCCAACGTCTTCAATAAGAACAAAAGATCAAATTCGTGAAATAACATTTACATTCAGTTGACCTACATAGGGGCATTCCCACAATGTATTTTCGCCTCAGACCGTCAGGATGCTCTTCTGTTCCCACATTTGTGAAAATAGTATTCAATAAACTTACCAACATATATTTTTTGCTTGCCAATTAAACTTAAATTTTTTTTCAAATCAAGTGATTTCTACAGACACATACTTGCTTTTTATTTTTTATTAGTATTCTGTTCGTTATCAGTCTCAGATATGCAGGTGATTGCCTCTTACATTAGATAATATGCAGGTAATATGTTCTTGAAGTAACTCAGCTGTGCGCGTTATTCTCTGCAGTAGCAAATAAAACGTTGATGAATATATTCCGTGATCACGTAAAGCGTAATTAATGGATAATGCTTCAAACATCGTGTGAGAGACTACGAGGTCCACTTACATTCCCCTTTCGTTCTCTTTCCTCGCTGCCCACCCGCACCTCATCTCAGTTAAGGAAAGTTATTCATAGGTCGTAAGTTCGTCCGGAGCTCCTACTCGGTTTGTACTTAAGATACATTACTATTGGACTTGCTGGCGCTGAATACCATTAAAATGAAACCCGCTATGAATGCTAAAGCGTGCACCGAGGCGTTTTATGGCATACTATATGGCGCGGCGGCCAGCATCTTCCGAGATCTTCTCTGTGAGGATCCCGAAAATGCATCCCCATTTCTTCACCTCAGGTCGGATCATATGAGTGGATACCCAGAGAAGAAGTGGGTTGCTATTAGAAAGATAGATGGCTTGCAGTAGATGTCAATGCATTGAATTATAGCATACATACAATTACATTTGTATGCATTACAGTGTTTGTTTCATATCTTTAAATAAGAGCAGCAGGATCGAAGAACAGGGAGAAACTCGGGCTGCAATTTTTTCAGCAGTTTCTTTCTTCAGCAATTTTTAATTGCAACGCAACAACAACCTACCTTTCTACATCCACTTGTTAACCTTCGTTGGCTCCTTCGCCAGCACGTACTTCAACCTACCTTTCTACATCCACTTGTTAACCTTCGTTAGCTCCTTCGCCAGCACGTACTTCGATTTTTTGTTTGGGCGTTACCCGATATCTGTTCGTCTCCAGTCATCCAAATTGCAAGCCCCAGCAGACTTCACCCTACAACCGCTAACCTACAAGCCACAGGCTCGGTTGGCCTGCCTGCGGACGGCGGCGCGCTCTGTACGGCGGGGCGCGGAGTTACGCGGGCGTTTCGCCCGACGCCCGGTCCAGGGCGCTCTCACCGCCCGTTCCGTTCCCGCACCCCGGACCGCGCTGCCCGTCCACCACTCGCTACCACCCGCGCCCGCCGCGGCCTGTGCGGGCACCCCGCGCGCGCGCACCGCCGCACGACCTCGCCGCTCGCGCGCCCCCGTCGCCCGCACCCCCCGCGCCGCGGTGCGCCCGCGCTCCGGTTGGCACCCCTGACGAGGGAGACGTACTGGCAGCGCGGCGGGCGGCGGCGCCGCGAAGCAGCCAGCTCATCTCTGGGCCGGTCCAGCAAAGTAGTTTCGCTCTGCACGGTGCGCGGGTGGGTGCGTCTTTCGCCGCCGCCGCTGCCGCTGCCGCCGCCGCCGCCGCCCTGACCCCGCGCGGCGGCCGCCCTCGTCTCGCGCTCGTGATGCTGGCGGCCCGCAGCGCCGCGGCTAGCTAACGTGCCGCCGCTCGCTGCAGAGGGTCCCCGTCTCAGCGCAGCGCCCGCGCCCGCGCCAGCTCCCGCGCTCGCGCCCGCGCCCGCGCCCGCGCTCGCCGACCCGTCGGCCAGGAGCACTGGTCGGCGCCCGCGTCCGCGCGCGCCTCCCGGGTGCCCGGCGAGCGGCGGCGGGCTGCGGCCGAGCTGCGGGCTGGGCGGCGCGGCCGCACGCGCGCCCGACGCGCCAGTGCAGTGTGCGAGTGCCAGTGTAGAGTGGCGGGCGGCGGGGCGCGCGTCGCCGCCGCCTCCCGCGCCGAGCAGCGCGCAGCGGCGCCCGGGCCGGCGGAGAGTATGGAGGCGAGCTAACCCGCCCTCCCAAGATTTCTCGGCTCGAGTTCATCGACAAATGGGGGCTGACCCCCGTCCTCCGCCCGAGGACGGACCTCCGCCCCCGCCCGGAGACCTCGGACATCAGGTAACGTGTCCCCCTCATCACTCGCCGCGTCCGCCCGTTCCGTTTCGCCCGCCCCGGTCCTTCCCCGCCAGGTCGAGCCCCCGCCGTCGCTGCCGCTCCCGCTAGCCCGGGTCAGGCAGGGTCGCGTATACACGGCCTGAGGACGCGACCCTGCCCGCGGCGGGCGCCGCGCCCGCCCGCTCTGTGCTCCCCGCGTGGCCCCCGCAGCGGCGCTCCCGACCGCCTCAGGGAAGCTCGGAGGCGTTCGCGACACTCCCGGGCACCGAACCCGACGCCTTGCGCGCCGCACGTGTCACCCCCACGTGCCGCTACGAGGAAGTCTACTACTGCCGTAGAAACCCTAGTCCCGCGGTCGTTCAGCCTCTTTCGCTTTGCCACGAACACATTCCCTGGAGGGTCTCCGTCTCCGAATACCTTCTGACCCCGAGGACGGGGCGTGCGCTTCCTTCGGGGTCTTCACGCATCGCCGCCTCCGCCTCAGCTCCCGCCCCAGGGAGAACGGCGTTGACGAAAGGCGGGGGCGGCGGCGCCGGCCGCCGCTGCCGCCTGTGAGCCCGGACGCCAGGTAAAGCGCGCGCCCGGGCGTGCAAGAGAGCCGGCGCGTTGCAAAAATGCTAGCTGTCGCCGGTGGCCTTCGCCGCTCGCTGCCAGGCCTTTGTGAAAATGTCGTCCGCCCGCCTCTCTCGCCCTCCTGCCTGCTCGTTCGCCCACCCGTGTCCCGCTCACTCCTCTCTCTTTTGGTCTTGTGCGCTTCACCCGGTCGTCTCCTTCTCTGCCGCTCTCCCAGCTTTGCTCTGCGCCCAACGCCCCCACCCCTCCCGGCTCCGCTCCCGCTCCCGGCCCCGCTCGTACCCCGCCCCCGCCTCGCCGCCACAGGCCGTGATTAGCGGCTGCGCGGCGCGGGGGCAAGAACCGCCCCGAAAGGTCAGCGGGGCGTCCCGTGGACATTATTCGTCCCCGAACACCAGGAGTCTCCGAGTTTCGCACAAGTTATCTCACAGACTTTCTCCTCTTTCTATTGTTCTGTATATGATTTCCATCACTGGTTTTCTCTTCCTGGTGATAGAAAAAATTATTTGCATCTCCCCTATTCGCCTTGGAATATTCTGTCGGAATTTCCGTTCTACTCTCTCTGTACGTTTCCTTTTCCTTATGTAGAAATATTCCGTTCTGTAATTCCGTGCTCATTATTGCAGGTTTTGTCATTTAGTTCCTTAAAAAATTAATAGTGACGTTTTTTAATTTTTTTTGTAATCGCTCTGAATATCGTAGGGATACAAAATGTATCAATTTCCAGTTTTCATATCTTTATCGAGTTATTTCACTGCAAGTCACGACATTTGCGGCCCTCATCCGATTATGCAACTGTCGGTTACATTCGTTCGCGACGAGAGGTTTAGGTGACGCCCGGCGATCCCTTCGCTGCAAAAGAAGATTCGGAAAGAGATCCCGGGAAATACTCAGATCAACATACTTGCAGCAGGGAGCGCGCGTGCGCATGCGCGCACGGCTCGGTCGCGTGCCTTCTGTTGCGAACGGATCACTCACGGGGTCATGCGGCATTCGCGTACGCGCCCTCGTCCTCGCTCTCGCCCTCGTCCTCGCCCTCGTCCTCGCCCTCGCCCTCGCCCTCGCCCTCGCCCTCGCCCTCGCCCTCGCCCTCGCCCTCGCCCTCGCCCTCGCACTCGCACTCGCACTCGCACACGCACTCGCTCGTGTCCTTCCCGAGCCCGCGTTCGCACCCGCGCCAACGCTCGGGGCTCTCTTGCCTCCGCGCTCTCGTCCTTCCCCTTCGCTCTCGCCTATTCCCTCGCCGGACACAAGAAAAGTCTTCCCCCTTTCTTGTGTCTGCATCCTTGCCCGCGCCCACACTCACCCCTTGCCCTCTCCTTCAACCACCCGTTCACCCCGCGCCCTCAGCCCTTCCTACGCCGTTTTCATCCTTGAGCATGCCTTCGCCTTCAACTGCACCCTTGCCCAGCTCACGCCCGATCCCGCCCCAGAGCTCGCACCACCCCTCGCTCCTGCGCCCGTGCTGCAGGCTGTTCCCTGCGCTCGGCGAGTTGCTTCTCTTTCCCGCCTTGCTCGTGGGGGAGCGAAAGGTTGAGCGGAAGAAAATGGGCCGCGCACCGCAGGAACTTGAGCTCCAGGCTGATTTTGCGCTTTCCCTCTCGGCGGTGGAAAGGATGCAATACTGATCTGGCATTTTCTTTCCGTTTCCGCTCTGTATTTAGACCTCTAAATGATCATTTTTGCTGCGCCTTTAGGTTAGATTTAATATTTAACGAAATTGGCATTAGATAACCATTATCAGTACACCTTACATAATTTGTAGAAATCTACAATGTTGCATGCAGGCACTGACGCTTTTCCCTTTTTTCTCGTCAGATGACGGGCGTAGGATTTCTCTGTGGTTGATACTCACATGTCGGATAAGAATTTCATTAACATTGAAATTAGGATCTGAGAAGACGTTCTCGGTCTGAACCTAGGAGGGATCTATCAAGATGCAAAATGTATTGTTAATACGTTTACTATTGTAATATAATGAGTATCATTCTTTCGACCATAGAAGTGTGCCTGACCTACATTCATCTGGAGCGATAATATCATAACTGGAAATTTATAGCAGTGTTGCCAACTCAACTTCGACTCGCCACATATGAAGCGCATTGATAAATCGCTGTAAAGCGAATTCCCTCCAAGTGAATACAATAAAGTGTCGAACAAATATTGCGATTTCACATTTTAAATCGTAATTAAACCTTATGATAATCTGAATTACATAATTCTAAATTGCGGCCTTTTATTGTAAAAAAGTAAGAGCACTCAAGATGGTGACTAGACGGACGTAATGTTTAGTTTGAGTATGTAACTCGCCTAATTTTGAATACACGTCTCCAAAACATATACTAAAATAATTATTAGGAAAACTGCACGTCCACGCTGCTAATTTGGACCGAATACATAACCTATTAACTCACAAATAAAGTTACGTAGACCTAACATATTAGAAAAATATCTTTGAAATTACTATTAGTTTAAAAAGGTGTTATTTTGTTATCTTTATCATCGATTAAGTGATTTCTACCATACATCGAAATTAAAAAATACGTCCACCATTGTGACAGTAACTGTTAGAAAGTCAAAACTGTTTTTGCGCTATCACTAAACTTTCAAATCATGTCATAATCCGACATGTTCTATACACGATTGACAGATACAATAATATTCTTCATATTTTGTTGAATATGCCAAGTGTATATATTTATGTGATAAAAATACGATTTTCAGGAAGTTAAGGCTGCTCAATGTTCTTATTTACTTATATTAGTTTTTCGGGTGATCTTAAATATATAATTACATAGGGAAGATATATTCTATTACTAATATTTTTTCCCGGAGCGAAAATTTCTGGTTTTTAAGGTTCCTTTGTTGGTATCATGCGTTAATTCCCTTTATTCATAATAAATGAAGAAATAGAGTGAGATTATGGATTCTGGAACTCAAGGAAACGCGCGCACATTATACTTTGCAGCATTCGTCACATACAGTTTTTACTGTTTTCAACGACAAATCAAAATCAAATAAATCAAACCTTAATGGCGCCGGATACTTTATTGTGAGTAAAAGAGCTGTTATCCATCAAATTACCTATTAGTAAGTGAGTAGGGTGAGCAAAAAACACGGAAGAATTCAATGAGTGTACACCAGTTGGGCACTGTCGTTATCGTTAGCACTGCCGCTGTCGATCCTGTTGCCGTTGCCATCGCCGTTGTCGTTGCCACTGGCGTTAGCGTTTCCGTTGCCATTTTCGCTATCACCATCACTGTAGTAAATTTTGTTGTCGTTGTCATTGTAGTTGACGTTGCTGTTTGCGTTGCCGTGTATCGGCGTCCGGCGTACAGGCGTCCGTGTTGTAGTAGCCGTTGCCATTGCCGTTACCTTTGGTGTTGACGTTGCCATTGCCGCTGACACTGGCTCTGAGGTTGAAATTGCCGTTTCTCTTGCTGTTGCCCTTGCCGTTTGGCGTTGACTTTGCAGAGCGGTCGAAGTGCAAACTTCCGCAAGCGCCTCGTGCACCGGAAGGCAGCAACGCGCTCGTCCGACGCTGAGCGAGCTCTGCGCGGCCACGAGTTCTATTCTCGACCGACTCAAGGCATGTGCCGTTCACAACGACGCTCGACACTCCCACTGCGTCCGCTGATGCACTTACAGTTGGCGGCCGAGTGTGAGGATGTATCGAAATTTCCGGGATAATTTTAATATTGAAACGCAACAAAATACGTGTCATAGTGAAATGAATAGTAACGATGGTTCGTTTTTGCGCAATTATTGGTATCTTCTTCTCACATATTTTTACGTTAAGGGGAATTAATATTGTGGTAACACTCTGGATCTTATTATGTCGTTCTTTTAGAAGCAGTTATCTCGGGGCATTCATTGAATTGCTATTTATATTCGGATGTTCGAATGTGTTTGAAGATATTTTGTTACAAACAAAAGGTATTCGCAGATTAATTTTTACTTTCCCATATATGGACGTATATACGGAATAATATACGGAGTATAAGGAAAACGATGTATGCTGCGAAAAATCGATT
Organism: Gryllus longicercus; assembly: GCA_038098605.1. NCBI lineage: Eukaryota > Metazoa > Arthropoda > Insecta > Orthoptera > Gryllidae > Gryllus > Gryllus longicercus. Next base: position 2,259,286 of record JAZDUA010000234.1, on the reverse strand, counting down.
TCAAGATTTGAACGGAAATACATGTTTTGGGGTCCCAAATACCGAAAACGGTGTTAATCTCTTGCGTTAATAAAGAATGAAAAACCCAATATTCATATTTCTTAAAAACAAAATAGAGCGCGAGTTGTTTTATTTTATTTTAAACTTTCCGATCACGTTAATATTCTCTATTAAATTACTATGAGAAAAACAAATCAATAGAAACTTACATAATCCCTAGGAACATACATGAACATACAAAGGAACATTATTATTGTAATTTTTTGGTACGAGCCGCCACACAGAACTTTGTTTTCGGCCCAGAAGCTGCAAGCTCTGAGGATGATCGCAACGCGATCGAAATGATCATAAGCTGATTAAAAAGTATTGATACCAGACAATATCTTTAGTAATTTATCTTAAAAACACGCATTTGTTGATTACTAAATCTGTAGTGGGTAAGACAAAAACGAGGATAAATAAAACTCTTAAAATAAGTAGTGTGACTTCGAAAACTGCCGAGTACATGGTACGAGATATAGTCTCATACGCCTTTGTAATTTCATACAGTTAAGGTATTTCCACGATTGTCCACATCGTTTGCAATATTATTAGGCTTTCAGATCACTTGCTTGTCCGATAAGAACGGAAAAACACTGCTTTGTGTTCGACATCATTATTATAGTCACGCATATGACGTCATTACGTCGAATTTTACCCTGTACAAGAACACATAGCAAAATCTGTCTGTTGTAAAAAAGATTGTAGATTCTCCAGTTTAAGTATTGCGTCTCAAGAGTCAACAAAAAGCTTTTTGAAATAAACTTCGCTTGCAGATGTAATGGAAAACTGACAATATAAATAAGAACTGCGGTTACAAACACGTAAATACGTATTCAAGAAAACGGAAAGTAGAGAAGTGAGTCATGTGAGAGGTAATTTCAGAAAACTCCTTCTGTACTATTTATTTATGTGTCATTAATAACGTGTGGTTACAGTAGTGTACCACCACCTCAGCTATTTTTTAAAATGGATTATCTTTTGAATGGAGTATCAATGAATATCGTTTTTGGCTCGAGATGACCTTCTTTTGTGATATGAAATTTTCGAAGCACTCGGTTGAACTCGTGTGCACAAGAATGTTTTTCTGGAGTATATTTCAGCCTGACATTGAAGGGTGCTTGTTTGGTAACCACCGGGAGGAACGTGTAACTTACTGTTTTGTAAGTCAAATGTACTTTAAGCCATGATTAATGGTTAGGTTATGCACTATATTACAAAACTTGAACGCAGACCTTCTGCGTCTGGGAGCTACCTTGCGGAATTGATATGAAGAAGCAATTACGAAAATATATTTTTTTAGAATTTCGATGTAATAATGCGATCAATGATCAATGCTTTTTTTGGGATCCTAAAATAAAAGGTACTTTTCCTTCGGGTCAAAATATATAATTTTGTAAACTAGTATTTCAAAAACTGTTTCTGTAGCATATTTCTTGAGTAACTTTCAGCAGTTGTAAGCTATATTCTGCTCATTAGTAGATGAGAATTCCTTGATGGGTTGGGTTATTGAACTTTAAATTTCAAATTCACCCTCCAGTCTAACGAACGTGTTTTTGGGAGGCTGAGGATATTATTAAGTAAGTCGCCTGGAAGTGAACGTCGAAGAGATGGCGGTTGGTAGTTATTCGCGTCCTCGCGATTTTCGCACAGCATGACGTAGGCTGCGATATTTTCGACCGAGGGGCTTCGCTTTTTACTACGTCTCACGTTGTGCCTACGGGGGGCGAGAAGTGTGTCTTTGGCGACCAATCGATCGGTTCTTCGCGGGTTCAGTTAGTTTCATTCAGAAACTCTTCCTCGAGAAAACTAGAGTTCCCTGTGATGATTGTAAATTGTTCCGAATTAAACCCATTACTTTTCACGTGAAAAGTAAATGTATTGTAGTACATGAAATGAAATATATTGTTCAATGTACTTGTTTCCCCTACTATAATGTTGAAGGAAATTAGGAGGCACATACTGTCACAATTTTAATAAACTTTTGCTCATCCATTGTTAGTGCGTATTAAACGTTTTAAATGTTTTTTATTAACATCAATAATTTCGCGAACTTTTGATAACTATTTTTTAAATTTTGAAAATATGGTTGAGTTTGCTGTTTAAGAAATTCATATATATTTTTTTTAAATTGTAAAATTCCTTTTTAAATGAAAGCACATTCAAATGTGCGATAATGAACGTTTTTTGTCTTCTTGTGTATTCATGTTTAGTTTAAATGTAAGAATTCTTCGTTTCTCAAGGATCATCAGTTTAAACCACGTTTATACTTAAAATACATTAACGGGTAAGTGAACTACTTTCAGAAGCAGAAAAATGGTGCGTTTATTTACAAATCTGGTATAACACTGTTCACAGCTAATCAATGGAGAAATGTGTGAGGACGAGCAAAATACATTTTTTTCCCGTTAATTTTCATCTAAGAATGGTTCATTCATTTTATTCATTATCAGAAGTCAGAATAATATTACGTCTTAGTAGTTTTTCATGAGATGCCTGTATCAAGGATGTTTGCTCTATACTTCTGAAAACTTTGAATGCTATTCACAATTACAGAATTTTCTAATTCCTATTCTCTTTTTATAAATCGAGTTGGCCAGCGTAACATATTGAAAACCCTCATTTTCGTAAATTTAATTCAGAGGAAATACGAAGTCAGTGTAAATGCAGAAATTTATCAAATTTGTGTATGCATATATTGCTTCTTTCTACGCGAATAAAGTAGTTCTAAGAACACATTTGCACACGTTTTAGGTTAGGTATCATATGTTTTTGAGAGGATAATCCTCATATCTAAATTTTTTATTGGCTACTTGTACCAGAAAAAGTCACTCCTCTGCTGGGAGGCACCATCAAATTACTAATAAAATATTTTTTGGTGGTGTTAAAATTTGTTGAGCAATTAACAAATTATCCCGTGCTCAAAAAACAATCTTTTGAAATCAGGGAGGGTGAGTCGTTTGGGAACGGGAGCTAAGACCACATGGGGATTTGTTGTTGGGTAGACGAACAGGATGGGAAAGGAAAGATCTGGGGAGTCCGTTGGAATTTGTCGTGGAAAAGGCTTAGAAACCACCAATCAGACCACGTTGATCAGATTCCACAATTCTTATCCTGACAGTGGCAGGCGTGCACCCAATTACTTATCTTGGGTCGAATATCCACCATCAGGACTGGAAGTCAGTATCTCCCGCTCTATGGACTTCTATTTGTAAACTGTCATTGCACGATATTGCGTCATTGCAGGAGGTAAAACAATTATGTAAGTGTTGAATTTATTGTACAGGGAATCACTAGAAATAAGAATTCTGATGGGATAATTTGCGGCCTTTTAAGTGCTACGCAGCTAGATGTCTCATTCGATTTAATTTGGTTGATCATGAAATGATCGAACGAATACAATTTTTCAATTCGATCGAAAATTGATCGAATGAAATTTAAATTTGACAAAATTTAAAGGAGCATTTTGAATAAGGCAATGAAATGTAAACAAATATGTATGCTTTGCATTAGTTGTAAGGATGTACAAAAATAACGCTTCATTTACTACAAACAATTTCCTAAAACCGAACGAATACATCATAGGGTGTAGCATTCAGAAGAATTCTCACTAAAATTCGCAAAATATTTCCATGAAAATCTTCATAAAATTCATTCCTGGGCCTAAACTTTAAATAATGAATAGCACACAGTTTTCGATTCAATACTTTAACAAACATCTTTAATGACAATGGAATCATTGAAAATTTCCTAATAATTATTTAGATAAAGTCATGCACATTTATTGTCTTCCATTATCTCAATCAACTCTTTCTTAATATTAGTAATTCAATTAATGAATAATTTGCCAATGTGAAAGCATATTTTTATGATGATTATATTGTCCTTTTAAATTATTAGAAAAAATCATTTAAGATTTGTACTATCTCGCATACTACTTACGTAATACAAGGAAAATTTTATTATATTGCGGCAAAAACGGCTATTTTTCAAGAAAATCTCTTTCTGTGGGTTCCTGATTCTGAAAAATGGAATAAATCTTGTTCCAAAATGTTATAAGTTATTTCCTTATAACACGCCATGTAAACAGACACTACGTTTTATGGATCATTGATACTAAAAAATTGGCCTACGGAAAACGTCTAACAATCTGTTTGTGAACACTCTTCGCGGCTATACCATGAGGAGGATTTTTACTAAAATTGATATTCTCGATCGCACTGTGTGATTTCCCGGCTCCTTGAATTTGAAACGGATATTTTGATTTAAGGAGTCACATTATACTCAGCTTCAACATTTTCTCAAATATGGCACCATTAATTGTAAACATTTTGAGAATAGAATAAAACACTCTTGCATAAAAGGCTGATGTCTTATTTACGTTGAATTCTCTGAAAATTCAAGAAACCTAAACGTTCAAACTTTTTTCGGAATACAATAATGTTGGGAATTTTTTCGCAATGAAATCTGTTGTTGAAAGTTGGTTCTTTAAATAAGGTCCAAAAATTGTATTAGTTTTCACATAATTTGGCATGGAATGTAAATAGTTTTATAAACAAGATTTTGTAATATGAAACGGCTTGAATTTTTTCTCAAAATATTTTGTAAGGATAATTGTATTTAAAAATTTGTGTATAGGACCACGTTTTACCCTTCCATAGAATTCAAGTCATATTTCAACTCTATTATTAGGGGACACAACATTAAGAAAATGTTATTTTTTATTTTGGTGCGGGTAGGACGCAGCTGGGAAGAGGGTAGGTATCGAAAAGCTAGCCTACACCAAAGAGGTTACGAAACAAAATAGCTTGAGAGAGTAGTGTCATTCTCTAGCACTTACTAGACTAGTTTTTGTGGTATAATTTATTCACTTGGTTTGGTCATGATTCTTGTGTAAATGAAGCACAGTTATGTAATTGCTCGTAAAAAAAAACCAACGTAATTGATAATGGCATATGCTAAATCGTAGAATATTGGAAATTCGCAGCTTGAAATATTATCACGATCAGAAACTACACGTTCCCGGAAATGGAAGTGACTATTTTACTACCGGGTAGTTAATTTTCGTTTGTTTCTCTCGTGTCAACGGTTTTGTTTTTAAAACGTTCAATATTGACCGGTGCCTTTCGGCATGAAATATACCGCTTATAGCATGCCATAGACTTTCTGACGTTATAGCTTTCTTCACGACTGGATAACGTCACTACACCGTCTAATACACTTCAATAGCATACTTATTCTTGAAGTGTGCGTCTCCTTAGCGACAATTTGAAAGATCGCTCACTAGTCTTAACAAGGAGTGTGCGTCGTCGAGGGAGATGTGGATGATTTATTGAGTTCCTTTACGACGACTTTCCAGCGGTACAATGTAACAAACTGAGAGATCGTGTGAAATTTGTTGATACAGAATACTGATATTTGATATAAAAGAAGAAATATACTTTTCAATGAAAATGCATTCAACGTGTACGAAAACATTATGAAGAAGAGAAGAAAACATTGATTGATTTGGTGGTGAATGATGAAATAATTGAAAACGTATTGGTGTAAATGACCATGAAATGCAATGTTTCTCAAACGGATAATATGTATAAAATTGTTCACACTAATAAGCATTACCAAATAGGTTGAAGAAATGTGTGAAACATAAACAGGGATACTGCCATTTTACACCTTACAAGGCACAAGTGCACTTAGGGTATATATCAGGTTTTTACGTCTGTTTGCCGTCTCCCAAAACTATCACATTCTTTTAAGAACATTGTAGAAATATCGTGCTACATTTACAGAATGGATGGTTACTTATAGAATAAATTCTACTAGTATTTAATGAAGCTATTTTACTATGATTGACCAGGTACATTCAATTGATATTATTGTTGACGTTTTTTGCCTTTTTCAGCACTAAATTTTGGTTATTTATATCGAGTTCTGATTTCTGAAGTAGAGGAGCATAACAAAATAATTCGTTTTAAAAATTGTTCACTAAACATGGCCATTTAGTAGCTCCATTCTTAGCCTTCGAATCATGAATTTGATTATTTTATTTGTTTCGATAAACCGTTGAATTTTTTAAATTGGAAAATAACGTAAGGAATAATGTTTACATTTCTAAAAAACTGAAGCTAAATCCATTTAAATAGATATTTTTAAAAAAAATTAAATATCTATTTAAATGGTTTTTAAATTTTTTTTTTAAATTAAAAAAAGAGATTATTTTAAATAACGTTGTGATGAAAACATCAACATTTTATCATAATACTTCACACACGAATTTAAGTGAATTAAATGTATAAATAATCGAAAGAATAAAAAATACGAGGAAAAATAATATAAAACTTGCTTTTTGTTATTTTACAACTTTGTTTTGTTTTGTTACAACTTTTGCCATCATGTACTACAGTCAATAATTAAAATAATGGAAAGAGAACTAAGAATTTTATTGAATGTAGAATGGTAACTTTCTCGTCTGCTTTTCTCTCCCAACATTTGTATATTTTGAATCAAAACTGTATATGTCGGTGGGGTGTTTGTGGGGTTTATTTGCCCAGATACACGCGACCATCTTCGTATTTTCTCTGTAGATTGAAGGAATCTGGACGAAAATCCCCAATTCATATTGGGATAAATAACATCAAATTATATTTGTAGAGGTCAATTTATGTTTAAAATAATTTAATATCAAAATACCTATTTAAAACATATAGTAGGACATAAACGTGAAGTTATATTCCTGAAAATGGCATTTGGAGGTAGATTCCTGAAGATTCATGTAGCGTTGCTAAAATATGGGTTTATATCTCGTAGATGCTTGGTAATTCAAATACATTGAAATAGAAAAACATACTTACGTATGTATTTGTGAGCTACGCGTATAGTGTAAGCTACTGTGTGTAAATGTCCTTTCAAAATTCCGTGTAATGCACTATATGACTACAAAAGATGCCAGGATCTGCCCCAGTGGCATACAACTCTTTTGCTTTATGCTGCATCGTTCCCGCTCACAGTTTTCGATAATAAGAATTATACATATATGTACAGAAATATGTTAAGTTAATGACAAATCAGTTTTCTAACTGAATAACAACTGGCGATATCGTAGTTGGTATGAAATGTACACACAAGAGTATTTTGTACAAAGCATATGCCTCATCTATTTTTCCATTGCTTATATGTTTTATTTCGGGATTTAAGAGTTGAAAATTCTGTAAGGTACTAAACCACCAGCGATACTGTAATAGAAAGTGGTTGATAGATAGGTACAGTCATATTGTTATAAAGTCAAAAAAAGTCACGGCAAAATTAGTTCATAATTCGTATTTAATATACAGAGAAACCCACTTCTACTCTCTACTAGGTGCATAATGTTGCTTGTTATGAGTCTAAGACAAGATCATCATCAGAATCTAAGCATTAACAAGAGGTTCATGTGTAAGCACCTGATGCTTCCTTTTACTGACCGGTTGAGAATTCGGTAATTCACCCCTGTACGCACTGATTACTCCTCATGTGAACATGATATCTCATCTTCACATGCAATATTTTAAAAACATTTAGTACCATAGTAATAAGAAATATCTTAATATGCGCAAACATAATGATTAAAAAATTCACTTCTAGGAATATTTTCTATACAACTATACGTACAGTTTCTACGTAAACAGTTATCATGACATCAAGATATTTGAATTTCTCGGTGTGCAGCGGAAACTAAAGTACATCATTTTAATGAAACTCATAAGTATTCCAATTTGTGTGCACTCTGCCAAAACCTCCGCTAAGATCTTGAGATGTATACTTTGTCTCAATGCCAAAATAAACTAGACGCGAAATAGAGAATCCTCGCAGCTTCAATGATTCTTCTGCCATCTGATTAAATTTTGATAATATTCACATAATTAATATAATTGTACTGTAATTTAGCAAGTACATTTCTACCAGTCTCTTAAAAACTCTACAACAGTTTGTAATTATGATAAATAGCAACATTACTCACTGATTAATGCTTCGTTTCAGAATAAACAAAGAACAGTATTTGTTATCTGTTCCCCTGGGTTTTGATTCCGCCGTAATTTTGGTTAGGAAATAATAACTGCGTTTAGGAAATAGAAATGTATAGCAATCAAATGCGCTCACAGTGAAAAAACCTTTTTGTTAGACGTATAATGGATTCTAATAAAGGAACAAAGTAGAAATTAGTTCGCGAGATTTCAAATGCTCATCTAAATTTATTAAACGTATACAGTGTACATTCTAATGATGTACTGCTCGGACTGATTTTAGAACAATAAGAAAACGTCTGTTGTTATCACAATTCGTTTTCTGTTTTCATTATTGCTAAACATTTCAAATATGCAATTTTAAGCCGTCATTGCTGGTGGGTGGCGTGACGGAAAGACCAAGTAAATACTATTCGATTTTCACGTGAAGAAACTCTGTGACATCAAATAGCAACGGAAGACCAATTTGGGAATGTGCGTGAATACATCTTTACATGTGCTGCACTGACAGAAGATGATATTACATGTAAAATGAATCGAACTCCTACAAGGGCGGAAATCTGGCAGACATCAGAAATATTGCGACGAGATTCACATTAATGGAATTCTCTAGGAAAACCAAAGCAGATGCAAACACAGAAGTAAGAACGTTTTCTTATCTAGTTTGATAAAATAATTAGAACTTTTCGTGTATTGATATCAATATGTTAATATTATCACATTAACATTGGTCAGAATTGATAACAATAATGCAATGTATATTGAGGCATGGGTAGTGATGGTCCTAAATGGACAGCTAGGTTGAATCTAGCCACTGCCTGAAGCAGAATTATAGCGGCCGATTACTCTGATAAGTGGTTCTTTGTGCTTTTCCCAACTAATATCAGGCAAATGCACTAATGCATGATCTTTCCTTTCTCATTCTTGCCCCCTTCCATTACACACACACACACACACACACACACACACACACACACACACACATATATATATATATATATATATATATATATATATATATACACTGCTGTACACTACCATACTCGCTTAGAACTTGTCCCGTCTAGGGAAATGTCTGGCTTTTTTTAAATTTACAATTCCACAAGCGTAATATCGCTTCTGTGAGATTCTCCGGTCCTCGAAGATCCACGTGCCTCAACCGGGATTAAACCCGCGCAATGGTGATACTGAGGCCAGTACGCTTACCACTCGCCCACCGAGGCAATAAGCTGTGGCGCGCGGAGTAGGAGAATGTAATCAGGAAGCACAGTATTAGAATAGTCAGAATAACAAAAGTACTTGCATTTTCAGTCAAAATCAAAATTGTTTCATGTTTTTTTTTTTTTTGCCAACTTTCTGCGCTTCGAACGAAACCATGGACACCTCCCCAAAGACCGGAGTTTGCATGGTTTTCTTTCAATTTCTGCGCGCATTGGAAATATATAATGTAGTTGTTTTTGGATTTTCCCCCGACTTCCTTTATATATCACAAATCTATAGACACGTCGCACATGGCGGGAGGATCCACACTTTTTTTTCAATATCTGCGCGCCGTGGAAATTATTAATATAGATAGAAGATAGATGTTTCGTTCAGGCTTTATTTTGAATTAAAGAAAAACATACATCTTCACAGATTATGTGTAACGTATCTTGAATTACTAATGATGTGTGAGATTTGTGAAGTGTTAATTTGAATTTTTCAAATTGGAATTTAACGAGTGGATTTTATTTTCTATTTCTTCTTCTTGTAGTTATTTTCGTCACAGTTTCGAAAATCACTACTTATTTTGTGGCTCAGTAAATGTTGCAGTGACACAAAATATAACACAATTTTAATATTCTTAAATGAGCGGTCGAAGTACAACATTCACTACATATATTTCACGTTTGAAATTACACTTAAGATTTTTTCTCTTACTCTCGTACATTTTAAGACAAATGAACGGCATTTATTTGTGAGCTAAGATTCAATTTTGTGTCATTCCATTGTTATTCGTTCTTTCATATACGATCCTGAGGGCAACAATTGATATCACTGAAGTGCCTATGACTAGGAAGTCCGAGGGTTCGAGTCCCGACCGTGGCAGGATTTTCGACATTAGAGGTCTAGTTCGAATTGAGCTGCTCTCTGGAGGACAATTCTAACGGCTGGCTCCTCTGATCAGTAGATTTCCGTGATTTCTCCAATCAACATCAGGGAAACGCCGGAGCAGTATCCAAACAAACGAGCCACGGACCGCACGCGATCTTTCCTTCCTCTTTTTGACCTATCCTCACCATTTACCCACACTTACATGCACTATACTACCACACATGGACCAACCAGTAGCCGTAGAGCTTGTCCCGGATGGGGCGGTGCCCCGCTGGTAGGAGATAGATGGTTGGGGAAAACCCCGCTAAACGACGTGAAGCTCAGTGCCGGATCTCACCATCCAGCTGGAAAAGATCTTCGCCACTTCCCGATGGAAAACATGCACTAGACTTACGGGGCTAATGACCTTAACAGTTGACACGCCCGGAAACACAAAATAATTGATCAATCGAACTATCAGATTTTTTCCTTTAATTTTAGTCCACTACAAGTCGTGATATCTGTATACAAATTGTTTTTAGTTGAAGCCAAAAGTAATTAATCTTGAGCTACCATTTGGTGGTCGCGAGATTGAAATTTTCTATTTGCCCATCCTGTTCTTTTCAAACAACGTTATGTGGAATATGCAGTGTATCATCTGGAAGATTTTCATGGGCTGTCACAAAAACATAGAGGCAGTGTCTGATCTTTAAACAGTTCAGGGAGTTTATGTTAGATATTTAGAGAGCAACGTTTCTCTTTAAGATAAATACCACGCAGATACTCACTGAATTTAACGAGGAAGCGATCTTTTTTTCTGTGCGAAATCTTGTACGAGTAATTGGAACTCCAAACTCTTATACATTCCGAACTTCGTACTTTTCCTGTCACTCCCAATACACAAACATACACGTTCATTTGTGTCTATAAATGGAACACTAATAAATATACTACTACTATAAAATAACTACACTATTTTTAAAAGAATAAACCATTGAATCTTCTTCGTGCTATTTTCTTCAACCACAGATCGATTTACATAAGAGTCATTGTCCCTGTTGCCTTCTTGAGCTCATGCGACTGCACACTGTTTTGAATTCCTTCATATCCTCCCCACCAACACAATTTGCGACATGATGTCAAATTTCCACACATCTAGTTGCAGCGCACCACATGTCAACATAAGGATTGAAACCAGTCACAAGGAGTGGGAATATGTGACTGCTACCGCACGATGCCAATAAGAAATAAATCGTTCCTGCGAAACATTTGTGTTAATTTCCTCTGTCCAAAAGGTTGCTTGTTATCTTAATTGTAAATATTTATAACTATAAGCGTACCGCAGGGAGCTGTTTGTTCAGATAAGAAGTGTAAGGTTTTCAATCATGAACTATATTTTTTCCTTTGGTAAATCGAATCTCACAAAATGTCATTGTATATTGACAAATTTCGAAAGTATGGTTTAGTCTTCCAGAATCTAGATGCAAAGTAACAATTGAATAGAATATAACTGTATCAAATGATACTTGATTTCTCTAACTAGATACAAAATTTTCGTATTTGCTGAAATAACTATTTCTGCTTATCATTCTGGTGAGTGAGCGTAAATGCGTGTGTATTCCTAAAGCATTTGTAATTAGATATATTGTGTTTATTCGTTTCTTAAATACTATAAATGTTCATTGCAAAGTGATGTCCCTTTTGTTGATGCTCTATTTCATCTTCTTTTTATTTTGGATACAAATATTACAGACGTGACAACGAGAACCATTAACGTCTGGTGCGTCACATAATTTTGACATGTGTGGCTTTCCAACTGTTATTAATTAAGTTTTGCATTTGCAACGCAGTATTCATTGAAATGCCCTTTCCTAACTATATTTCCCTTTGATAAATAATATCTAATGCGCACAGAAATTGAAAGTCAACTATGCAGTCTCGGGTCGTGTAAGAGGTGTCTATGGTTTAATTAGATACCCAGGAACACTGGAGAAAATATAAAAACATATTTATTACTGATTTTCAGTGCACGCCAAAATTGACACAAACCTAAACAGCCTCTGGCCTTTTTAGGAGACTATGGTTTCGTTATATACCCTAGAACTCGAGGGATAAAATCAAAACATTGGAACAGTTTCGATTTTGACTGGCAAATATTTTACGTGTTATTTTGCCTACTCTCATACTGCACGTAACGTCTGAATTATCATACTCAGTGTGTTACTGCTTAGGACACACCTGAAGTTCAGCGACAACAAGACTTTAAGATGCCATGCCATTAAATATTTGCTATTCACGTGCTGCGATATACGTTTTGGATAACCATTTGCTATGATTTTGAGCAGCTGCATTTTGCTGAATTGGTTTATTCTGATAATATTTCTCTTTTAAATAGAACATTAATTAAATGTTTTCTATAATAGAAATGCCGTACGACAACTCGTTTAATTATGTGCACACTAACCAAATTTTTACATTGAACAAGCGAAAATTCGAAATTACTTACCGAAAAACTAATGATTAAACACGTCCCATTAAGGTACGTTTCGTGGGGTAAAATAACAATTTTTCATCAGAAACAAAGTTTACAACAATGTATCTGAAAGTGCTATCAGGGAAAAGCAGTTTACATACAGTACTATTCCGAGTATGCTACATTCACTATATAGAAGTAATTTTAATTGAAGTGAGCGCGAGAGAGCTAACTAAATATATAAGACTCATCCTATATACCTGTAGGAATCTTGTTAAGGTCATCGGCTTCAGTTTTATTCAAACCGACATGAGCTTATAAAGATCACTAACTGTTCTTGAATGAAATCTCTAGAAAAATCCCATTAATTCAAATGATAGTAAATTAGATTCGAATGCGTGATTTTTTCAATTGATTGGTAACTCTTCTTTTTACCTAGGAATGTTTCTACATGAAATTATTTATTGTTACGGAAAACTTAAGCTGAAGTTAATTCCTTCGAATCAGATCATAGCACACAAAAGCTGAATTAGGACCATGATTTTTCAGTTTATCTGCGTTTGCATTGTCACGATATTTCATTTAGATATATTGAATTATAAACAAAGACGAGGATATCGGTATACGCTTTATCTAAAAATAAGACTACGCATTTGATACAGAACTTTATATTCCATTTTAGAAAGTAACTCAAGTCCGCTCTCATGTACACGTATATTTCGAGACTTTTTCTTTTCATTTTCAGCAATTACGAGTATATTACGAAATAGCATGAACATTATCCAATGTTTACTGTTCTCGGAGACGATTATGTTATGTCTAGATACTTTATTTCATATTAAATCTGAAAGTCGAGTCTGTTGCTTTCAATTTGAGTCACTTCTGTCAACCACAGCTCCACCTCTGCTGTGTTGCCATGGTGACCTGACGACCGGTTGATAGTGGCGACAAAGCCCTGTGTGTGAGAGTAATTAGCTTCCCGGCCTCGAAGTAAACATGTGCATACGCGCTGCTGTCCTACCTTACTCCCCCAGGTAATACAGTAAACCATCATATCTCGCTGCGTCGTCAGTCTTCCACCACATGCTGCAGTCACCGGTCACGTGCTTCTCGCGTTTTGAAATCAGGACCTTAGTAATTCTTCACGAAGGTTATTTTTAAAAAACGTACGATTCTGCTGATTGATTGATGTAATTTGGGGAAATTGATGATTACTTGCATTATTTATGTGACTTTTCTGCCGACCTCCCGTACATCAGTACCAGAAATTCGCGATAAATGGGTATGGTACTGTAAGGGGACAGGGAAAATAGAGAAATTAAATTTTAAAATATGATACATTAGATGGACTAAGTCACTAATAACCAAAATAGATTACTGCTGTGCCATTTTGTACTTCGACTATGAAATACCGATTTTCTGTGAAGCAAATAATTACAGTTAAGTACATGGTAGACAAATTGCACATCTAAATACTTTCCGGTAATATGCCAAACGGTAATTTTTCATTAACCTCTACTAGTTTCTAATAACATGTGTTTCAAATTGCAGAAGGAAAATTATTCGAAATTCAGATGCTGATATTCATAATATCTCGCACTGTCTGTCTAGTCATCAGCCTGAAGACTGGCTGGATTCTCAGCCATCAGAGTGTATTATGAAGCGTACTAAGCAATTTAGAGGAAGGGAGATATTGTGTCATTCGTTTCTAGTCCAGTCAAAAAGTGCCGATGCACCAGCGTCTGGCATACGTTGAAAATTTAATTACTGACTTTCCTTTTCTCTTATTGTTTGAGAAAGATACTAATGATTTCCACTTATGCTTGTTTTAGATACTTTTCATAGATTCGCTCACTGCATGTTAGTACGAAATTGCTGCGAAAAGAACAAATGATGGACTTTTAAGTTTCATGAGGTTTAATGTCATTTCCTATAAGCGGAAATGTGTCCATTTCCGTATGTGTTCGAAGAAGAATGAAGGTAATGGTTAGTTCTCATAATTGCATTTCACGTGGTAATTTTGCTCTCAAAATCCGTCACACCTGATTAAATCAATTCGTAAACAAATGAGCATTTCCTGACTGCGTTGGTGATATATGAAGTTAATGGTATTGTTTTGGAATTAGTTTCGTAGGTACTAATTGTGTGTAAATGATGTTTGAATTTGTATGAAAGTATGTATGCATGCATGTGTAGACGAATGCATGTGTGTACGTATACTCAAAGTTGATATATACTATGTAACTAATTATGAATGTAACCAGGTCGGTATACAAATAATATATGTATACTAGCATTCTCGAATGAAATTCCTGCGGTAAAATATCAAATTATACTCAGTGCAATTTGAAGAAATAATTGCCATCACCTTCGGACTAAAACAGTAATGAGAGAGTTTTTAGTTGTAATGATATGTTTTGTTTTTTTAATTGTATCAGGGTTTCATGTATTCTTCGCTCACGTGTGTTACTTTTAATGTCCATAATTTATTTCGCAGTTATCAATTACTCATTAGGTCTATGGTGCTAAAATTACATTTTGTTATAAGTCAAAAGTTTCCGAGAGAAAAGCTGATTTAAGTGTTCTAGATGAGAATTTAAAGTGCATGTAATAAATGTATCGCTGTAATAAGCGGTTGCAATTGAATCATTGGCAAATTTAAGCTTGACCTCAGAAAAAATTGTTTCGAAATAATTTTGTAATATACCATCTAATATAAGCAATCCTCTTAAAATCGGAACATGACACAGATTCCTGACATTGTCTCCTTGGTACTTATTACGTGTGCCATCGCTGTGTTCTTTTAAGAACCGCCTCTATTTTGAAAGATCATCGCTGTCGTTCATTGGCAACCCGCCCGCGAATGGGGTGACGTAGGCGACAGTGAAGAAAACCAATGAAGTTTTGTCAAGCTGTAGTCGCGGTACAGAAATTTGGTTCATATTCTTGAATTCAGGTGCTTACTTATTATTTTGCACTACTTGGAAGTTAAATTTGCAGAGTTAATAAAACATCATTACAATAGCATTGCGTTTTGATTCGATTATTAGTTATTTTTCGATGCGACTTTCGAGCAGAGAAAAAAATCCAAAGTGTCAGGACATTGAATGAACTTATATTGATAAAGAGACAAAATTAGACGTAATAATCATTACCGTTCAGTTCCAAAAACATTCTGCACAACACTTTTTTATCACAACTATAGTTTAGTGAACAAAGGTTGACTAGGTAATTTTGTAATTAATTCCACCACTTTTATCTTTCTCAGAATAACACCATTTATTTAATAAGAGACACAATAACATTGGGGAATCTCTTTTAATTCAGTTTCTATAATAAGTTACTCGTATAGCTCAAGGAATCCAGGCCATGAAACGCGTTATCAAGAACAAACAAATGAAGTCGCTCCCAAATAAGATCTCATCGAGCAAACAATGCATAAAAACAAAGCATTGTGCGTGCCCTACGCGTCCAAACCTTGAGCGGTGCCAGCTTACTACTCATATAAATAGCGTGCACATACATTAGCAAACGAAATCGAAAAACGAATCGCCCGATGGCAAGTGAACTGTGCGTCAGGTCGAATAGAGGGTGAAGCCCGTCGTTCAGCGGTGGCGGCGGCGGCGGCGGCGGTGGCCAAGTGGAAACCCCGGCGGACTCGTGAAAAGCGGACGTCGGCATCGGCCACGAGGCGTGGCGTGCGGAGAGAAGCGAAGCCGGACGACGCGGAGAAGGCGGAGCGGGGCGAGGTGGGGTGAGGCGAGTGGTGCGGAGACGGGGAAGCGGGGCGGGGCAGGGGCGGAGAGGCGACGGAGAGGCGCCTCTCGCTCGGGCTGGGCTCCCGCGCTGGGCGACGGAGGCGGCGGCGGCGGCCAACGCTGGCGGCGCGGCCGGGTATTTTTGTATCTGGGCGCGCGCGCGGCGGGCACCCCGGCGGCAGATGCCTCACGGGCGGCGGCGAACTGTGAGGTCACGCCCGCCGCCGCTGGCCGCAGCCACCGCCTCCCCCTCCCCCTCCCTCACCCCCTCCCTGACCCCCTCCGCCGCCGCCGCGGTCGCAGCCTTCGACGCCGGCCTTTTCTTGTCACCTCGCCTACTTTTAATCGCCCGTGCCAGTCGATTATGCTATTACTACAGGCCATAAGTTTCCAGCCACTTTCAGTTCCACTAATCATTCCATGCCTACCCAACGGTCATTCTTTTCTCAGCAGATGTTACATTTACCGCTGTCATAACTCACATCCATTTATTTATCGCCTCCCTTTGGTTTTCGCCTCTTGCTCAGCGTTCCATGGCAACTCTCGGACTCCGCAAATGTGTTTCTCATTTTCTCACTTTTCTCACCAATACTCCCTTCTTCCCCTTAATTTAGAACGTTTGGGACATGTCATCCACACCAATCTCCCAGCCTGGCCAGCCACATCGTTTCCTGAACACATTTCGTGTCCCATCTCCTCGGCCACTCCCAGCACCTTGGTTGCTTGGCGTCGCTCGCCCTCACGTAGATGGCCCCGAACGCCTGCTGCTGTTTCAACGGTGACTGGCGCCGCCGAAAAGGTTGTTGCTGCCTCCAGCGGCAGCACGGCGACGCCGTAAATTTGCTTAACTGAATTGCGGCTCCAATATTTGCGGGAACCACAACAAACGCTCCCGACCCGTGACGTCAGAGGCGCGCGCAGCTCTGACGGGAATAACTCGCAACACTCAGCAGGCGACGCCTGGCCCTTCGGCGGCGGGGTCGCGGCGGAGGCGGCTGCGGAGGCGGCTGCGGAGGCGGGCCGTGACGCCATGGTGCCACCCCGCGCTGCCTGCAGAGGCTGAATAGTTCCGAACGCGCTTCCGCCTCTCTTCATTACGACTGGTTGCGCTCTTCTGGCGTCCTCTCGCTCTGCTGATCTGCCTTCCTACTCTCGCGTTTTTCGACGCTGATTGTGCCTCCGTATTCCTGACAAATGCGAAACGACTTTATTGTTGTACCACCGTCCTGCACTTCCTCAAATTCGTAGTCCTGTACCATTCGGCGCATTTCTTTCTAGCTGTATATAAGTTTTCATCTCTTTGTTTTTCTTCATTGCCGTCTTTCTATAATTTTTATCTTCACGTCGTATTTTCTATTCGTCCCTGTAACTTCCGCTGCATCCCCTTTGAAAAGTTTCTTAATCATATATTTTCTGTGCGGAGGTTTTTTGTTTCAATTTTCCTTTTCTTCATCTCGCTAACATTTACTATTTTTTACCTCACTTTCACCTATTTCGCAGTGCCAAACAGACATTATCCGTCTTCTTATCATTGACAATTCACAATTGATCCATATTTTTCACACAACAATTTACAGTTCCTGCTTAGGCTTTTGTGCGTATTTCCTACGTGGCTCTACATTTCGTGTTATGTCCTATCCATTTATAGTTTTGTATTTTCAACTTTCTGTTCTTTTTTCTTGTTTGTCCTTCATTCTCAGCTACAAAAAAATCACGTTCTTCCAAATTTGCAAAAATTGGAAGTGGTATCTGATTTAATTTTATTTTCGTCAGCGAACAATAAAAACTGAATGGACGTACGGCGGGAGATTAAAAATCTGGGCACGTTTTCCTGCGCTCCAAAATCTCTGGCCCACTTTTTACTGTACATAACTGCATGATGAATAAACGTGTCCTGCAAAAGGGCTTTAATGATGAATAAAAGTTGAATGATCAATAAATCCTGCAAAAAATCGTAGAAACTAAGGACTTACATTCTTTCATTGTGTTTGAGTGATATTCAAATATTTGATTTACATTATTTAAATCGTTTTACAAGTATCGTGTAACTGTTTGTTTACCATAAACCTCACCTATTGAATCGTTTCTATTTCGCATATTTTTTTCTAAATTATATACGACCCATTTTGTAATGTATAAAAGACAGACTACGACACGACTAAACAGACTAAAAGATGAAAACAAACTACAGAGTTGCCTGGTTAACTTCTTTTGGCTGATTGATATTGCATTCTTAATATTTTTAAACGTATAATCACATTGCTCACAATGTTTTTATTTCTTAAGTCGACACAATTATTTCATGAAGACAAAACTTGTTTGCACTGTTCCATCCGTATCATGTCTATTTTCTTGAAGTAATTTAGTGAAAATTCTCTTCGATTGGCAAGCTTCTTCAATTAGTTTACTCTTTGAAATATTGCATATTGATCTATTTTTGTAACTTCACATACACTAATTTATAAGTGATCATAATAAAGATTTATTCCGAAGACTCATAAATTTCATTTCGCCTTCTTACTTTTCACAGTTTCTTAAATAGCGTGTAAAAATTAACTGCGGAAAACAGTGATTTACAACTTCACAGGAATTACTTCGCTCTTACAACGTTAGATTTCATGGAAGCGAAATTAAATAAGCCTTCAATTTTCTTGAAATAGATTGCCAGTAGCAAGACCTGAGAAAACAAGAGAAAATCGACCACGCACTAAAATGTGTACAAAGTGATTTAAAATTCTCTAGAAACCTCGGGAGTCCTTTCCTTGTTCTTTCAGAAACGAAATGACATTTATTAATTTCACAAATTCCAATTATTTTCCGTCGGAAAGAAAACGTAATGAATGATCGGAAAGATATTTTTGATTCATCCAGTAATTGATATTGTCAAAATACTAGAATGTGAAGTATAAAATGGCAAACGCTCATAAATCAGAAATCTGCAAATTAAGCTGAGCACTGATGTAACTAAAGGCTTGTATTAAGTTACACCCTGTATTCTATCTTTATTTACACATTTCACGTAAATATTTGCGAAACTTCGCTAATGAACAATATGAAGGGCTCGTAAGAGGGAAGTAAGACTCGTTAAGTGGCAACATTAACTGTGTGTCATGCACGATAAACTTCCGTCGTATATATCATTGTATCCATCCAATACATTTGTAACGTGACAGCAAATACATTGTTTCCTAATGCACGTTTAAGTATATTTTCGTAGCATATTAGAGCGAACCGGCACGCGCGCTACCAATTAATCTTGTGTGTATCTATATATCCGGAAATAAACGCAATATGTAATTATTTGCTACACTGGAATATTAATATTATATAAATAACACACAGTCCAATTCCATTTTTATGATGTATGCATTGTGAACAATGCTCAAATGCCAATTATAACGAAGATAGAAGTTGTCAAAGTAAGTCATTTAGTTACTTATGATTACGCCTTTTTTCTGTATCTCCAAAATTAGGTAAATTGTACGCAGTGCCCTTTATCTCGAAAGTGCATACTGAACAAAGAGGTTAGTTTATTCTCCTGTTTGTTGAGCTCTAGTTATTCTATTGTTGTTGATATCGTTTTTAGAAATTCCTCCTGTTTGACGCGGAAAGTCGAGTTTAAAACTGAGTTAGTTCATCTTTGATTGAGGGAGATGTTTGAAGAGATATTTGAGGGGTTTGTTTGTAAATAGTATCTGACGTTTTGGGTGAAATTAAGTTTATTGACTTTTATGAAGCTGGGCGAGTTGCTCTCTCTATTTTCCAAGCGGATTCAAGAAAAAACAAACAATAATTGACAATTATAATTTTCTTGTACATTATAGTACGGAAAGGTCAATTTATTTATACAATGGTATCACATACATTTTTCTACCAAACGCGAAATATCAGATGCCATAATTTACATCCAAACGCATCACTAATTTGTTTTATTTATTTTCGGACAGTAGTGGTGAGGATATCGTAGCTTACGAGCAATTTCAGTTCCCTTCTGCTTAGTGTTTCATTCATAGTTTGCGAAGGTGGCATTCATTAGCGACCCAATTCAATAACTCAAATCGAATTGTTGGCGGCGTATCCTCCTCTGCCCGTGCCACCGACGGCATGTACACGTACGTAACATGAAGGAAGCTGAGGAGAAGACGGGTGCTGACAGCTATGGTTGCTGTGCGTTCGGGTTGCTATAGGAATTCTGAGTTGTTTTGTGTGATTCCAAGAAGAAAGGATCTGTTTAGATGTATTACGCTCAATGAAGCATTTAATTGTTCCTGCCAATACGTGGCAGAGGATGTATTGATTGTGTCCGATTAGGCTATGTGAAGTCAAGGTACGCAGAACTTGCTTACGGATATTGTTACAGAGAAACCGAGACTTGTGTGCTTTTTCGGGGAAGAAAGGTTTACGAATATCATATGTAATTTATGACAGTTATAATGAACATAAAAATATATAAAACTGTTGTTTTGTAGGAGAATAATGTTTTGTAACACAACATTCTTATTGGATTTGGGAATTTTGTTTTTATGTTATTTTTAAAGTTACGAACTTGTATTTATGAAAAAACAAATAGTATGTTTGTGAATAAAGGTAGTCCTCTGGGAAACCTTGTTGAAGTTACCTTTTCATTACCACTGCAGGTATTCGTGCAAAGGTTAGTGTTAAAGAAAATATTATTGGTGGGATTCGTTCACTCTGTCCACCTTTACTTTATAGATTTGAGTATTAATTAAATTTTTGAGTGACTGGTAAGACTATGTTAAGTTTGTTATGAGAAAAAATACTATTTCTTCTCAGTCATATTCTCAGACGTATCAATGACAGAGAGAAAGCACACCACCATGAGAAAATTATGTGCAAGGAAAAAGTAAGTTCAAATCCAAAGACGAAGCATTCACTAACGATTCTTGTTGTTACTAATCTTCAGTTCGAGTATTAATATGAACGGAATGTTAAATTTGGTATAAGAGATTACCAATAGCGCTGTCATATTTTTATTCATTAACAGTGGCAGAATGTTAATTAGCGATAGAACAATTATTTCAGTATACTGTATTTCAACGTGTCGTTAAAATTTCAAACTGTTGATCTGAGCATAAAGGAACTTATTCATTTCTGAAGTGAGGCACAAAGAAAATTCCACATTTCTTTAAAGAGAAGTTGTTTTGAAAAGTTCTGAATTTAATTCTGTAAGAAGTGTTGACCATTTCCGATTCCACTTGACCTAGTAGTATCGACTATCGTCATGTACTCTATTACCAAAATAAACTCCAATTTAAGCAAACCAATTGATTTGCCGACAGCGTTTTGAAGCAGTTATCGAGTCGTTGATGGACTGGACCAGTCCAGCGCTCCATTGTTTCATCGCGGGCACACCGTCGGGTCATTGAGAAAGCTCCTGCGCTGTTGTTCAGCTGCCGTCGAATAGGCGGTGTGCAGGCGCTCGCTCGAGGCGGGAGCACTGACCGAAATTACCATTCAGGAAGAAGCTGTTTTCTCTCGCAGCATCCATAGGAACGGCGGGCATAGACCTGGCGGTGTTGAACGGCAGCCTTGAGTCGTCAGCTGGGAAGTAGTCGTCTTAGCGAAGCACGAGGTGGACAGAGGCGCCGCTGAATGTTTTTTCAGCACAGATGATGTGAAATGCTTCCAGAACTGAATATACATTTTTGGACGTGTCAGTATACTTGAAGTTAAAATGTTTGCGTTTTAAACAGAGATTCAGACGCACTCTAGGAGGTGACATGTAGCTATTATATTTTCTGTTTATGTGCATTAGAAAACTGTAATTTTTGTGGAAAAGCGGTAACATCTGATCAGCACGTGAGAGGAGCGTAGTCTTCGGGATTTATTGTCTAACTTGAGCAATTTCAAATACTGTGAAATATTACATTCACTACACTTATAATGGTACTATTACTACTGTTGCTAATACTACTACATCTACCATAATAATAATAATAATAATAATAATAATAATAAATATCTATAAATGAGTGTAAATACTGTATCATATTTTTATTTTCTGTATGATTTACGGTGTATGGTGTATGTTTATGGTGTAAATATTTGTAAAACTGAGTGACTTCTTGAGTTTGCTAGCACCGAATTTATACAATATAACCAATGTAAAAGTTGAGAAAATAAGATACAATAATAATAATAATAATAATAATAATAATAATAATAATAATAATAGAGGGTTTCTCATCATTGTGTTGATAAGCTACCTTGGAATTCCTCCCTGGTGTTAAGTTTATATAATTTCCCGTTTACCGTCTTGATGTTGCACCAAAAACGTAAATCGAAAGTTTCTACCAGGAGTCGAACCAGGAACAATGCACACCAAAAAGAGGCATACTAGCAAAAAGTCCGGATAACGAATTGTGAATGCTATTATTCACTCGTATGAATCGTCCTGCATCAAATGTTCTAGCAGTACGTTACATTCTTACAAGGATTTTATTGCATTAAACGAGTGTTTCTGCCTGGACAATAAACAATTCTGAAGAACCAAACTCTTCTCAACGCCGGCTGGCAAAACAGATCGCTCCACAAGGACAAACAGTTGCCACCTTAAGATGTTTCCAGGACCTAAAGCTAATCTATTTCCTCTAGATTCATGTATCCTAATAGACCATGAAACACCTCATAAACATTTGAATCAGGCTCATTTATTCCGAACATTACCACACAAGATAGAATGTTTTGGAGAAAATGTGATCGTCTACACAATGCAATTGTTTTGCGTGTGATAGAATACTATAAAATTTTATTATGGAAGTATAGGCTTAAAGCTAAATCAATTTAAATGGTAAATTTTGGGTGATAGTTTATTTATTCTAAACATAATTCTCCAATATGCACATTCTAATTTTCAATTTTTTGCAATTTTCGAAAAGTGAGAGACTTAAACGAAAATGAGTGCTGAATTTTTTTAGCGCTTTTTGTTATATCCCAGGAAAAACGTTAATCCCAAAATTTGGAGCCATTTGTGAGATAATTTTTAGTGTTGTTACGGCGTTATTGAAAGAACCTTCAGTAATCAAAATAACCGTTTCAAACTCGCATCACCTTGCGTTCGTTTAGATCCTTAGGGGAAAATCAATGTTGGAGAAAATTTGAACTGTTAAAGTGCAATCGTTGACATCAGGTAGACAGACGGAGAGAGACGTTTTGCTATCAACCAATTTTTCGGTGTCAAGTCTCCATAAAACATAGATTCTGACCACATAACGTGTTATAGAAAGGAATTTACTACATACAGGAATGAGATTTATCCAGTTTTACTTTTGTCTTACAACGTACTACGTATACTAGGGTCCACTATTCGAGTTTTTCTGTCGAAAAATCGCAGATTTTTGCCGCAGGACTACACTATTTTCTCTTTACTATGTAAGTACGCTAGAAAGCAGAAGGGGGAAAGAGATTAGGAAACCCTGATGTAAAGTCTAGAATCGGGATAGCATAGCGAATTTCCTTGGTGGAGCTCCATCCCTGTATGCGGTTCTACGTTGTGCAAGTGGCTGTAGGGTTACATATGATATCCGAGTAAAGAAGTGACAGTCATGAAATGTTACGCAGCTTTCTTTTCACGCAGTCGCTTTCAACTAGCTGCCCAAGCCGATTGCTTACGTTCCTCGTCACTCGTGGCCAGGCGGCTTAATCAATCATTAACCTGTTACTCAATGGTAGCACAAGTAATTCACTCATTCGGAATGGGTTGGAATCGTTCTTGAACGTCCGGATAATCCATTCATGCGCTGTCCCGACCAGTCAACCATTAGGCATGCTGCCAGTGCGAGGAGGGGACGGTGAAACCGGCCCCAAGCGGGCAGGTATTCGGTCGGCTTGCCAGTCGCCGATCTGGCGGCTGAATTAGGCACGATATGATCCGCCCGGTATCTGCCTCGCCGCGGATCATGTCATACGTGACCTGAAAGGAAAGCATTCTAGCACATCAAATGAGAATCGAAATAAAATAATCAGCTCAATCAAACTTCAACCTACTTGAAACTATATTTACTACTTATCCACTAAAATTAGAATTTATGTGAAAGAATGTGTTAGAATTTATATTATTTAAAAAATGTCTACCGAGAGGCAACATGTATTGAACAGAAATAATTGATTGTATGAAAAGATATATATTTGAATATTTTATTAATCAATAGTAAGTTTACAACTTTGTAGAATGTAGTAAATTATTTAGAATCGTAATAGGAACGTGTTGTAGTGACCATTGCTTATTAAGTTTAAATACCAAACAGAAAAAGATCTTTCCTCAAAAACGGGGGGAAAATGAAGAGTAAAAATCGACTATAATATACATTATATACTATTATATACTATTATACTTTTCACGCTGCAGGCCAGTTGTTAATAAAAATCAAATACCATTTAGATTTACATTTATTCAGTCAAAAAACAGTAAAACTATATGTGATGTAGGGGGAGAAGATATATGAATGAAGATCATTAAAATGAAGATCATGAAAATGGAATGAAAAGTCAATTCTAAAATAATGAATGGGGTAACAAGGTGACAAATACAGGTTTTTTGTTTCATAGTGTGTAAAACGCTTGCATCGCAATTGGTAACAATATGGAATACACTAAATGCCTTTCAACAAGCGATTAATTGAATGTAATGCCGTCCAACGTATTACGCAGCAAAAAAGTTATTTCAGCAGGCGGCACTCGTGCCTTGAGTCTCTTGATCAATAATTCGTCTTCATAAAAAAAGAAAAGTCATACATTTTTCTAAAATTTATTATTGCCCTTACTACAGAGGATGTCGCAATTCGTGTGATAATCGATAGGGAACTTTTCGTTCCTGCTAGGGAGGAATTGACGGAATTGATAGGATCGTCGGACTACCAATTAAGATATACCTCTTAAATTAGATTTCTGTTGTACATACTAGCAGTTCCTGCATGTCGGAGATCATTAGTGAACTCTGAAAAATCTTACATTTCCAAACATTTTTGTTACTGATTAAACAATGCATTCTTAATGTATGTATTTGCATAGAAAATGTATTTTATAATTTTGTTTTCTCATTGTGATAGCATTCTTTTAGATACATCTGTGCGTATAAGTCACGTATGAATAAATATATCGGAGAACATCAGAGCAATAATTTGTTTTCGTTCATTTTGTTTTTGATGAACTTTATTATCCTCCCTATGAGAATAATTGAACTATAGAGGTACCGTGTTGTGTCATTGTGATATACATCTTCTATCCTGATCGTAAATACTGGAAGGGCTATCTTTCAAATAAGAATCAGGCAGCTCTTCACACGCGCCACAGTACAACTTGCAGACACCCTTACACCTCTCCTCTCAACCTGAAACGAGCGTGTTGTATGACTGGTATTTGAGTAAGAACAGGTCCAAGTACATGAAAGTGTTTACGTGCAACATGAAGTTACGAGATCAACGCGAGCCGTGAGCCAAACTCCTGCAAAAGAGTTACGAAAGCCTAGCACCTGGCCGCTCGATTCCGATACACCACGTCGCTTTCTTGACGAACGACACCGCCGCACTGCCCGCGCTGCTCTGGAGTGGGCGTTCGCTAGAGTCGCTTCTCGAGGTAAGGCAGCGTGGGTGCGTAGGCGGCCAGCGGCTGACGGATTCCCTCCCTCACGGGACCGTGCTCTCCCCTCGGTCACCCCGCGGCCGCCGCTCCCCCTGCCCTTGCCGCCGTCGCCCCCTCACTGGCCACAGGGGGCGCCGCCAGCGGGGGCCGGGCTCGTCAGTGAGTCAGTGGGGCAGCAGGCGTGCGTGGCCCGGCCGCCGGACCGCCCGGCCGCCGGACCGCCCGGCCACACGGCCGCCCGCCACCTAGCCACGCCCCCGATATGCCGCACCGGTAAATACTCTTTGTCGGCGAGCGTTTGAAGCGACGCGACGTGACACGGCGCGCGAAGAGGCGACGTGGCCACCCGCACCGCCGCCGGCGCGCGCCCACGACGCTGCGTACGCGCGCGCGCGCGCGAGGCCAAACCGCGAGCGGGAGCCGCCGAGCGGGGCAGGCGAGGAGAGGCGAACAGCAGAGCCAACTCGGCCGCCCACGCCCATCCCCCCCGCCCCCGCTCCTGCCTCTGCACCTTCGCTCCCTCTAGGCCACGGCAAGCGGAGCAAGCAAAGTGTTCGCGAAATGAGGAAAGCATGTGGTGAACTCGAAGACACAGTTTATTTATTTCATCCGTTTATTTAGATATTAAAGTTAAAAAGAGTAAAGTCTGCAATTGCCATTCTCTAAAACATCACACATTACTGAACATATGCGTATTAGGGTTAGTTATTAAACTAACAGAAATGTTTAACTCTGACATACAAAAATATATAATTTCTATTCAGTGTTCGCCTGTACTTCTGGTACTGTATACCCGGATTTAAAAGGAAAAAATCAATACGCTACTGATTCTTTTATCTGGCAGGTGCCCGCGTTGTTCGTGTTCCCTTCTGGCTCTAGAATTTTTTACAGTTCAACTGGTTATCCATTCAACCAATGAATATCCATTCTAGAATAAACACCAGCGTGAAAGAAATATGAAAGAAAAATATTCAATTCTTCGGACTTTCTTTCTGAAAGTATTGTGTTCTAATTATTTGCTGCTTGGAAATATAGAGACGTAAATGTATCTATATAACGAAATATAGATAAGAGAATTCATATGTTACACATAATGGAACCAATAATGTACACTTTTTTCTCAACATTTGTTTTTCTGGTGTATTGCATTCAGACTGTTCATGAGTACCATCTCTCAAATCCATCTCGTCAATTATTTCGGAATGTCCACAACTCAGCAATTACTTGGATTCGGGTTATCCGTTAGACAGCCCCGTTATTAGCCTCCCTCTCCTTCCCCTCCGCCTGCTCCGTCCGCAGCACCTCAGCGACCTATATCAGCAGTACTGCTGACCCACCAGCAGCGCTTTCGCCGCCGTGACCGCGTAGGCCGCCTCTCAGCCCGGAGCCACCTATCCGCTTGCCGCCTCCGCCACCTCCTCCGCCGCCGCCGCCGCCTCGCGCCCGTTTCCATGACGACGGACATCCGCAGTAGCGGTGTGCCTGCTGGCCTTGCGCCAAGGCGCTGCGCCGCCGCAGGTCGCGCGGCCCGCGTGGCCCAGTCCCCCCGTGCCACCCCACGCCCTACCCCCACCGCCCCCGCTGCTGCTTCGGCCGCTCTTCCGCAGCCCCGCTGCCCCCTCTACCCCCCGCACTGATCCCCACCCGCGCTCCGGATTTTTAACTTCCGCGCCCTTACCGCATCCGTGCCCCTGCTCCCTTAATGTCGCCATGACCCCTGCGCTCCGGCGCTGTTGTTCCTCGTGCCCCAAACCGCCATCGCCTCTTCACTTCGTCTGTTCTGGTGGGTTCTTGCGTCACTGAGGGGTTGAAAGTTTCAAGTTAGAAAATAAAGTACTTTTAGTATAGAGGAATTCCAATCGGTTTTTGAAAACGTAGTTGCCAAGAAATCTCATTTTGTTCCACACTTTCTGAATTGTAAAATGCGTTTAATTTTTACAATTTTATAATCTACTTTAACATTGCACTCAAACGTAATGAGATTAGAGGCAACTCTAGACATTAACAACTCGAGAGTAACGTAAAATTTAGTATTGAGTGACAAATATTCTGTGCAATAGATTTCGGTTACCTTGTCACCCATTATGAAAGAAATTGAAACGTTTAGAATATTTAGTATACTACTTATTTATAGAGTATAGAGTGAGTTTTGTAATGCTGCAGAAAAAAGTGCGGGTCGGGGCTCGTTGAATTGGGGATTGCTGATATCGAAAAAGTGGATAAATGTTACTCTTAAGTAAAATACTTCCTCTAATACCTACTATCGATAGAATCTACGTTATGTGGGTCCTACTACAAATTGGACGTCTGTCTGTCGGGCCATCTTACCAAGCCTAATCCGTTGATAGTATTCGAAACTGGTATTTGCAGGAAGATCTGGCCAAAGTCAAAGCACTGCGAATTTGAAACATATTTTGTTTGTTTTTTAGGGGGATACTTTACGAAAAACCTTAACATTTTCTAAATTTTCTCAAATTTTTGGATTATTTTTTTAGAGAAAGCAAAGTAGGGGAGAGTCGTCCAAAATGGGAACGCTAAGATATTTTAACTTAATTTAAATTAAATTATCGGTAAAAAAAACAGTTTGAAAAACATTTCGATGTTAAGTAGAACTTAGTCTGTAATGGTTTTTGTGTGTATAAAAACATGTACTTCGTTGGAAAAGTAGGTTTTTATGAAAATGTGCAATGTCCACGTTTTGTACAACCGGTTGGCTAAAATAGAGTACTCACAATTAAATGATCAAATATTAAGGACATTTATTACAAAACATTTAGAAAGTCAATAATGAAATTAAGTAAGCTCTGGCAAGTAGGAAACAAAAATAAACATCTTGTCACTTTGTAAATTTGTTTTTTCATTAACATTCTAGTTTGCACAGGACCAAAATAGGGCCGAAACCACGCACAAAAGTCACAAATAAAGGTTTTACCGGCTTACCGGCTTCATGAGCCCACCCTTGACAGGTTTCACACTCCATCCAGCTTTCGATTGTCCCTGGGATTTGTCTAAAGCTCGTTGCAGAAGATACAGGCATCATGCGCATTTTCTTCTTTGGAACTAATCATGTTTTCCTCAACTTTCCTTTCTCCTCCTTTTTTGAGCTTGACGCGCATTATGTTCACTTGATTTTTTGATCAGAGCTCTCTTCTGTTTATTATTCTTCTTTTTTAATTTTTACTTGATCTTCTGTTTCGATTTCTGCGCAGACGTCCCCGTTTTGGGCTACTTCAATGTCCCCATTTGAGCAGACTATGACGACCGCTAGCAACCATGCGAGATGACGTAATAAATTATATGTTAAAATGTACCTTAATTTAAGAGAATCAATGCTTTACTCACCAAAAGTGAATGACAAAAAGTAGCTTGTTAAGATCCAATACACTAGGTAAATCAAATCGTAGCAGTTTTCAACAAAAACATTTAAACTTTTGTAAAACAAACAATTACACGTTAAGGCATCCAGATCTCCCCTTAAAATGTTTGATAGATCTTCTAGTGTAGTAGTATCTCGTTTGGCCATCCTAAGTATTCCTTATCAGTAAGAAACAACGTCCCCGTTGGACCTGCCATTCCGATTTTGAACATTTATTTAAAGGCACACGGGACGAGAATATTTAATGGCACGCGGTCTCTTCCTGGAGTGTTGGTATCGCATGGCATTAGCTGTGTCGTAAGCAGTGACTCACTAAGAGTGAGAATTCAGTCGGTACGCGCAGTATGAATAGTGATAATAGGCGGAATAACACGATCAAATATTTAAATTTTCACTTCAAAATCGAAACTTTTTCTTTTTTCTTTTTTTTGTATTTTCCACGAGTTCTCGGGTATCGAAAAAATCTAAAAAAAATGTGATATTGCCAGTGGCTGCTAAGTTTTATTTCAATTTCTTTGCCCATTGGAACGTAGATTCCCTATCCATTACAAATAATACTAGAAAGAGCGTGCTGTCGTAATACTACTAGTTATCTTCTTTAATAGGTGCTATGTTTCGTCCATGTTCTGAGGTTAAATTTTGGCATGATTTTATTAATCGATATCCTTGCGCTTTAATTTCGTTTTTCTGAGGAATGTCCACAATTTTTCTTGATTTTCCTGTCTTTCGACCTCCTTTATTCACAATTTGTTTTCTACATTTTCGGAGTGTCCCTCAACCGACTGTGGCAATATAGCTACGAGCGAATTTGTGTTATCTAATGGCGATTGGGTCAGCAATAAATAGAGTATTGGTATTACCGACGAGTTCTGGCTGTCCCAGAACCCCTGTGTTGAGTCTTGGGTCTTCAAGCTTGTCCTTTGCATTACTTCTAAAACATTCGTCATCTGTAAATACTAGAATCTGGAAGCAAAGTGCACTTCCATTATAATCGTGAATCTTGTTTATTATTCTTAATTTTTGACCTTTACTTGTGGACCGAGGAACAAGATAATTAAAGAACCCATGTTATTTTCGAATCGTGAAAGGGAATGATGGCAAAAATTAAATCTCGAAATTTCAACAAGTTGGTCTACTATTATTTTTCATTCACGATACAATCAATTCTACCAACATTATAAGCACCGTAACAGTTATTTCCTACACTATCATCATCATGATCATCATCATCAAAAGCATCGTCGCCATCAGCGGACTCTCTCTCAAGCCCCCTGTGTCCGTTGCCCGCCGCCCGCCTTCCCCTGCCCCTCCCCGAGGAATGCATCGTGCAAAATCAATAGGGCGATGGGCCGCTGCTTCACTGCCGCTTCACCGCCGCGCGGGCGTCGCAACTAGAGCGGCGGAGGTGTGACACTTCCTTCCGGCTTCCGACTTCCGGCAGCGCCGCCCTTGTCGCTCCTGTCGCCTCGTCATCTCGCGCGCAGGGCCGTACGCTGCGCAGCCAGCCAGCGCCCGAGCTCCTTACCCGTCAAAGACGCTTCTCGAGGCGCGGGATGAATTTCAGGATACTCTCTCATGGTCGCTGGTTTAATTTTCAGAAGTCGGCTAATTGACTTTATGACGTTACTTTCTGACATTATCTAATTTATTTCTCGTCATTCCCTTAGGCATTCCATATTCACTGTCTCTAGAACCAAAGCGTTCTTGGAAGAGTTATCTCATCGGTGCACTCATGAGTATCAAATACTAAATACTCATCGGTAAATTCTCATCGGTGCACAATAAAAGTGACACATCTCAAAATTCTGTAGTTAGATAATAGCATATTTGTGCTAGTAAAAATGGTATAAAAGTAGTTCATAAGAAAGTAGGTGTATGGCAGGGATTCTCAACCTTTTTCTTCGTCTCCTCCCTTATGTTTTCTCAATAATATATTGAAAACTAAATATTCTTAGCTCAAATAATGACACAAATACCTTAAAGATAAATTACACAAAGAACACAAACAAAAGTGTGGGAAAATGTTAAATTGTTTTATTATTTTTGTAATATTATGATTTTCAATATTACAAATATAATAACAAGTTGTTCAAGATGCACAATTAATAATTCTAATTGCAGAAAAGTTAGATTTTCCTTCAAGTGAATAATATTTAATTCCAAAATATGAGTAAATTTGTACTTTATTATTTGATCAAAACATAAGAGAAACCAATATTAAATATCTGAAATCGAGTTAGTTAATATTTGTTGTAATGAATAGCATCTTGAATATATAGTGCACTCACTGGCACCTATTTATCTCTCGAACCTCAAAGGAACCCTGATCATTAATGCCCCCCTAAGGAGTCGATATTGACCCCGTTGGGAACACCTGGTATATAGAGTAAATCACTTTGTCTCTGCCTCTGTCTCTACGAAAGAAACGACCCCACACTGAATAAAAGCGATCTCCTGCGAAATGACAATTTTTGAGATGTCTCCAACGAGCTTTCTTTCCCATTGTACGAAGGATTAATGCAACTGAGGTATGCATTTTGACCAATACACGGAGAAAAAGCAGGCAAAGAAGAATAGAATTGGCCCAGCTTCATTTATGGAATGAAATAATAATTCTGATTAATTAACATATTAGTTAAAATGTTTCTTTAATAACAGTGAATCGTTATAAAAATCGCAGTCAAATTAGTTTACCACGTGCACTCCACATACTTCAATCGCAATATGCTAAATTTCATGTAAGGTAAGTGATGCAAATACGGCAAATACAGGTAATATGGTCAAGTAGCGGCATGTTGTTAGCTGAAAGTGTTTTACCATAGACAGTACTAGCATGCAGCCTGGAAGAGCGCAAGAAGTGCGTTAGCCCCCTTCCAGGCGTGTTGACTCGAGCATTCTCACTCAGGAGCCTCTATTGTCAAGAACGTGTGCTGTCCGGTTACTTCTCTGTCCTTATAACTTCTTTCTAGATAATATTATCATTGGTGACACTTGAAGGAGGATTTGGTATTTTCACAGTACACATTAACGTTTAGCGCATTTAATGAGTAATCCGATCAGATTAATGCTGTTAAATTTGCTCAGTATTTTACCAACGTGGGTGAGATTTTATAACATGTTATAAATTGTTATATAACATAACAATATCAATATGGCCGAGGGTGTAGAACTAACTATTAAAGACAAAGAAACTTTCGTTTGTCCTCAGTAACAAACTGATTAAACTATTTTTTTTTATTTTTGTAAGTTTTCGAGCAGTTACTGATGTTTTCAACTTTGTATAATGAAGTCTCATTGTAGAAAATACTGAATTTGTTATGAGTAACCCAGCAATCCTTGCGTTACTTAAATCATGACAGGCCGTAGTTTTGTAAAATTACACTATAAGAGGGTTATTGATATTATATATTAGTACAGCTAGCCCTAATTCCATGGCCATGCTAAAAGAAACTCGTTAATCTGTCAATGTCCATAAAACCTGTATGTGGGCATATTACCTTCACAATACAATGTTTTTGTAAAACAACTACAAAATATTCCTGAATCACTTTTTTTGTGATATAGTTATCTCAACTAGAAGAAAAAGAGTTAAATTTCATCATGATACTGATGATTTGGCCAATGTTGAAATATATAACCTGGAAAATTTGCGGCGCTTAACGTGGCCATATTACCTTCACGTACCTTAGTTCTAAGAAAGTTTACTATAGGGATTCTTTATTCGACTGAATGTGGCTCTTCATCAAGAATGTTTACTTAATCTGTATGTAATGAGTCGTTTCCTCAGCAGTGAGAGGATCTACGTTTTTGTGTACGAGTAGAAAGATGCGATAATACTAACTTATAAACGAGCCGGCACAAATTGCCAGAACTCTAATCGCCTCTCCAAGGTCCAATGACAAGTGACTCAACCAACTGAACAATCGAGTCCTTTGGGCTCATTTGCTCCATCTAATTAGCAAAGGCGTAAAATCCGCGATATCCGCCCTTTCCAACACCAAACCTTTCGAATTGGACGCCGCGGTCAGCGAGCGGCCGCCGCCGCCGAGACGGGCCCTCGCCCCTCTTGGCCGCCGCGGCCAGCGCTCTCGGTTTATTTCACGTTCCATTAGCCTCACGAGAAGCTCCGCAAGCGGCACGTCGCCGTGCATTTGCATACGCGCGCCGACACGCCGCCGAGGGAGGGCGGCGGCACCGCGCGGGGTGGGGCGGAACGGGGCAAAGTGGGACGGGACAGGACGGGGCGAGGCGAGGCGAGGCGAAGCGAGACGGAGCGGGGCGGGGCGGGGCGGGGCGGAACGGGGTGGGGCGGGGCGACGCGACGGGGCGGAGCGGAGCGGAGGAAGACGGAACGGAGCGGGACGGGATGAGATGAGACTGGGTGGGACGAGGTGAGGTGGAGCGAGGTGGGGTGGGGCGGAGCGGGCAGGCGCGGGGCAGGGTGGTCGGATGAGACAGGGTGAGGTAGTGTGGGGTGGA
This sequence comes from Gryllus longicercus, assembly GCA_038098605.1. Taxonomy (NCBI): domain Eukaryota; kingdom Metazoa; phylum Arthropoda; class Insecta; order Orthoptera; family Gryllidae; genus Gryllus; species Gryllus longicercus. Next base: position 2,225,488 of record JAZDUA010000234.1, on the reverse strand, counting down.
ATGGAATGGGTAGGGATGGCTGCGAGCGGTGTGAGGCGAGGCGGGGCGAAGCGAGGAAGAGGGTAGAGCAGGCAAGCGGGGTCGGACGCGGGCGATCCGGGACGCGTGCGGTGAGGCGACTGTGGTGGGGGACGAGGGTGGCGCGGGTCGCGGCCCATTCCTGCCCGGGCGCGGCAGTCAGCTGTTGACAAATAAGCGAGCGCCCGGTTTCGTGCTCTCGCCCTCGTCCGCGTCCGCCCCCCTCCCCCACCCGCCTCCCGCTACGCCCTGCCCCGCGCACGACGAGTGCTGAAGGGGATCAGGCGAGAGGTGCGGCGCCGAATAACATGTGCGCAGTATGCAGCCCGTTCTCTATTTATACTAGCTAAGAGGTGGAGGCGTGCAAAGTGGCTTTCGTCATTGTTCGTGTCAGGAGGGACGGGGCGGGGGACATCACTGAGCGAGTTGTTGTTCGACGGCCTTCCATGAGATTACTGGCTTCACGCCCTGGCTTTTTACTGGCTCGACATTCCTATGTTTGACTGCTGAATAGTTCCTCGTTATTACACAACATAAAAGGAAAGTGCATGAGACAACTGTAAGTCCGGTTGTTTGTCTTAAATGTATTTCATGTTTTTCAGAAAACATTTTTTGTGAACAAAATATCACTTTGCGACAAAATGGCAACGGTATTATCACTATAAAACGTTTGCTCTCGCTGTTCTTAACAAGAAGAAATTGAACAGATTTCGAGATTCTGCATGCCTTATTTCTATAACTGAAGTTGTACGGTTCAGGAAATACTCATAGATGTAGGATGAAATATCGGATGAAATCCACGCATCCTCCACAATACACAACTGCAAATGTTTGGTCAATATATTATACACCCCGGTGGAAAGAAACGTTCTGTGAGCTTCTGAGTTCTGATGTTTATAATTCAATAATTTGTTGCAATTATGATCAACCATTTTATGTCTCATATGGTGAATTCTTCAATCCGAACTACTTCATTCTCGACTTTCTAAAATACTGTGTATCGCTTACCATTTTATTAGTCATATTTAACGGTGTAAACGTAATGTCGCATTCGAGAAAGCGATGGGTATGGATGTGAATTTGCACGCTTCCGACATGCGCGGCGAGCGCCTCTTCCTCTATTTATACTTGCTGCGAGCCCCCGGGATCCGCCGACAGGCCCGGCGCCGCGAGACTCTTAGCCACCGCCATAACCGCCCCTGCCACCGCCGCCGCCGCCGCCGCCGCCGCCGCCGTCACCACCCTACGGCTCGCCAACCTTGTGGCCGCTAATGCGATTGAGCGCGATGAGGCGCGCGCCGGACGCGGTGGCGGCGGCGACGGCGGCGGTGGCAGCGGTGGTGGGCAGTGGCGGCAGCGCGCGCGGAATTGTGGGGCTTGTGGGGAAGACGACGTGCCGCTGGCGTGCCGCCAGCTGCCGCTGCCCTGTCGCGCGTGGTTGCGGCCCTGACGGTGAGAGGGCGGGGGGGGGAGCTGCTGCTGCGGTGGCCGCAGCGCCGCCGCCGCGCCCAGGTAGAGCCGCTCGTTTCATATCCCCTAATTATAGATGTCTCAATTGGCAAGTAAATAACGAGAGAGAGGGAGGGAGAGGGAGAGAGAAAAAGAGACAGAGAGAAGGAGGGTCAGTGGCAGAGAACATGATACACGGTCACGTGTCGGATAAAGGGACCTCGCCGAGAAAGCGCTCAGGCTCTATCGTAGCCAAGTAAAAACCGTTTGTGACACATTCACTAATTATAGGTCGTATTGGGACGTAAATAACGAGACACTTGCGTTCACGGTACCTTATGATCCGGCGTGACCGCGTTTTGATGAAGTGAATGTAACCAATAGAACCGCTCTCTACCGTACTGCGTACTTTTCATTCAGCGCATATGCTCTAATTATTAAGCATATTATTAAGCTATTAATTATCAAATTAATACGAAAATTTGTATTCGATGCATTTCAACTTATAGGAAAACGTATTATCTAGCCTAATCGTTAATAACGAAACATCAAACAAGTCATTCAGTTTAGAATATCCGCAACTGTAGTCAGCGATGTCTAAAAATATAATTTTTTGAAATAAATGTTCGATGTGTATACGTAAAATATTGGATAGGACAGGAAAATAAATGAATTCAACGAACAGTGTATCCTCGATCTTAATTACCCGAAGAATAATGGTTATATTGCAATGAAATGAAAAGCATTTAGTGGGAAATTTTACAAGCTTTTTTGAAAAGTTTAAGGCAATTTGACGGGATTCCTCGCAAAAACTGAAATGTCACTTAAATTTCGACGGAAGGAGCGGGGAAGGGAAGAGGTGAATTTTTTAAGAAAAATCTCGTTCAGACGTAATTTTCCGTGTTTTGGAGGTCACATGTACATAATTTCATTACGATCAGAATACAACTGTATGTTTGTATAGAATAATAAACAAAAATTATTGATATGTAAAAAGAAAACGATAAATAAAAAGTAGTCTAAGTTTTACCTCACAAACACTTCCTTTCAGTGAAAACCGCGTGAAAATCAATTTTGCCATTCCAGAGAATATTCCGGACAGACAGACAAAAACCGTAAAACAATTTGATTGATTCTTACATCATTGAAACAAGCATATGATATTATATTGAGCTGTCGTTTTGAAATCACAAACAAACATTCCAATTTTATTATATAGGAGATAGCATCTTTCTCTGTCAAAATCTTTATCCATTTTGCAATCCGACTTATTTTCAACAGTTTCATAGTGTTTTTGTTCTCCCTAGTCAGCAGACATCTACGTTCTCCATCCCAGTGCCTATTTTGATTTATTTTTCTTGAAGATTTATTCATATATTAGGTAATGTTTCTACTGATGTTGATACTGACAGTATAGTATTTCATGCGTTCTTGCTAATCTCGTACGTACTATTAGAAATATGAAGGATTTCGACTTGGTATCTTCAGTCTAGATCTAAATTCGCAATTGTTTCAGGATAATAGATGGTATGAGTATTTGCTTTCATAAAAAGAGTTTTTAGCAAGTTCGAAATGTGATAACGCTAAGATTTTAAGATATAGTAAGTTAGTGGCAAGGTATCTATTGGGGGTAGTAGGTTAATTTTATCAGTGGATTCCAAGTGGACTTCATTTTGAGGTTTGTTGCTTGTTGTCGGTACTTCCAATGGCTTTTAGCAAGTGTTCATAATAATGAATCCTGTTGAACTTGAAGTTTGTCCATATTCATTGTGGAGGCTTAATCCAGATTAGACTGGAAAACAACAGTATAGAATGGAGAAAATTTTTGACAATTTCTACGGCGGGCTTACACTGAATTGTGATGTTCCTGTAAATTATTGATCGAATTGTGATTCCGCTTGGTTGACTTTTGCATCTACATGTTTTCTCCAGTTATATTTGGTATCAAAATATAATTCGTATTTCAAAAATTTGTTAAGAAATAACATATTCTATTGTTATGTTCACTGGGAATGAATGAGGTGTAGGGTCGTGGCGAAAATATTTTTGCTGTGGGTTGTTTGGGTTTATCTGAATTTATAATTTGGCAGACGAACTGTCAAGTAAATTTAAATACGGTTGAATTTGAGTACTTGAATCAGTGAGGGTTATACATGAAGAGAATGTGGCTGTGTTGTCGGAAAACACTAATTCAAATTTTATTAGTGTGGGTATTAAATATATTTCATGAGAGAGTATTTTTATATTGGTGTTGCTTCGTAGGTGCATTGCAATTTTTCTTCTGCACTTTTGGATCGGTGTCCTCCAATGTTTCGCATGGAGATGTAGTAACCAAAATTTTTTTGTGGAATTAATTACATTTTCAAGTTTATTTTATGTGACATTCTATGAGAGGTTTGTAATCCGAAATATTCGTCCATGGGTTAATAGTAATTGTGAATAGAATTGCAAGAGTTCGCATATCAGGTAAATTGGGGAAAGTTACATGTTTGGACCTTTGTGTAGATCTGGTCATCATGAGAATACCATCCCCTTTGGTGTAGGATCTGCCGGATATGTTTATTATAATATTACAAATAAATAATTGGCTGTTTTTGCTCAGGTGCGTACAGCGTTTTAGTGGCCAAGGAAATGGATACGTTTAGTTCTCTTTTTTTAGATGAGCTAGCAGTGTAACAAGATTTTATTGTTTCAAGATTTTTTTGCCATTTTTTTAGGTTTCCAACCCTATATTTCTGAATACTGCTTATTGTATATGAAATAATTGAGTAACTAATCCAACCTTTCCTTAAAACTCATCGCTTTCATTCTCAGTTTTGTAGTATATCTTTCCGTGTTTACCGTATATCGATGTGTACAACTATCCCAACCCATTCTTCAGATTATTTTTATTTTTTGCTGGTTTTCTACCTTCCTTCTCTCGGACTATTACCCATGTATCGCCTCCCTATAAAATTAAAGATCCCACCAAAATATTATTCACCTTCATTCCTTTTACCTCTCAGTCTCGACCTCTCTTTTCTACCAATGCCGATCCAGTACTCTTCTATGTAGTATATCTTACACTGCTCATGAGAGCATTTTTCCTTTCCTTACGTTTTCATTCATATGGCTGCCTTGCCCTCCTTGAAAATATATACCAGATATTTGAATTCCTTTACCATCTGAATTTTTCCTTATTTCAATTCCCATTTTACATTTCTTAAGCTTCTATATTTTCCTAAAATCAAAATTTGATTCTTATCCACATTCATTCCCATTCCATTCTTTCCAAAAGCCTTTTAATATATTAATAATTTTGCTAATTGTCCCTTCCTTTTTTAATAATATTATAGTATCAACGTACGCATGCGTATGTTCACGTTTAATCAATACCTGCCACTCTTTCCTTAACGTAACGTTCCCTGAACATTTCTCTACCTTGCTATGGAACAAATTGGGTTTTTGCTTTCAACAACAAATCATATTGCCTTGTATCGGTTTGGGTTTACGTTTGTGAATGCCTTTGAGTTAGCTTGGCGTACGCACCTCTCAGAATTGAATGTGCATCCTTTGAAACCCAATACTTGTAATCGTTTGGATCCATGGAGCCTGTAGTCAAAGCGCAAAGGTGAAAAGCAGGCTGCGCTTTCGCATTAAAAGATTATGTTGTCGTTCCGTGTATTTGCTGGATATTATTTTCATTCAGAGTTGCATTTCTTGAGAGATATTGTGCAGACATATAGAATTCTAGGGCCCCTTTGAAGCCTGCCGTATCTGGAACTCTCATGATCCCCAGCCGAGTCACAGCGCTCTAACAACATCCTCTGAAGAAGATTACGACGTAGGCCCTCTTGTGCCGTTGGTTATGTTGTTCTTAAAAGAAAAGGCTTTCCTCCACGCGTTTGTTTTCCCAAAAGGAAGGCTTAGACATGGTTAACCATCCGAGAGTCACACCTCACTTTACAGAAGCTGAAACATATACAGTTTTCCGCTGAATAAATGTAACAAGTTTTGGTGAGGACAATTGAAAGAAATTTAATAATAGCAATTATAGAAAATGTACAAATGAATGAAACGGGAATATGCAAGTAAATTGAATGCTGAGAATTAGAAATTTACACTGAATAGAAATATCGCATAATCGGAGAAAAAAAGTTTAAAAAAATAAAAGATGAGAAATGTAGTGACTAACGTAAAAATAAATAAAATAACGCTAGTAAAAAGAAAGTGGAAGAAATAGCCTAGAAAAGTGGACGAAAAGGGGTATAGGTCGTTGACAGTCGAACAAAATATTTGGCTAAAGAAGTTTAAGAAAATTCAAAAGGAATTCTGCTTTCATGTCTTCACATTGTACTCTAGAAGCAGACAATTCTTCGTGGGCCGGAATCGAAGAAACCCGAGGCAGTAAAAAGCGTGCGAAGCAACGCTTGTCACCGAGGAGGCAAAGCAGCGAGTGGCCGCAGACGCGGGGCGGGGGCGGGGGCGGGGGCGCGGCGGAGGCACGGCGGAGGCGCGGCGGAGGCGCGGCGGGGGGCGTGGCGGGTGCGCGGAGTCGGGCGGGCGGCGGACTGGCGGCTACATGCCGGTAATCTACAGAAGATCGATGGGTTTCCGAGGGGCGCGCGCGTGAGCCCTGACCTCGGGCGCGCCGGCGTTCTCCCGCGCCCCCCGCCCGCACCCACGGCCCCGCCCCCTGCTCCGGCCGTGCCCCACCCCCGGCCTCGCCGCCGCCACTCTGTTGCTGCGCGCCAGTCTGCGTTCATTGAGGAGCGGCTCTGCGCGCCACGACGGTGGAGGCCGACCTGCCGGCCGGCACACGCGCCACGCCGGCCCCGCGCGGTGCGGCGACGCAAGCGGGAACGAGAGTGGGAGTCGGTGATAGGCAAACCATTCATCTAATGTACCTTCACGCGCATACCTTTGCACTGTACTGTCACAATAATATAAACGATTCATCGTAATTGTGTTTTAATAAGCAAGTATTTAAGGGATAAGCATGGTTAGATGTCTCTCTAAACATATTTATGGCGATATGCGTAAGGAAAACTGATAAAACAGCTACAAGGAAACGAAGTTAAGTGGGGTTCAAAACGCAATTGGACTGAAAAACAAATACAGACATGAGGAAAGGTGGTGTACAACAATCAAGAAAATTGAGATTGGCAACACATTGGTTAAATGATCGCCTCAAGTAATAGTTTAATAGCCAATGTTTCGTGAAGACATCTCACGCACAAGCGGACCAACCAAATGTATGGGACCGGACATTGACAGAGCTTGACAGCTCCTTTAACAGCAAATTGGAATGGAAACGCAGCCACAGCCCAAGACCATATCGGCGGCTGCTTCCATTTTAGCTGCGGCTCACTCGCCTGCGAGCGACCCCCACTCATTACATCCGTGTAAATTGCAGATGTTATTGCGTAATTCAATAATTATCCAGCCGACTGCGCAGCGTTCACGTTCCATCTGCGATTCAATAGCGCAAAATTCGGCCGCGCGCGGGCGAAGGCCGGTCGGGCGCGGATGCGGGCACGGGCAGGGGTGCGTTCCGGGCGCATTACCTCTCCCGTGTGTAATTTGCTTCCACGCATCGCGTCCCGCTACTCTCCCTTACCCTTGTTTACCCAGCAGCACTTCCCCGCTGCCCACCCTCTTTTTGTGGCGTCGATTCAATACGCGCGGGTTTGTTCACCTCTCCGCTCTCGCCGCGCACCCCCGCCGCAGCGCCGTCCCTCACGCGTGCCTGGCGAGGTCCCTCCGCGCGACACACGTTTCGTTCACGCGACGCACGGGAAAATTAGGCTGCGGTCGCAGCTGACCCGATTTTGACCGAAATTTCCATCGGCCGTTTTTGTCGGACGTTTCAGATTCGTTCAAACATATTATCATAAACGGTAATGGTCATAATGAACCCGAATGATCTCTTCCAACGCCGCCGGAAAACATCGGCTGACGGAAGAAGATCTGATTCGTTTGATTTTCACCATCCCACGTCGGCCGTGCGAAATTGCCCTCCAAATTATCTAGATTGTGACAGCCACCTTACGGAAGGCGAGAAGCGGAAGAAAATTCCGGCTCGATTTCTTACGTTCTTCAAAGTGTGACGTTTATTGAGGACTAACACCACCGACGTAAAGAAATTTACACAGTCATTGCATAAACACTGCGCTCACCTTTTCTCATTCTTAGGGCGCCAGATGGTAAAGAACCACTCAAAGTCCTAGTGTGCTCGGTCTCTGAAAGATAATATCAAGTTAATGAAAATCGGTCTCAGGAAACATAAACAATTAATGTTATTTACGTGTAGATAAAATCTCTTTTTATCGATCGTGATTTCTACAGAGGAGTAGGTCTCATATTGTTATCGTTTTTACTCCATAAAATTCGTTCACTATCATTTGTTAACAATTTCAAGAAATATTGTTTACAGCATAAAGGACGTACTAGTAAAGGTATGCCTAGCATTTTTGTGTACGTTCCTGTGTAATTGCAAAATTCACAATTAGTTTAAACTAAAAGTAGAATCTGACGATCACGTTTCCATGCATTCAATGCTCCTCGCAACCGCGATTTCGCGGAAGCTCTCTCATTAAGTGAAGTCGGCCCATTTCTGTGTATTCAATGTCAACGGGAATTCCCGCACGTTTCGGGTCAGCTTTGAAGTCGGCGAAGCAGCGAAGGCGAGCGGGAGAGGGCGGCGGCGGTAGTAAGCGCCCACCCGCTGCACGGAGTCAGCGCGCAGGGGTGCGGGTGCGAGGTGCGCCGTGGCGTGGCGCGGATAGGCAACTCCTCGCACGCGGGAGCACGGCGGAGCAGCGCGCGCGCGCCCGCCCTGTGCCCACCCGCTCCCGCCCCGCCCCGCCCCGCCCACGCTCGCCTGCGCCCCCCCCCCCCCGCGCTCCCGCGCCCGCGCCCGCGTGGCCGGCGCCGCGGGGGCACGCGCTCGCCCAGCGGCACGGCGCGGAGGTTACCAGAGGTGGGCCAGCCCCGCGCCGGATGCGCCTGTGTGCAACAGCGCCGTCGCAGCCCCCCTTGCCGCGGCGACGACGGCGACGTTTAGTCCCCCCCGTTTGCAATAGACCGGCCCGCAGCTGCGCGTATCGATCCCGCCGCATCCACCTCCACTTCCACCGCCCCGGCCGCCTCCGCCGCCTGCGCCACCACCGCAGCCCGCACGCGGCGGCGCCCGGTCTCTGAGCTCGCGAGCGCGCGCGGCCCGCGGGCCCGCGCGGTGCCGCGCGCCCGCTCGCGCCGTGAGCACGCGGCCGCCGCCGGCGCGCCGCCCGCCGCGCCGCTCGCCCTTCCGTGCACGCGGCCGGCTCCGGCGCGCGCGACGCCCGGCCCCGCTCCCCGCGGCCCGCGCGACGCCATCGATCGCCGGACGTCCGGCTCCCGCGCCGCCTTCGCGGATGCGCCGAGACCGCACGCCCCCTCGTCGGCCCGCCGCCGCCCTGCGCCGTTCCCCACGCGCCGCGTGCTGTTTGCGCTAGAGCCCTCGCGCTGTCGCCCGCGCGTCTTGCGGCCGAGCGCTGGCCGAGGAGATTGGGCGGCCGCGTGCCGCTGTAACTTATTCAGGCGACGTCCCGGACAAGTAAATACACACAGACTGTTTACCGCGGATCGTGTGACCCACTGCTAGCGGAGCGATCGAGGTACAGGTTTGCGTGACGGTTGAATTTGCAAATCAGGCCTTTCGTTGAAGTGCTCTTGGAAGGCCATGCTCAGTAATAGTTTTCTCTCTGAGCTTTGGATTTGTTCCGTACATTTTCCTTCTGGAACCTCAACAGCAGTCCAGGAAAATTTTATGAGCTTCTTTTTCTAACAATTTCATGTTTACTTGCAGTTTTAGCCTCGCGAAATGAAATATTTTAATTGGATGTATTGTTACATCATTTACATGACGCGTTTAATCCCGTACGTCTGAAATTAGTTGCCGATGGGGCATTTTCGCGCTTTTAAAATACAGTACATTCTCCTGTTAGCTGAAATATAGTTTTAGCATCGATCAATACGAATAAAAGCCATTACGTAAATAACACAATACAATTTGAATAACATGAGCCATCCATAAAAAAATCAATATTCCACAAATATCATCGCTGCCACCACTACACCCTTCATATTGCCAATTTTGATGTATCCAGAGAACTTTCAATGCTGTGCACTGTTTCAATGCAATCCACAGTGTCCGCCGCACCCAGCCACCAACACCCAGCCTCTCGCCCGCCCGGACCGGAAGAATTGTTCAGTAGCCCGGTCTCTGCGGCGAGCAGGCCGCGGTGTTCTCCTTCCCTTGCCCTCCCGCCCGCCCGCCCGCTAGCCGGCCCCCCTCTGTCCGCTCCACCTGGCCCATCTGCCCCGCCCGCTCCCCTGGTCTCTCCCGGCTCGCCTGACCTTGCCTCGCCTCGCCGGTCTCCCCACGGGCGTCGGGCGGCCGCGTCGGCGGCGCCCAGGTGCGCGCGGCCGCGCGGGTATTTCTGCCTCGCGGCACGGCTCCAGGGCTCCGCTGCCAGCCGCCGCCCGCCGCCGTCTCCCGCCTCCTTGCTGTGACATGCGAGAAGCGATGTAGTCCATGTCAGGAAGGTGGCCGCCCTCCTCGATGAAGTCCTTCCCTTCGGAACTCGTCTTCTTGCCCGTGCTAGCGCCGCCCCGCTCCGTCCCCGCTCCGACACACCCCTTCCCGTCCGCCCCGTCACGCCCCGCCCCGCCACGCCTCGCCTCGCCTCGCCCCGCCCCGCCCCGCCCCGCCCTCGGGTTGGTGGGCGCCCTGAACCGTTTGTACGCGCATTCATCAAGCGCCGGCCGTCGGCCCTGGCCGCCCGCCAGCTGCATTAACTCGCAACTAGCCTGGAAAATTGTAAGGCGCTCCGCGTCCGTGGAGCGGAAGCGCGGAGCGCCGTGGGGCGCGCCCAAAACATTTTGTCGACCCGTGGCGAAAGGATCTTTGCCACCTCTCACGTTCTCAAGGGCTCGATTATTGCTCTTGCCTGTATTATTAAGCAGAAGAAAACTGACCTGGAAAAAGGTCCAAAGCTTGAGATTTTACTTCTTTCCGCTCAGTTGACTGTCCATGAGACAGCTAATTAAGTACCATTTTGTCTGGCTAAGCTCTGACTTTCTTGTTATTTGCTTTATGAATTTATGGGCGCCGAAGACGCCGAAACAGAAGCAAGTTATTCAATAAGTTATATAAATAAGTTCTTCGTGAAAATAAAGTAATTTCTTCGGCAACGGAGCGAAAACATCATAAAATTCTGATAAATTCAAGGCATGTGCTGCAATTGCCGAATCCTGAAGCGTTGGTAGATCACCTTCATGAACGCGTAACTACTGTGTGAACAACAGCAACGGCTTTATTGACGCTAACTGCACTCGCGTCGCCCTCGGTTGGGGCGGGTGCAGGGTTACATCGTTGTCCACGCGGATCGAGCGGTATCCGCCCGAGGGATTCAAAATGACACCAGGGGTGCGCATACACGGAAGCGCCGGCGATCGGGCGCGGGGGCAGGCGGGACGAGCGGGATGGGCTGGAATGAACGCATCGGTAGAAGCGGCGGGGGGGAGGCGAAGGGTGGGGACTATTGTGGTGGAAGAGAAAAGCAGGGGGGAAGCTGACAAGGTGAGCGAGGGGTTTGGCGAGTTAGGTGAGGCGGGCAGCACGACCCGACCAGGTGAGGTGGGCGGGGAGACCTAGCGGGCCTGGCAATGTGGGCGGGACTGGCAGGGCAGGCAGTGTTTTCGCGGCGTGGGGAGAGGAAGGGGGAGGGGCGGGGCCCTGGCAGCCTTTCGCGAGCCTTCATTCATCTAGGCGCACGCAAGGCGCGGTGCGGCGCGGCGTGACGCGCGGTCCAGCACGGCGGGTTCACACGCCATCGATCGGGAAGAACGCGGCGCGGCGTGGCGCGGCGAAAGGGGGGAGGCAGGAGTTGCGGAGCGTGACGGGGCGCGGCGAGTGACTGTGGAGTGGCCGAGAAATCGAAAGCGCCCTGCATCTTCAGATGCGAGGCGTGAAGTTGGAAGCGGTGTGAGGCGTGGAGTCTGGCGAGATACCAGGGCACAAGAGAAGGATAATGTGTGTGAAGCTCCAACGTAGAGAATCCGTAAGGTATCAAAATGTACTTGTTGTGCGGAATGCTTAGAGAAGTTTCTGCGCTCTCGATGTGAAACACATCAGAGCGTCAGCTAAATGAGAAACAAAAGTAAGATTATAGGGAGAGTAAATTTATGTGATAATAGGCATAATAAATTAATTATGAATCCATTGCATTGCAATGAATATAAGTGGATATAGGTCCCAAAATGAGGCGAAATGCTCGAAAGTAGCACTGCCCTAATAATACAACGCTCATTTTGTATGTAGGTCAATTTCTTGGACAATAGTATTTTTGTCAGTGCGGTTCTGCACTGCCGTGACAAGCAGCAAATCATGAAATGAAAGTTGGAAAATATGACATGAATAAGTAAGAATGTTTTTAAAAACATATTATGCGCCCATAGATTATGTATTACTCTATTTGATTATGAAATATACAAATAATCTACACTACAAGATCGATCACATATTACAACGGTTACATATTACACCACAAGATCGAACAATTACAAATATGAACTAGATATCAGTTCCAACTTATATAAGAGGTGATGAATTAGAATTACCATCTCCGTCGTTTACTTCAAAGACAAGAATCAAAGTAGAGAATTTTTGTGAACCTTAAACGATAGTATTTTGTTTCACGTTAAGCAGTCTGGAATGTAGCAAAAAAAACAACGTATTTTCAACTTCTCTGAGCCATTGCAATTTTATATGGTATATTTTTTGATAAATGTTCTCCAATCGTTAGGCATGAATATTCGATACTCTTTTTACTGAAACCTGACTCGAGATAAAACTTGATAAAATGTTGTTTAAACGAATATTTTCTTTTATTCTTCACTTTCATACGTGTGAAAGAAATGTCATTGTATGGAGGTTACTTACAATAGACGCGGTAAGCCACATCACGAAGAGGTGAATAATCACGTGGTAAGAAGGGATTTGAGAACATAGGAATGATCGTTTGCTCAAATTATCGAGATTCCAAATTATATTTGGCTAGTACATTATTAGCGTTGCCATTCGATTTCAACTATTTCAACATTTAAGCATTTCAAGCTTCAAGAAGAAATAGTATGACTATACAATATGGACATTAAATTATTCATGAGTTGGTGAAACTCTTCAAAGTCTTACACCATACCTGTGTGTGAGAATTTAAAATATTCTCATTTCATGACACTAAACGTATCTATAATAACAATAATCCTTGTCATCTCGAATTGTTTTAGTTGAGATTTAATTAGCCCAAATATTTATAAACGGTTAGTTTGTTCCTAATTCGGTTAATATTGTTCATAGCAAAGCGTTTAATCGCATAACCAATTTTACATGCGCTTTGATGTCATTTCTGTAAATATCACAACTCTCATTTTGTTTCGTACACATATTTTCTCTATTTACGATATTTCTCCAATTCATCGTTCCTTAGTTTCTAGGATCAATTTATGAGTTAACATTTACCAAATGTACTATCTGGAATTTTTTTTTATTATAGGAAGAGAATGCCCAAAATTCACAGGGAATCCCAACGACTTTGCACTAAAATTCGCCCTCGTCCGTGCTCGCCACTCGCTCCCAGCGTCTGGGTCTGGCGGCCAGGCCGGTGCGACGCCACAGACAAGCGGCGTCTTTCACCCGTAATTTGCGCCGGCGTTTATTTGAACGCGTCGAGAGCGGCGCCCACGCGCCGCCGCATGTCGCGTCGCCGCCCGCCCCGCCCCCGCCCCGGCCGCCGCCGCCCGCGCCCCTCGCCCGCCGCCCGCCCCCGCCCCGCGGCCGCCGCCCGCTCGCGCGGTGCTCGGTCGGCGCTGGGCCGCCGCTCGGGGCCGCGCTCTCCAGCGTTAATTTTTATTCGGCGGCCAAGGCGCGGGATCGGCGCTGGCCTGGGGCGGCGTGGGCGCCGGCGTCGGCGAAGCCGCGCGCGCATCGCATCGGCGGCGGCGGCCGAGAGACGCTGCCGCAGTGGAGGCAGCGGCGCTGCGGCGTTTCCATGGCGACCGGGCGGGCGGCGGTGGCGGCGGGGCGCCGATCAATGTTGTTCCCGCTCGGGCCGTCGGGCCGGCCGACGCCGGTGACCTCAACCGCCGTCGCTGCCGCCCCCGGCGAAGGCGCCCGTGGCCGCCCGCCGGCCACCCTCGTAGCCACCGCCGACGCCACCGTCGAGGTGTCTCGCTGAGCGGCGTCTGATTGCAGCGAGGCCGTCGCGTAGCAACATCGGCGACGGTGGCGGGGGCGGCCAAGGCGGGCGGGCACGCGCGCGGCTCAGAATGCCTGCGACGGGTACCGGACCGATATCCGCCCCCTCCACACCCGCCGCTCACTGTTGCCTCCTCCCCACCCCCGACTCGCGACACATTCGCGCCCGAAGCTCAGGCCTCTTCCCGGAATAATTAAAAGCAATTCTTCACCGCACTGGTCGGCACGCACGAGAAACCGAGCCCGGCGCCGGGACGCGGGCGGGGAGCACGGCGGGCGACAAACGACCAGTGACCACCAATTAGCGAATGTCGCTCCCTCGCACGATCGCGTCACACTGTTAAATTAGGAAGCTCTTGTTGTGGGTCGCTGGAGGTTTTAAAGTACTGGCCGCCAGTGCGGGCGGCGCAGTCGGGCGGGGGCTCGGGCGCAACATGTTCTTTTATAGGAACAAGCGGTAAGTGCGGGCGCGGCGCTGGCTAGGGCGAGCCGCCGGGCTCGCGGGCTGCCTGCCGGGACCGCGCGCGACGACGCGGGACCGCTCACAGAGAAGCGTCGACGGCCCCGAGGGGCGTGGGCCGTGTGCCCGCTTTCCCCGCCCCTTCCCTCGCAGTGGTTCCCCGCTTTCCCGCTTTTCCCGTCACCCCTGCTCATCGACGACCGCCTCCGGCCGCGTGCGGCGGCGTCGCGCCTCGCGCCAGGGGCGACGCCGGCTGCGGCGCGCGCGGGCGGCGTCTGAGCCGCGTTTTGTGTTGCAGGTCGCTGCCGAAGCTCAGCTCGCAGGACGAGGCGGAGGGCGGAGCGGGGGCGCACACGGGCCAGTTCTCGGGGGTGGCGGCCCACTTCGAGCCCATCCCCCACGACCACGACTTCTGCGAGAGGGTGGTGATCAACGTAAGTATCGCTTGAGTTCCATCAAGACGCGCCCTGCTGACGCCTTCCCAGCGGAGCCGTTTACCGCCACCATCGGCGTTCGCTTAAAGAGGAGGCTCTGTGTCTATAGGTTGCTGGATCAGTAGGATAAGAGCGATCAAGTGGAAATGATGTGAAACGATAAACCTCTTGTGATCTTAGATTTCCCAGAATGGATATAAATAAAGATCCCTCCCCTCTTACTACAGACCTGTTCTCCTTTTCGCTGAATCATTCGACAAAATTCATCTCAGAAAAGAAGCGTAATGTGATATGGAGGAATTTATCTCCCACCACGTTGTGAGCAATTTTTCATATAGACATTTTCTTTGCAGTTAAAACAGGGTATCTCTCAGTGTCACCGTTAATACATGTGCTGTAACAGGGACTGTCTCTTTAAATCGGGGACCTTCACTTCGACGCCCACGTACCCCTCGCGCATCACTCAAGCTCGACGCTCGCAACAGGGTGGCTCAGTAGTTTCCGGAGGGGACACGCCAGATCACGCCCCTAGGCCCGGGGCAGTCTTGTGTGGGGTTCTTGTTCGTTCCCGTTTTTGCGAGGCCGATCGTCGCGGCGGCCATCGCCGGAAGAGCGTCATCGCGGCGTCACTGTGACACGCGTGGCCTGGAGTTAACAGCGCGCCATTTGTTATCATTTGCACGCTCGCGACTGTCCAGCCGACCGGCGGCACTGGCAGCGGCATCGACGCGCAGCGCGAGCAGCTCGCCGGCGCCCCTCTTCTTCGCCGACGTCCACGTCAGACTCCAGTTCGGCGCGCACAGATGCCGTCTTTGTGAGACGGACGGCTTCCCGATAAGGTTCCGGAAGTCGCCGTCTCTCTCTCTCTGTCACTCTCGCCCTCTGTCTCCCACCCTTCGTGGAGATTGCGCGACGATGAAGAGCGACTGACGTCCCTCAGGTGACGCCGAATTATTAATACCCTTGGGAGCGATGGGCCCAGCGCAAGTGGCTCTGCGGGCTGAACGGGCTCGACGCTTTGAGCTGCGGCGTATCCAAGTAAGCGACGGGGGCCATGTCCCCCATCATTAAGCGTCATTACGTTGTAACTTTATTTAAAAAACATATTGATCGCAGCATGTCGAAAGCAGTATTCCCGTTAAGAAGATACATGCATATAATGTTCTAATTGCAGTTGAAGTTAATAATTATGAAAAAAATATTTTAGTATTTCAAAAATTATTTATGGGAGATGTCCGAACTAAAATTGTTCTCTGCCCTTCGAAAATTTGATTCTGTCTCTACCCTTTGCCACCATCCATTTTCAGAACTCTTTGAAGAATTTGGTTTCAAGCTGGGACTAGTGTCGATCAGCTCATCTGTATATAAGCTAAGCGCTAATGCGTCGTCAACCTTTGCTTACAAATTCAGATATTATACTTCATTCAGAAATGTTGTAAGATAAAACATCTAAATTGATCACAGGAAAGAGAATTTCATTATCCTTGATATGATACGAAAACAATTTCCAATATTCTTTTCAGTTTGTAACTTTAAGCATATTTTGGAGGTCGGAAGCCTTTGTTGTTCCACAGAACCATTTAATAAGTTCGGAAACTTTCAAAACATTCTGTATATGTTATATGAAAAGTTCATTCACTGTCAACTAAGTGACATCACTTTCACTTTGCGACAGAAAGTTTTAAGCTGGCACAATCCCAGAAGCACTTCTTGGCCATTGAGGTTGAAACAGAAGGGAAAATACTGCGCGCAGAGGCCTAGGTCACGAAAAATAAGATTCGTTTTGTTTCTTGTTTTTACCTTGCGAACGTTTTGTTCCACGTCCTGCAAAGTGACACCTACGAGGTAATGTACATTTCACAGAAAAGAAGTAAATTTAATCTTTTACGACTTTAATCAAAATGTAAAGCATGTGTCCTTTCCCTCATTTGAGAGGATGCCGTTCGTTGAGGAGAATGTACTCAGACATAAACCTGAGGTTATGATCCCAATAGTTTTGTTTACTTGCCCCGTATTCAGCAGTCGGTTGGAGAGAGCACAGGATTGTAATCGGGAAGCGTGCCCAGCTGTCATTCACTGTCACTGAATCATCCGCCGCCCGTCAAAGCAAATCCCACCCCTGAGAAAGGTCACGTGTTGTACACAGAGGACAACGCTCCCATGCACTAGCCCGTTGCTGCGATCCGTACTACCATTGTTCACACTACTTTAGTGGGTCGCAAGGGGAAACACTTGCAATACCAACCGGGAAACCTAGCCTACAGGACGTCACTCATTTCCGCGAGGGAGTCTCGACACTCTGAAAGGGATGTTGTCTTGACAAGTGTGCATGGACTTAGGAATCAACATACACGGAGACGCGGCGACTGAAAGGAAAGCGATTAAGCTCGTGAAATGTTTTCTAAAAAAATTAAAACCAGATTACCTAAAAGCAAAACATCAAACGGGAACCCTTGAAAACCGTTTTCATTTTCATAATAAAATCAAACCTGTAATTTTTATTGATTTTTTCTGGAACCCTAATTGAGTGAAACGGACTCCTTATGTAAACGAACTTCATAGTTCCGTGAAACTTGTTGCGGTGGGTTCACTTTTTGAGAAGTGATTCATAGTAAAAACATCAGATTTCTGAGATTTGGTAGAGAGTTTTCAAACGTAACAAAATATATTTTGCAGGATGCTCCTTAGAAAAAAGACTATGTGTTATTCACCAAAAGTGCGCCAAATAATTCCTGTGAATACTGCATAAATCTTTCTCGTGTCCTATTGTAATATGTAACTCAAAGTAAAAAAAAAAAAAAACTTTAAAAAAAGTTTGGGTGTGAAACGTTTTCAAAACAGAAGCAGAAACCGGAACTAAATATTTTATAAAATTAATACAAACCGGAAAGTTACTTCAAACGGTGAAATGATTTGTTTGAACGTATTTGAAAATTTAGTCATCATATGAGATAGCGCAGGGATTGATAATTGGTGAGATTTGGAGATGTAGAATTAGATCAATGAAATTTTAATGTTAATCGACGGCAGTAGCCGAACACAAAACGCTTCTTTTTTATATAAGGATTATGGGATATGATATCCTATCCACGATTCTTGGGAAAAGGCAATTTATTTGCAAGTTCTACGTATAAAATGATTCATTTCACGATAATTTAAGAAACGAACGTTTGTAATTGTATTTTTATCACACTTTTCATTTAGGGAAAGGATCTAAGTAGACCGAATAAATAAGATTATTTCCCATTAAATCCCTTCTAGAAATGACTACTTGTGTGTGAGTATGCTTACGTAAAAATCGAAAATCCTTAGCACAGGCCATATACTGTTAAATAGGCAGGAAGAACAGAGTTGGCAAGGTTTCACAATGAAAGTCGCAACGAAGTGATAAAGCGAATAGGAGCAGAACCGGAGAGCGTCAGGAGCGTCAGACCGTAGACGGGGGCAGTTCGCGGCACCGGGTGGAGGGAGGTGGGGGCAGGACCGCGCCGGAGCAGGAACCGGAACGAGACCAACCGTACAGGGAAGCGTTTGGCCGCGGCGGCGATGACGGCGGCGTAGTAGTAGTAGTAGTAGTAGTAGTAGTAGTAGTAGTAGTAGTAGTAGTAGTAGTAGTAGTAGTAGTAGTAGTAGTAGTAGACGGCTTCGGCCCGCCGCTCAATCGTTTCGGCTGGTGCGAGCGGCCGTGCATTGTTCGCTCACATCAAAGCGTATCGACGCATCCGTACGGCGGCGTCGGCGGCGATGCTGCAGGGCCCGGGTCGCGTTGTGGGAAAGCTCACAGGAAGCAGTGAAGCCTGGTGACGAGCGCGCCCCGCCGGGGCGGGTGGGCGCCGGGGGCGCAGCGGGGCAGAGCAAGGCAGAGCGGGTCGGGGTGGGAGCACGGGGAGGCGCCGCGAGCGCCGCTCTGGCGCCATACCGGACGCCGCGCTGTCGAATTGCGCGGCTCGCACGATGCCGGCTGGCCCTAGTTACTAAGCGGCCCGACGAAATGGGTTGAATTGAAGTATGGGTAGAACGTAGGCCAAAGGGAAGGAAGTGCACTGCGACATACAGATGAATGTTTCATGGAGAAGGTTTTCGTGCTCACTTCCGAGTTTCCACGTACATAATTTCGACGGTAGGTGATTCACTATAGGGATTGATTGATTTATCGTTCTTCGCATACATTTATTAATAGGCTACGCAACATACCGCGTGCCTCATAATGTACTATGAACTCTAGCATTCATAAAATATTGAAACAATCCAATGCAATTGAAGTGAGAGAAACACGCTTTGTTTGAATTGAGAAAGTTGCAAATTCCACAGAACAATTAAAGTTATTTCGTTTTCGCTAGTGCTATGAAAAACCAATACTATTTCTAAATTACCATTTTATCTATCTTTTCTGAGCTTGTTAAGTAAAAGTTAAGGTTGAATTTTGAATATGTTTAAAATATGTGCTTATTCTGATGCTTCCTAACGAAGTGCTATAATAGTACGATAATGAGGCAATTCTAAGATTTATTATATTGGTATATCATCAGGACATATTTTCTCATAATTTCAAATTACATTATTTGGTAAAAAATCAATAACATAGAAATTAACAAATACTTAATACATAAAATGGAATGTTTTTATTGAGTGTGAGTTGTATAATTATCGGTCTCTAAAAACTGTGGATAGTTCCGAATAAGACCTCAGGAGGGGAAGGGGCCGGGACATCAAAGAGGGTGAACGTAAAGGTGCGCGGAATCAGGGGAAGTGGTGCGGAGGGAGAGTCGGCCCTAAGGAGGCAGCCATGCATGAATGAAAGCACGGAGGAGTCGTGGTTCCTGCAGCATTTTTTCGGGGGAGAAAAAAGTCAACCTTCCGCAATCTGAGAGGGGAGAGAAGTTCGCCTCAGTCGCAAGAAAGAAAATGAAAGGGCGTTTTTATTGAGGAAGTTCCATATTATTGGAATCAGTGGTATTCTGAAGAAGAAAATAAAAATTGTTTGGCGAGAAATTAATGATAATTTGACACTTTACTTCGTTTCGCGTATTTGGTTATTTTGTCGGAGATTGTTTCCGGAGAAAATAAACGAGAAAAATGTTTTTAAAGACTCGCCTACCACCTGTAGTTTCTAAAATGGTCAAGTGGAGGTTAGTAACGCGTGTAAGAACATTAAGTATTAAATCATGAGAATATTTAATTTATGAATTATTTTGATAATTATGCGTTAAATTAGAACGAGACTTTAGAATAACTTTACAAGTAAAATAATATTTAAATTTAAATGCAAACTCAACCCTTAAATGGCTAGCGTTGCCATTTGGGTATATTGTACGTAATTAAAGGAAGATAATTTTCACCTTCAAATGTTGCATTAATACAATTATAACTTCACGTTGATTTCCATTACATCTCAACAGATGTCAGCATTTGATTTCAACATTATGAGAGGGATGTTTCGTCACATAAGGATACATGTACATACATTTTGTAAAATGATAACTTGTTTTAAATATTAAAAAAAACAGAAATTTATTTGCGTATTAACCAATGTAAAAATTTGCATTTTTCATTACAGAATTCTTATTCTGAATTAACACTCAGCGTTATTACTTTCTCATTTTGAAAAATACATCACTATTTTGCTTTCTTTCATAATTCCATGATCTGCATTTTCTATCGTACATGGTATTATATGCTGCTTTATGATTTGCATTTATCTAAAGAAGTTTATTCACGACAATACATTGAATCCATGAAGGAAATGCACACGCGTCGTGCTACTATAAATATGTGGTGTCATTATATTAAAAAAATAATAAATGTGTTGTTTCACTCAACATTTTGAACGAATTCGCCGATTTTCATTCTAAATGCCCGTATTCTTGCTCGTACATCATGCTCGTCTCACTCCGAGGAAAGAACACGTTGCATTATGCGAAAGCACTAAAAAGGTGCGTCTCTTCCGTCTCATAAGTATTCCAGGCATTCCAGAACGTTCTCTCTTCAGCAAGGAATTCTGCCGGTATCCGCTCTCCTCGGGAAAGAGTAAGTCGCCAGCTGCGGCATCTGGCGCCCCGTCGCCTTGCTGGCGGCGCCGAGGCGTCGCGACGCCACCGTCACCGCCGCCGCCGCCACCCCCTGCCGCCGCCGTCGTGCATCAAGCGCGTGTTAGAGCTACCACCAGCCCGCTATCGATCCCAGAGCTCTGCATTAATGAGAGAACAGAGTGTCAATAATGGAGAAGAGAGTAGAGGACCGTTAATAGGGCGATTTATATTCCCGGTTATAAATTAGAGGAGCGACTTTTGTTAGCTGTAAGCTTCTCTGTTTCTCGCGAGATGTGCGAGAGGGGAGTGGAACGAAAAAAATAGGCTCGCAATTCGTCTTAATCTCATATTTATCGAAACGAGTAACCCAAAGATCTGTTCATTTCCCTACTGTACCGCCTTATTCATATTCCTTTTGTCGACAACATACGATGGCATAGTTCATAATATTTAGGTTCCATGAAACGGATAAAACTTTCTTGCTGCCTAAGAGCGAGAAATAGATTTTGTTCTGCTGCACTGGCGGCGTGAGACGGAACCAACTCTGTGGCGCCGACGGTCATCTGGTGGACGATGGCGGACACCCATGCGTATGTCGCGAGGATGTCACGTTATACAACGCTGAATGAAGTATAGCGGCGTCTTACGTATAGAAGATTGTTTTAACCTGCTTGTGTTTGCTTGTCCATGCACACCCACTGAAAGGAATTGCATAATACTTCAAAAGTATTCTGTTCTTAAGTACGTAATACTGCCATTAAAATAATGAAAAGCTAAAGAATAAATTTCAGTAATCATACCTTTAGAAAACTTAATACGATCAAACAATTCCACCAACATTTTCAAATGTTCTAAAACGTACTGATTTTGCATTATGCAAACAAATCTAAGGTAGTTAAAAGAATTGAATTCGCATTAGATTATTTTCAGTAGTGACGAATTTGACGAGTGACGATCACATTTATTTTCAGGAACAACTGACGCAACTGATTAACATGAAACATAAAATGTATTAATATTAGTTTTTTATGAAGCACGTATTTGATTTTGAAATGCGTTTTGAAAACAGTAAATTTTATATATGCTATCATATTCGAAAAAATTGATGGGGATGACAGACTCTCTTACCATGTTATTACACTCTTCTTTCAATATTTAGAAACAGAATAAACACAAAGCTAGTGAACTAATATCGAGAAACTGACAGAGAATACGTAATTTTTTTCACTTCTCAGTAAAGTGCATAAAAATACAATTAAAAAGTGATGCGACTTTTAAATATAAAACATTTGGTGGTACAGCAGCACATAGTTTCACTCATTACTTGTAACGTTTGAAATTTTTGCAAATTTAGAGTGTTCAGCGAAAAGGATACCTGGGTTGTGTTTTTCTAAGCGACTTTCGTTGAATCCGTGGGAAAAAAATAAAGAAAAAACATGGAATCGCTTTTGAGAAAAAACGCATTAGCTTCAAACATAAATTACACAGTTACCCTTTTTCAGAAAAATGCAATGATCTCATTTAAAGATATAGTTTATTAAATAGATTATATTTAAAAAATCTCTGCAGCAATATTCTATTTTTTGCAGTTTTTGAAAACTCACGTAGTTTGTCGAAAATGGGGCAACACCGTCCATTTTTCGTTTTTACCGTCCTCCACCGTTTTTACCGTCCTTTTCTACAGACGAGGAAAACTTTAAGGAAAAATTCAGAACTGTGTTTTTGAAAAATATTTTAAAACGGCATTTATTTCACTCTCAATTACATTGAAACTACTCGTGTTTTTGAATAATTGTACTTCACCAAATTTCCAGACCCGACTTTTTTTAGATGTTTTGTTCAATGATAGAATTTTAAATGATGACAGGGAGAGGTGGCACTGCAGTGCCTCTGACCGGGAAGTTCTTGTGTTCGAATCCTGACGGTGGCAGGATTTTCAACACTAGCCAGATAGCTAGTTCGAGTTCTGCGCTGTCTGGAGGAGAATTCTATCAACTGTCTGCTCTGCTCGGTAGTTTTCTGTGGGTTCTCCGATCAATTCCAGGCGAATGCATGAGCAATACCCTAACAAACGAGCTACGGACCGCGCGTGATCTTTCCTTCGCATTCCTTGTCCTATCCTATGCCTCATACACACAAACACACACTTACATGCACTACACTGCCATAAATGTAGGGGGACCGATCGGGAGCTTAGAGCGTGTCCCTGCTCGTGCGGTGCTCCGCTGGTGGCAGATACCCGGTTGGAAAAACACCGCTAGCGAAGGTATCTTCAGATCTCGCCGTCCAACAAGGCAACCGCCAGCTCCGGAGCAAATGCTCTGTACTCACGGCACTAATGACCTGAGCAGTTGCCGCGCCCGAAATCACTAATAATTAATCTTTAATTGAGTTCATGTGTACTTTTTTTTTTGAAAAAAAGAGTAGTTTTACTGCAATTTCTGCTTGAAACGTAAGCAATTTATTTTTTAATTTAAAAACTGATACTTTTCATTCTTTAATTTTTCACGGATAGAGCAAAGAAGACTAAAAAAGGGGACAGATGTCATTTTCGTCGAACTCTCTTAATTTTCGAAAATAGCAAAAGGTAGAAAGTATGCAGGAAAGAATGTTGTTTTAGCAACACTAGGTTAATTGCTAAAGCCTGATAATACAAGTCGTAAAATGTAAAATTGCCGATTTCCGCTGGAGCATTACAAAAATATCTCTTTACAACGTATATACGCAGTCTGCAATAACCTTACGTGACAATTGTTTTTTGTTAAATAAAGCCATCTCCGCATCGGAAGATTACTTGTTTTTGATTTTTTTTAAATCCCTATTGCGTTTTTATATTTGGGGGTTGGTTATATTTTCTCCATATAGAGTAGAGGGAAGGGTATATAATGCTGTGTTGAAAAACGACCAATTTTCGGCAGACAAACTCTTGTTACAGGGCCCTGGTAACGAAAAAGTGAATAAATCTAGTTGCTAAATTAGGGGGGGAAATCCTGTAACACGGTCTGTAGCCATAATCCATGTTTTGTGAGTCTTTAATACCGAAAAATTGAATGACAGCAAAACGTCTGTCTGTTCGTCCGTCTGTGAACAACGCGGATACACTGTTCAGCTGATTTTCTACAAAATTTATATTCCCGTATCGATCTGGCTGATGTCGCCGCCCCTTGAATTTCAAAGGAAATTCAATTTTGGGGGTAACCTACTGTACATGAAGCTGGAACACTTTCCAAATTTTCAAGAAAATGGTTTCATCGTTGTTGATTACATTTTGTTGTTGTATAGTATGAAGAATGTTTAAGAGAATGGGACAGGTCTCGTGTTCGTTAAAAATCCTAATTTTTCAAAAATTACAAAAGTTTTAAATTTTTTCGGAGTCTTCCGACAGCTAAAACATTAAAGATAAAGATTTTTCCCTTAATGAAATCTGTTCCTTAAAGATATGTTTTGGTATGAGGTCAGGCAAAGTTTTTCGAAAAGTTTAGTACTTTTCGCGTAAATTTGCGTAAAAGTGCGTGGGAGGAAGTACGTGGTTTTAGCACCACTAGTTGTCGTTACCCAATTAGTAATCGGCTAGTGCGTAATCTCGACTTCAGCTAAATATAATTGCTTTATTTTATGTTCTTTAATTTACATTCCGTTTATTTGAGTTCAATATCGTTGCTGTTCCAAGTCTTGTTGCAAAATATTTTCATCACTGTTTAATTTAATTTCTGGGAGTAATAGTCAATCGTCTGAGGATAATCATATTTTCAAACGTGATTTATATGGGATATCATTTACGAAAACTATGAAAAAGACAGGCTCCGTTACACATTTTTTTAGAACCCCTGACGTAATGTTACCGATATTCGAAAACTGTTGTCCTTGAACTATCTTTGTTTGATGCGTCATATTCCCAACTTCCTTAGTTTCCTGGCATGAAGTTAAAGTAAAACTACATCAAATATTTTTGCTTCCAAACCCTCGTCACCCTCGAGAAATCCAGTATGATTCAATGTCTCCCATTTTCAACGTTTTATGAAAGTCGGGTAAAAGCCATTTGTATAAGCGGACTTTGCTTCAGGGTAGAAAATATTTTAAAAGAGAATTTGGAGCCATTTCTGAGAAACTGTCTAAATGTCCTAGGATCTTTATGTTATGTATCCCTAATAACGATAATATTAATTTCAAATTTGAGGGACCATGATATCGTTCGGAGAATTAATTTTGTGGCCGATTAAGGCGCGAGTATTGTTCGCGCACACAGTTGGACGCACGCACTTTTTGATTAAACAACACTGCAACATCACATTACTTTATGTTATACGAACACGTGAAAACTCGGGAGGAGTTTGTTAGAGCAATCTTAACAAGTCCTTGGACATTTATATAATGTACCACTTAAATTAAAGTATTCCCGTTGCATTCTCCAGGCATCACGTTGAGCTGAATCAATTTAAGAATACCAATTTTTGAAAATTCTGTGTATATGGTTTACGCACTTTTGTTATTTGATTGGTTTAAGTATTGCATTTAATTATTTATTATGATATATTTGGATCCATTATAATAGTATCAATACTTTATTGCAGTGTCACGGACATGGGAACGGAAAAACGAAATTAAATTATTTGATTATAAATAATTTAATGTCGTTTTTCCCGCGACCTCATGCCCGAAACAGCAGTATCCCTGAAATATTAAAAAGAAACGAAGGATTATGTAAATCGGGGTATATTTGCAAAAGCTGCTGCTAAAGAAACAAAAGTATACAAGATGAATTATGTACCATCGTCATTTTGAAGGCAACATATATTCTAAATCATATTCAAATTCGATAAAAATATGTACAAATTAATGCATTGGTCAATGTATTTATAAGGGAATGAATATCTCGTCAAAAGAGAGTTAATCAATTTATAGGGTTAACATTCTTTGAATGCGATATCCGCTCCAGATCAGCCAAGAGATCATGCTACGGGTATCTACAGAATGGGGTGTCCGTTCCCGGGACCTGGTAACATATTAGTAGATTCATTTTGTTCCTATATGTAGAAAATTACTTCATACAACTCGTTATGTCGTCAGAATACATGTTTCTCGGGTCCTTAATACCGTAAAATAGATTTACGGCTAAACGTCTGTCCATCTGACCGTTTCCGAGTGTGAGGTCAACGCTAGGGTCTAAACCATTCAGCCGATTTTCCCCAAACTAGATATTTCGTGATATATTTAAAATAACTAAAATCCCTGCAATTTTGAAATGGATATTTTGATTTTCAGTGGTGCATTATATTAAACCGTAATTACAATTTCAAAATTATCTTAAAAATGGCTTCAAAGCTTTTGATTAAATTTTGTCCTCGAATAGCACAAAGGACGCTTAAAAGAATGGCGCAGAGTTCATTTCGTTAAAATCCCTTTAATTTTTCGGCATCTTCCTATTTTCTCATTTTTTCGGCATCTTCCTCCGACTACAATATTGAAGATAAAGATTTTTTCCATAATGAAATCGGTTCTCTACAGACATATCTTAAAATAAAATCAATTACAATTTCTCTGAAATTTAAGTAGTTTTTGCATAATTGTGCGTGAAATTTAGGCAATTTTTAATCATTATTTACTCAAAAATGCCTACTATTCTTTTTTTTAATTTTTTCTTCTTCTGTATGAAATAAAGATAAATAAAATAGTAATAGATTTGTTTAGGGCAAACTCTCTGTATTTTCGAAAATTCCCAGTACTCCACATCACAAATCCACACGTTTGAAAATAAAGATATTTAACTTAAATGACATCTGTTCTAAAAAAGCATGCCTTTAAAGTGTGTTTTTTGCGTAATGTATGCTTGTAGTTAATGCAAATTATAAAACACCTTCTTAAAAACCGCCCCAAATTTTCTTTAGTTCTTTTCCACACAGGACGCTTAAAAGAGTAGTTCCATGAACCGTTTTCGTTTAATTAACTGAAATTTTTAAAATTGGAAAAGTTTGAAATAATGTGAGAAATATGTGTTGTAGTAGCACTACTGATTTTTAAAAATTAGTATGAAAAAGAAATTTCTCATTTATTATATATACAGAGCCTTATTGATGATCGAAATATTTATTTTCCCCGACAGTAATGCCTAGTTCTATACGAAGGGAAAATTGCATTTACTTTTCAATATATTACTAAAAGTTGGATGCTTTCTTTGTTTTAATATTTTCTTCCTTAAAGCAACAAACCAAATCAACGACCCACCACAGAAAATTCACATACAAAATTTGTACATTGTTTTACAGCACATTGCCAAATGACATTAAACGATACCAGATGACATAGTTATATGTTTAAAAACCAAGGAAAATCTTTTCTGTTATAATGTTTCTATACACGGAGATACTATAATGAGCATCAAGAAGTAAAATAATAATGGTTTTAGCAATGATATTAAATACATTAGATACAATTAATAATTCATAAAGACTAAAAATACATGTAACGAATATTGTATATCATAATCCTATTCCATCAGGTTTTTCGCCCAGTTTTCTCAACCTTTTGAGTGAACACTGAGATGGATTTTTGTTTTGGTTCTGGACAGAAGCATTGCTCCATTATCGGTGCACTTTCTCTTGAACTCAGTGGGTAATATAGTAATTTAAATCATTCTCCATGTGCCTGCGGCAGTAAGTCGATTTTGTCACGAACAGCACAATAAAGGATAAATAGTAAAAATATGCAGCTGATATGGTATTGCTAATATTTTCTATTAAAAAGGAGCAAATATTTTTATATAGTTCATAATTCAATGTTCAGATATATGAGTGAGGTAGGGATTCCAGAGGTCAAGAAAAAGTGAATTTCTCCCCATAGTACGACACAGGCAGTATTTAATTTTTTGATGTTAAATAAATAAAAAAAATGAATCGATAAATAAATAATATATAGAAATACGTATCTTCAGAAATATTCAACGAAATCAGTGCTGAATGAAACTGCCACAAAGTTCCATTTGTTGATTAGTGAGAGTTTTTAGTGTTGTCTAATATTTCTGAGAATGCTTATTCCTATATCATATTATTAGACAATCAGTATTAGTTATATTTAACCATTAATATAATAAAATATTTGTCCCATATGCACAGCTGGACGTATTCCGATTGCATCCAGCAGTAAAAATTTCCCCAGAATCTCGCCTCCTTTTTGAAAATGGCACAGCTCGATTGCATCCCGAATGTTGTTTAGGTTTTACAAATGGTTTGCCAGATTGTATTTCGTTTCTGTTTTTTCTCTTGATGGAGTAAATGGAAGAGCTCTCGATGAATCAGTGTTCCGATATCACTTTTTCTCTTTTGTTTCTTGAGCACAGGGAAGAGGAAACACGAAAAAACAATGCTTCTTAACGTTGTTTATTTTGCCTTTCTTTTGAATTGTTATGAACAGATAGACAATATAACAAAAGCTGGTTGTTTTGGAATTAAACTTTACTATATTTTAAATTTTCTTAAAACTATTTCTTTGAACATATTTAATTCTACCTTTTTCCCGTCTTTTGTTTCTCGTTGAACAGGAACTTGTACAGGAAAATCTAATTTTGCGAGAGGTTGAGCTCGGAATCAGAAATACATGTTTCTGATCCCTTCCTATCCTGGAGGTTCAAGGGTTCGCGTCCCGGCGATGGACGACTTTTAACACTAGCTAGATATCTAGATCGAATTCAACCGCTGTCTGGAGATAAATTTAAGCGGCCGGTTGCTCTGATCGGTACTCGTTTTCCATGGTTCCTCTTATCAACACCAGGGGAATGCCGGAGCAGTACCCTAACAAACGTGCCAGGGCCCGCACGCGATCTTTCCTTTCTCATACTTCTCCTTTCCTTTTCCCTTTTATACACACGTGCACTATATATCGGGAGACGAGCAAGGAGGTTAGAGCTTCTACGGCGTCGGCAGTCCTACTGAGGGTCATACCTGAGAGGGAAATCTCCTACAAATCGATGTGTAGGTCAGCGCCGGATCTCATCATTTAGGAGGAAAATAATCGCCTCCACATCCCGGGATAAAACATTCATTACACAAACGGGATGTAATCCTTGTCATTTGTCAAGATGCAATTCTTGTCCAATACACTAGGAGGTGGCCAAGAGGGACGGACTGCGGGATGGAGTCGGACAATTCACGTGCATCACATCCTCTCTCTCTTCTCCCTCGTCCCTTTTAATTACAAGAAATATATTTCCCTATCCTGATTGAATGAGTTATGGCAACAGTTCTACGATTCGTGTCAGCCACGTGCACCTGTTACTGCTTAGATTCGAAAGGAATCGATGAAGCATTATAGCCTGTTCTCCGTAAGATTTTTTCCCCGGGTGTAATAGGTAACTTCAAATCATGCCACGATTAGTTGAAAATGTAGATAATTAACAGGAGGAAATTTGCTGTGAATCAGAAAAGTGTAGAAAATTCCCAAAAAGAAATATAATAGTAATAATTAAATCTGACATAGAAATTCTCATACAATTCCTTCTTGGGTTAAGAAACTGATTATGACTATTTAATGGATTAAATTTAATGAATTTCCAGTATGTCCGCATGATGTATAGTAGAGAGGAAATATTTGCTTGATATTGTGACCGAAGAAGAACCTTTATACGTACGTAATGGCAGTGATGTCTTGCTCTCCCCGCAATCGGTCGATATTTATGCTGGAGAAATGCCCTTGCTCCAACTCGAAATTGATGAGTCAGTAGAACTACAGAAATATACAAGAGTAGATTCGGAGCGTTTCTGAACTGTCGGAGGAAGCGCTGGCTGTCGACTGAAATAGAGGCTGCGAGACTGACGTCTCTGCACGGGTTCGGTGGAACGTTGCTGTGGCAACGAGCTTTGATTGGATTACATTCGACTAGATCAGAAATGAAATTTTTTGTCTTGCAACCAGCTAGGGCGACGGAAACAACAAAATTAACATGTACCGCATCTTCCCCTAATTCTACATTTCTGAGTGTTTTACCGTTATTCCATTTCTGGAAAAAGTCAAAGCAGTTAGTCTTAATTTCTCAAACATTTCGCTGAAGCTCCTTTTTATTCGTCTGTTGCATATTTGCTTCTTTTGGTTAAACGATTAAATTGTTTTATTGCATCCAGAAACGTACGGAGTCACAAGGGCCGAGTCGCGCATTCCCTTCGCTTAAATCACAAAATAGTACGCGTTAAATGTGACTTGAGTTAACCCTTGACTTCGCATTTCTCGGAAACGTTCATTGAGCTCCTTTTGGCCCAATTAAGTCAAAGCCGTTGCTCGTCTCCCCTTCTGCAAGAACGCAGTTCCTCTGGGTCATCGAGGACCGTCGATCTACTCCCCTCTCTCTTACGCCTTGAGCAAGTCCAGTAACCTTGGCCCAATCGCACAAGTAACACCAGGCGCTTTTTTCTATTGGTTCGCCACTTCACGCAATACGCACCACCCTTCGCGATTGAATTGCGATCAAATATTCTCATTACTCTTTTTACCTCCACTTCCGCGTTCCAACGCAATACGAGAACATCTGTTGCAAATCTGTCATAAATCGACATCTACTCTAGTTCCCAGAACCTCTTACTACCACTATGATTGTGACTACAGTCGCTACGTACACCTACTGAACTCACCCCCAATCATTTTTGTTTCCACTACGCTCTTTCCGACACTTCCCTATTTCACCCTACGCCTCATCGTCAATCACAATCCTAGAGTAAAGTATTTAAAGACGTTTATGTTCAATCTTACCCAAATTATTTTAGTGTCGCATCATAAAAATACCCAATAAATATAAAAGTAAATCCAAAATTGTTCCACTTCATCTCCACTCGTTCCGACCACAATCAGGTGCGTTTGTTTCGTTGTATGTTACAACTGAACCAACCACCACCGCCCCTTCCACCGCTCCTGGCGTGCGCCGCCCGTTCGGCCGCGCGCAGTGATTGCTCCAAATTGCCTCACCGTTCTTCCCGCCGCAGCCGTGGAGCTCATACGAAATCCGATGCCGCTGATCCCATCTCCCACGGTGGCCAGCTTCCCGACCGCCTTGCTTCTTCACCCCCTCTCCCCTTTCCACTGGCGGCTTGGCCCCTCTCGTTTTCTCATTTTCCCTTTCCCTCCCCTGCTTTCTTCGTCTCCGTTTCTGCCCCTTCTCTCTCTCTCTCTCTCTCTCTCTCTCTCTCTCTCTCTCTCTCTCTCTCTCTCTCATGCCAATGAAAGAAGTCCTATGACGTAACTCTGAAATTCGAACACCACCCTCACTCTTACAGACAGCACCAGAAAGTTTATTGATCCTTTCAAAAACGGCAGCCTGCTTTTTTTCTATCGCCACCACGGAAATGTTTCTAGTTGAGCGTTTCAAGACTGGAAAGGTTGAAAATTAAATAGAATTTACTGGCTTTGAAGTTGGCTAGTTGAAAAGAGCAATGACTTTATTATTTCGCCCCTAAAACACAAAACCATTATGTTGAAATGTCCGTGCAAGTCATCTGCATTTCGCGCCTCAGAAGACGACACATCATTGGATAAACTAATCAGATAATACATTGTATGCTTGCAATTTTTGTTTCCACTTGTTAGAGTTATCAATTTGGAAGCAGAAATCATCGCAATATCCAACGCCGAGCAGGCGATATTTCCGCCTCCGTTCGGGCAATTTAGAAGTCTACTTAAATAGTGTAATTTGAGGAGGAAAATAGATCTCCACTGCAAAAACTTCGAGATCTGGAAAGCTTCAAGTTGTAGGTAAACATTCATTTATAGGAAAAATAAATAGTTCATATTACTTCGACAGTACTCGCCTGACCGCTGTGGTGTGCGGATCGTGCCCGCAGCTCCGTAGTGTCTTACCTTGCTCGCCCGCGAGGGCGCCAAGATAAGGAAAAGTCTAGCGATAATAACCAGTGCGCACTAGCTCTAAGTGAACAGTTACAGTTGTGAAGCATAACGGTGTTTCATTCTCTTCATTTTCAAATCAACCTAACAAAAGATAACATATACTAAAACTCAGTCGATTGCTGAAGTATTTTCGGGTAGGATCAGTAGCATGTAGTGCGATTGCATGCTGCTGACACCCGGGAAGCTGTTTACTTCAAGAAATGTCATCCGAAGAATCAACAGGCAGCGACAGCAACGGCATGGATCATGATTCATCTGCTCCCGTCAACCTGACGCAGAATGTATGGCAAATATACACACCAGCTCGGTCAAAGAGGCCGAACCCTGACGTCCTCGACCCTGATGCTAATAGAAGGGTAAGGCAAAAGACAGCGTCTTGCGATAGTAATACTAGTGTATATACAGTTCCCACCAAGAATCAATTCGGTGCTCTTGATATAGAAGGCACAACAGAAAACAATGAGGAAACCTTTCCAAAAACCACTGTACCTCCAATTTTCGTGCCAAATGTGAATAATGTTCCAGCTATGATAAAGTTTTTAAAGGAAGCCTTAAAAACAGAAGATTTCGAAATAAAATCTCTAGCAAACGACAAAATTAAAATAACGCCGAAAACTCCTAATACCTACAGGGAAATAATAAAACATTTATCAGCCAACAGTCACGTATACTATACATACCAGTTGAAACAAGAACGTGCGTATAGAGTTGTCTTGCGACACATACATCATACGGTAGATGTAAAAGATATCAAGGCTGCGCTTCTGGAAAGGGACCACAAAGTTAGAAACATTATAAATGTCCGCCACAGGCTAACTAAATCACCTCTGCCTCTATTTTTTGTAGACCTTGAGCCCAAACCTAACAAGAAAGAAGTGTTCAAAATTAACCGACTGTTAAATTGTGTTGTTGCTTTCGAACCCCCACGCCTGAAACGCGAGATGGTACAATGCAAAAACTGTCAGAGATATGAACATACCAGGTCGTACTGTGCATACCCGTATAGGTGTGTTAAATGTGGAAAAGAACACGACCCAGATAAGTGTTTAAAAGAAAAGCAAAGTCAACCAACTTGTGCTCTGTGTGAAGGCAATCATCCCGCCAACTACAAAGGTTGCAAAGTATACCAAGAAATACTAAAAAGGAAAGGGTACAGCAACTCAAGTAAACACAGAATGTTTCAACAAGAGACGCATGTGCAGACACAAAACAGTAACATTGAAACTACTTATTCTCACGAAAACTCAAGAAGCAGACATGTAAATGCAGGAACATGGGCCGATGTTGCGCGATCAAAGCCTGTAGAAAGACATGAACACAACGACAATAGCCATTCCATTATGAATATTATACAGCACTCCTTTGAGAGGTTTGAAAACATACTAATGCAGCAAAGTCAACAAATAAACTCTCTCATTAACCTCATAACGTCGCTTGTCTCCAAACTATCTAATGCCTAAATTCCTTCGCATTGCAGCTTGGAACGCCAACGGCTTGGCGAATCATCGCCAAGAAATCGAAATATTTCTCAACGAAAACAAAATAGACATGCTACTCATCTCTGAATCTCACTTCACAGAAAGAAGCTACTTTAAACTGAAGAACTACACTTTATACGATACTAAACACCCCAGTGGCAATGCCCATGGTGGCACAGCAATATTAATAAAAAGCACTATAAAACATCAAGAACAGGAAGCTGTACAGGAACAGGATATTCAAGCAACGACTGTACAAATTATGGACTGGAGTGGACCAATTACCATCAGTGCCATTTACTGCCCTCCAAGATTCAAAATAGACAAACAACGATTTGAAACCTATTTTAAGTCTCTAGGAAATAGGTACATGGTGGGAGGTGACTACAATGCCAAACACACGCAATGGGGATCCAGGCTCATCACCCCAAGAGGGAGAGAACTGCTGAAAGCAGTTACCTCACTTCAGCTAGAAACCATTTCTACAGGAGAACCTACCTACTGGCCTACCGACCTAACCAAAACCCCAGATGTAATTGATATATTCATAACAAAAGGAATCCCATCCACTAACTGTATCATAGAATCTTCCCACGAACTGTCCTCTGACCACACTCCAATAATTATCACAGTCGGCAACAAAATTATTCTACAATCCCCTCCCGCGTCACTAACGAACAGAAAGACAAACTGGAACTTGTATAGAAAACAGATATCTATGAAAACAAACATCCGATTCCCACTAAAATCAGCTGACCACATAGACGAAGCGACTGAGTATTTAATACAAAATATTCAAGAAGCAGCTTGGACCGCTACACCGCAACTTCACTACACCCAAGGCTGCGTGAAATATCCAAAAGTTCTTTTGAACAAAATAGCCGAGAAAAGAAGACTAAGAAGAATCTGGCATACTTCAAAATATCCTGAAGACCGTACCAACTACAACAGAGCAACTAGGCAACTAAAACGCCTCCTAAACGAATTCAACAACAACATGTTTCAAGATTTCATAACCAACCTTACCCCAACAGAAGATACCAATTACTCCTTATTTAAAGCCACAGGGAAGCTAAAAAACCGACCAAATCAAATCCCCCAATGAGGGACGAAAACAAGTGTTGGGCAAGAAACCCCACAGAAAAAGTGTCTACCTTTGCCAAATTCTTTGCTAATGTATTCCAGACTCATCCCATTATAAATACTAACCAAGAGCAACAAATCAGAGATTATCTTAACTCCCCAAACCAAATGACTCTTCCAATCCCGCACTTCACTCCCAGAGAAATTACCAAAACCATAAACGCCTTATCAAACAAAAAAGCTTCTGGCTATGACTTAATTACAACACCTCTTCTCAAAGAACTACCACGAAAAGGCAAGACTATAATTACTGCATTGTTCAACAGCATTATAAGAACAGGGCACTACCCGGAGCAATGGAAAGTAGCCCAAATTCAAGTTTTTCTCAAGCCTGGGAAACCTCCACATGAACCCTCCTCCTACCGTCCCATCAGTATACTTCCCATTCTATCCAAAGTATTTGAGAAACTTCTTCTATCAAGATTACGTCCTCACATTGCAACCAATAACCTAGTCCCTGATCATCAATTTGGTTTTAGACAACAGCATTCTACCGTCGAACAAGTTAATAGAATCACCAACTACATTGAGAATTGCTTCCAAGAAAAGAAATACTGTTCAGCCGCCTTTCTAGACATTGCCCAAGCGTTTGACAAAGTCTGGCACGATGGACTCTTATTTAAACTCAAGAATTTTCTACCGTATCCCTTCTTCAACATTATCAGATCTTTTCTATCCCACCGCACCTTCCAAATCAAATATCAAAATGAATTATCTGAATTCCATCCAATCAAGGCCGGAGTACCACAAGGTAGTGTACTCGGCCCTATCCTATACCAGCTCTATACTACTGATATACCAAAATCAGAT
This sequence comes from Gryllus longicercus, assembly GCA_038098605.1. NCBI lineage: Eukaryota > Metazoa > Arthropoda > Insecta > Orthoptera > Gryllidae > Gryllus > Gryllus longicercus. The sequence goes on along the minus strand of JAZDUA010000234.1, from coordinate 2,190,506 downwards.
AAAACAACCATAGCCACTTTTGCAGATGATACGGCCATATTAGCTTCGGATGACGACCCTAATGACGCATCAAGACATTTACAAGAACATCTCACAATGATTGAAGATTGGGCCAAAAAGTGGAAAATAAAAATCAACGAAAATAAATCAGCCCATATAACCTTTACCCTGAGAAAAAACAAATGCCCTACTGTCCACATCAACAACAATCCAATAGTACAGGTGGAAAGTGTAAAATACTTGGGAATACATCTAGACAAACGGCTAACATGGAAGCATCACATCTTAGCCAAAAAAAAAAGCACCTTCAACTTCAAACAAGAAAACTATACTGGATACTAGGATACCACTCAAAACTATCACTGGAAAATAAACTGCTGATTTATAAAGCTATCATAATTCCAATATGGACCTACGGTATCCAAATCTGGGGCACAGCAAGCAAGAGTAATCTCTCGATCATACAGAGATTTCAATCCAAGACCCTAAGAACGATCGCGGCAGCACCATGGTTCATCACAAATGCAGCACTGCACAAGGACTTAAAAATGCCCACTGTCTTAGAAAGAATAGAATTTATCAGCTCAAACTATCTCCAGCGCCTTGAAAACCATCCAAACCACTTAGCCCTCAACATCCTAGACAATAGTGCAGATATCCATCGACTAACCAGAACCTCACCCCTACAACTCCCATATAGATTCTCAACAAATAACCGAAACATTACCCTCAGCTAATAAACTATCCCACTTGCAGCCAACCCAAAATAATACTTGCTTTTTGTTATAGTATGAAGAAGTAGATGAAGAGTACCGATGGGATACCTTCACTGGAATTCAGTCATTGTCATAACAATTCTACAACAACATATTTACTTATTATTTTGTAAAAAATAGATTGTACATTTTTTGTTATAAATAAAAAAAATATTACTTCGAATACCTATTTACGAAAGCCGTTGACTGTTATGTGAAAATGTGGAGTGGATGTGCACATAAGTATTGACGTATTTTGCAGATACGGTCGTCACAAAGACTGATTTTAAAACTGAACTTAAACAGAGCAGGTGTCTTAGATCTTAGCAATTTCAGAAACGTCGCTACTGATTACTTTTTGAGACTACAGGGCTGTTATAAGATAAAATGTAACCATGAGTAGTAAGGAAATGCTATGGAATGAGGGAAAGTCCCTTGCACATCCCTATGAATAGAACAGAAATGACACGCCAAGATATTTGCTAAAAATGATCGATCTCTTGTTGCACTGCCTTCTGTTTATTTCTAAAAGCATTCACTCTTGCCTACAACTATTACTATTTACATTTAAACCCTTAAAAAATATTTTTCCTCATTTCTTCTAAAATGATTTGGTTGAAACACTTTAAAATATTTACTGTTTGGCCTGGGGCTAATACCAATATCAAAAAGAATGGTAAATAGTGTTGCAGTGACGACGAAATGTTGCAGGGACGACAGTTGCAACGTGCGACGGGCACGCCAGACAGATGTAAATTTTATGCAGCAACATTGTCTTAGAATTATACGCTAGTCGAAACCAATGAGGCAGAAATAGACTCTCAATGTAAAATGACTCCTCAAATATTGTTATATTATCTTTGCATTGGTTTTCACTGGATGTGAACATCAGTTTTGAAAAATATGTAGCAATGTTCGGTTAATAAAATCAAAGACTGTCAATTATGTCTCTTAATTATGATCATAAACATAATAAACATTATAACTAGCTTGACACTTACAAACATTCCTCACTTTTAAAATCATTATTTTAAAAGTACAAATAACTTCAGAGGAACCGAACATCGAATGGCCAAGTTTAACTGTGCATTTTAGGCTTATTGGCCCGGTACAGTGCGTGAGTAAATATAATATTGCAGAGCGTTTATTTACTCATATTATTAAAACAAAGCGTTAAATTTCACATATTATTCCATTGATAAAATGAAAATATAATAAATATAAATATTTTGTTGGTGAAATAAATAATACATATTTGCCAATTAAATGTAATAATTAGATCATTCTCTATTAATCAAAGACATTTTACCCGTGAAATTTTATCGTTTTCGTTTTGTCGCAACGAAGTACCCCCAAGCCTGAACGCCCTGATGTTTTCATATCCCAAAGTCCTCATATCCCAAAAGTCTCCTATCGGATCCTCGGATCCAGAAGTTCGTACCTAGAAGTTTTCTTATCCTGAGTTTCTCGAAATTAAATTATTGTTTTAAATAGAGCTATAATTAAGATTTATTTGAAAATGTAAGTATGTTATACTTCTTGAAATAATCTTAGTAAATACCACTTATGTTCGGAAATTCTCAGAAAAATTCATATCGTTTGATTAATAATTTCCTATGCACTGAAGTTATTACGTATGAAAATGGAATAGTCCCTTTAATTTTATCGTGGACGATTATTTCTCTATTTCTTCAATTTATATTTTCTTAGATTTCCAGTTTCTTTTCTTTTCTGAATATCCATAATACGAAGTGAATGTCTTTAAAAAAGTCAGATAGTTTAAAATATATAATTCGTTGTGCAAAAGGGGTAATTTTGTAGAATGCAACTTAAGGAACGTGTCCTGAAGAACATGAAATCCCGGATTTAAAATCCTACAATGCATCGTTTCCGACTTAAGCACGTTGGGAAAGTATGTTGCAGAGTAACTTCAGTTCAAGTTACATCTATGCCTGTTTTCACGTCTATTCCCTTACCCGAGAACATCTATTCTTTGGTCTTAAACAAGTTTGATTCACAATCGATGAGTAATTCCCTATCCAGCAGCAGCACACTTAGAGTGTTTCTTGTCGACGGTAGCTTATAATTGGCTCAAAATCCTCGCCTTCTCTCAGCTTATGTAGAGGACAGATATTTTGAATGACATTTACGTACTGAATTACTTTTCATTATTTGTCATTTTTATCCTAAAACGTCATTTTCAAGTCGTAAACCATATACAAACAGTTCGAATACACTTATATGGTTGGGGCACCTTGTTCCCACATCGACAAGAAGAACGTTAATATTCATTTTGTCATCGAAAACATTTTTTTCGTTATTTAAGGTCTCATCAACTGCTAGGTCATTAGCGACCGCTACTGTGTGTAACGGTATGGTAACTATGAGGATGACATGATGATGATGATGATGATGATGATGTGTGAAAGGACGAACACAATACAACGATACCCGATGCAAAGGACTCGAACCGCCATCCTTCTGTCGGGAAATCGCTACGGCACTACTGCCTTAGTGATCTCGGCCATCCGGACTGATATCTAAAACATTGTATAAGCCTAAGAAACATTTCTGAATGAAGATAATAAATAAAAGAGATATGCAACCAAAGGCATCTGTATGGTATTGTGTTGAAAAAGAGTTCATATGTGTCGTATGCAAATCACTTTATTATCACTGGAATTTTGAAAGAGGACGTCAAAACAAAGGGAAATCAAAAATTAAAAATCCAAAAACAGGACAACGAGGGTGTTCGTGTAATCGCCAGGCCATAACGATTCGAGTCCGGTCGTGATTGAATGCGTTGCAAACAATGCGTACCGCAGGAACGCACAGCGCGCGGCTGCCTATTATGAGCAGCCGTGGAACGCGACCGAGTGGCAGTGCGGGGCAGTGGCGGCGTGGTGTGGTGGGGCGGGGCGGTGGAGGGGCGGGGGGAACGGCGGAGGCGTACGAGCGCCCCGCAGAGACAGAAGCACGGCGAGCGGCGGGGCGCCGAGGGGCGCGCTCGGGCGGCCGCAAGCACAGACGATGCGGCGACGACGGCGTCGCGTCGCCAGCCGGCCGCGCACCGGGGCGTCTAATTCTACTAAAGGCGGAGGAAGAGAAAAGAGCGCCGGCAGAAAGGAGTAGGATGAGGCGGCGGCAGTGGAGCTACTGAGCCACCAGCAGCAGGCGCCCTCTTAAATGAGGTGCCATCGAAGGCAACGGCTTTGGAGACGCCGAAGACATTGTTCCTATTTTGGATTTTTCAATTAAAATAGATGATCACATTCTTAAAATCTGCGGAGAAATCTAACAATCAAGTTATCTCAATTTTACAGGATTTTCAATATTTAAATTTAATAATTTTATTATCACATTCATTATAGAGATGTATATATGCCTTCTCTCTAAATGTTCAATGTGTAAGACCATGTGTCAGCACTAAAAACAAAACTCTTAATATATCCTAGAAACATTGAAGCCGGGAATCTTTATAACGGCCGCGTCAATTAACGGTCATTTTTTCGTGAAATTGATAGATCTTTTCATAAGACACGTGAAAATATCCCCTCATTTCAGTGACTACAAGCGTAAGCCGCAAGCGGCTTAAAGTTACATATAGTAATTGTTTTTTATTGGGCGGTCACCTCAATCAATTTTTAACTTATAATAAGATAGTGGAAAAAAGGTGGAACGGAAAGTTCCTGGAATGGTGGGACTCTTTGTCATACTTCTTCAATGTGACCCTTATCTTATCTCACAGGAGGATTGATTACCGTTTCAGGTAACAATAAATGATTATAATAATATATCTCTTAATGAAACAACAACACGTTTTCTGCGTTTATTTTTCAGCATCACTTCGCGCTTCCTTCCTCTATAATCTCTTTATGACTTGCGAAGCATGCCGCATGAGCGAATCTGATCTGAAGATCCATCTACCTGCTTCGTCAGGCGGCCCTGCTGTAAAGTTTCTAGAGGATGTGAATTGTATCTTCAAGTTTAGTTTAATTGTTCTATTCGGTGAGGTCAGAAAATGAGTTTCTGGACTAAGAGAATAATGTGTGTTTTAATATTTCTCAAGAGGGGGCTTTTGATCCTAAATTCCTTGTTTAAATTTTGTTTTATGATTTGTGGTAATTAATAATGTTAAAGAGAACAACATATATTTCATAGCAAATACCACCATTAGATTTGTCTTACGCTTACTTTAACTTCGCAATCTTAATTAAGCGGTCACCTCTAATAACGACTAATTTTTGCTGGAACCGTTGGTGACCACTTAAGATGGGTGTCACTGTTCTAGTTCGTAATGGCATTACATGAGAGGAAGAGACTACCTAGGAGTGACGTGTCACTCGACATATGGGATGAAAGGCCAGGCAATGGGCAAGGGGATACTGAGAAAGGCAGGGTACGGAGGACAACAGAAAAAACTAGTGATGCTACAACAGTACGCATTTGGTAATGGTAACATTAATTAAAATTGCACATTCTATCTTACTAACACTTCCTCCACCACACGCAAAACACAAACCGCCTAACTTAAAAAAATGAAGGTGTGTACATGAAATGATTTGAAAATCAAATACTGAAGAAAACATTTTATTAACTTACAAATTTCTAGCTTCAATATTGAAAGTATGGGTCAGGTTGGAAAAAAACGAACTTATGCAAGTTTCGAACTTCAGGTTTTACCGAAATTCTAACCTGTGCCACATTATTAAACGAACATGGAACAATAATTTAAATAAAAATATTGTAGCCGTTGTTGAGATAACCTGGTTAATTTCTTTTAAATTGTCACTATCCCACTAAAATTACACGAAAACTTCATATTTTCAAAAAATTATTCCTAATATTATTTAAAGATTTAATTTTGAAGAACAATCTTCATTAATAAAAGATCTTTTGTCTTCAACAATGTAGTTGTAGAAGTTTGTTGAAAAAATGTTCTAAACTTTTATGATTTTCGAAATTTCATGTTTTACTCAAAATCGTACGGTCTTAATTTTTGTAAGTATGCTTTGTACTGTAAATGCTCTCTTGAAAGCTCTGTATAAATGAGGTTTTGAGAAAATGTTGAACATGTCCTTGGGATTTCGTGTAAAATACTCCATAAAATACTAAGCATTGTGATTCAAAACCGGTGGCCTAGGCATCAACTGATATCGCTGCAGTATCTCTCCCAGGAAAGTCCTTGGTTGATACCTAGGTCGAATTCAGCCTCTGTCTAAAGAAAAATTCTACGAGCTTGATACTCTGATCGATAGTTTCTTGTATTTTCTCTGATCAATACCAGGCAAATGCCTGAGCAGTAGTACCCTAAAAAACGAACCACAGACTTCACATGTAGAGTAACTTTCTCTACACTGTGTGTTCGAGAAATGACAACCTGTAGTTGTTAAAAACACTTATTGATAGGGCTTGGAGCCCACCTCTGTCGCTGATATCGAGCTGCTTCCCTTCCTGACGCGGCCTCATCTTCGCATAGTTGACCCGCCTATTGAATGTTTAACCGGCAATTCCGGTAGGGGAATTACAGCAATGAACCTTGAACAAAGTGTTAGTGATTGTGATGTATTTCAGGGCTATGCATACCGACCACGTGCAAATGTTCTGGCACGGGCCATTTTGTCTCGTCGAGATCACAGAAACAATTCCTGGAAGTGATCCTTTGTACATGATTTTTATTAGTCAGAGCATCATTATTGTACTGCGCTTGGCTTTCACGCATTCAATATTTTTTTTGTATGTTGATCAGTAGGAATATTCTATAAAATTATTCTGAAAATAAATTGCGTATTATCAACGATTCGTAAATCACATTTTCCACATTTTTTAAAAATCATATCTCCTATTTTGCAGTAAATACTATCACTTAATTTTATCTGACAAGTATTCATTATCTTATTTGTATTTTTAAACAAAGTGAGAGGAGATTGGTAAATAGCTATCATTACAATTTAAATATTTTGCGTTTTCTAAGACGTGTTTGTGGTATCGTTTTGTACATACTTTCGTGGATAATATTTGAGTTCCTACTCTTAATAATGTTTCCTTTTGTTTCTAATGCTCACTAACGGCATTCAGAGATCCCTGTGTGCTTATAATGCCAGTTCCTCTTGATGTCCCTAAATACACAGCTCCTCATGACGGAACCCCTCGCATTGCCTCGCGTAAACCGTGTGATATTTTCTCTTTTTCGCTAAATTCGTTTCGTTCGCCCTAACTTCGTAAATAACTCGCCCCCCCCCCCGCGTCTCAGCTACTACGTTGCGCCTCACGGCGTCCACGAGCGAGCGTACGTCGTCGGCAATTCGTCTCTCTCTCTCTCTCTCTCTCTCTCTCTCTCTTTCTTTCTCTCTCTCTCTCTCTCTCCCGCCGGGTGGGCGGGCTGAACGCGCTCTCTCGAGGCGAGTGAAACGCGAAGCTCCTCTTCTGCGCGCCCCTCCGCCGCGGACGAAGTGGGACAACAAAAATTTCAGCGCTCCTGATAAGACAGCGACCTCAATACGAAGTGGAGCCCGGATACGCACCTTCCGACTCGGAAGTTTCGAGTACCGCGACAAAGAACGCGGCGAGGTATCTGCCCCCCTCTCCCTCTTCCCTTGACGTCGGCGTCCTCCGCCTCGCAGGAGTTCTCTCCGCGGCCACTGTGCTTGAGAAAAACCAGACGCGTCGTCTCTTTGCCTCCCCGGTACGTGCTGTCTCTCGATTCAACTCGCCTTGCTGCTCTACCTCCTATTCTCCACTCACAAAGTTCCATCCTGCTTGCAACGACTCGCTTTCTTCGCCTCTCCCTACTTCTCCTTTCACTCTCTAGTTCCCTTTCTATCTCCACCAGGCTCTAGTCGGCGCTGCCCAGGCTTGCCGCCCACATCTGGCCCCTCCATTTTTACGTTTCCGTTTGTGTCCGCAAGTGGCCGGGTCTTCGTCCTCTTCCTCCTCCCCCTCGCCGCTTCTCGTTCTGCCTGGCTCCACCTGGTCGCGAGTTCCACGCCCGCTCCATCTGTTCCCGTCTCCCCTGTCCTGTCCCGCTTACGCCCTGCGCGTCTCAGGAAACGTCGGACGCCTTTCAGCCCAGGCGGAAAAGGCGGGTTTAAACTCACGACGGCCTTCCGTAATCCACCAAGACGCGCTGGCCGCGTGCGCTGCCGTCCGCTCTCCGCCCGCATCCCGCCCGCGTCCCGCCCGCCCGGCCACCTTGTAAGATCCTACGAGCTGGAGCCTTGACGTTGCAAGCGGATCGGAACGAGGATTTCGAACGTAAAAGGAACGGAGATGTAAACGGGCCGGGGTCCGCCACTGGATTTTCGTCTGTGTCAAGGTAGAATCGGCACAATGGTAGTGCTTTGAGAGTTTAGCTTCCGATTGTCGGTTTATGTACCTTTTCGGTAATGTGTAAAAAGGAAGTTCTCGAGAGAGCTTCCGTCGTTCTCTTTACCTGTTTACGTGGGATATAGCCTGCGTCTTGAGATCTCCGTAGCACTCGTGGAACTCTTGGGATGTTTTCTCGAGTATTTCTATCCTTCTCAGGCGGATTTTGCAGCAATCGCTTTGATATACTGCGCTTCGGAACCGTGTTTAAAAAGAAAAAGTATATTAGTAATGACGCATTTTACTTCCGAGAGACCCTTTTTTCTCTCAGAAGACAGAGCAGCACTAAACCACGGTTATTAAACTTTTTAGAAATGAAAGCTCTTACGTGTTTGTCATCCGATCAGCATCTGACAAAAAAGATAATACGTTATCAAATGTTAACATGCTTAAGAAGCGTGTGTAAATTTTAAAAAATCTAATGCCCTAAGAAAAATTGTTCAATTTTGTATTTAGGTATTTGAATCATTGGACGAATTTAATTCTTGTCAATATTTATCGTTATTACTCAATCATGTTTTAATTCCTATCACATTTAATTCGTGTTAGGGGCACACGTAACATGCAATATATACCTACTTCCAAATATACGTACGTATATTTCGTGTGAAATGATTTAAAAGAATAAATATTGTGTACTGTCGAATGAACGAATATTCTTACTGTTTGACCAATTAATGGATTTTGGTCAACCGATTAATACGATTAAACGCTGAATCAATATAACTGTGTAGTCATTCCAATTAAATATTAAACATTCCCCAGTACAAACCGCTTTGTTTCATTTGTACAAAATTCTCATAAGATTCGCTCTCGACATTGAAATAGCTATGCTAATTAATATTCCAACATTTTAATCACCGTGTAACGTATAAACTTTAAAATGTAGCTTTGCACTTTTACTTCTCCAAAAATATAGTTCTGTGAAGCGCAAAAATAAAGAACGTTCCGACAGTAATAAAATTCAGTTACTAGAATTCGCGATGGGTCTGAAGAATGTTATAGTGCCATGTATCGTGACACTCTCGTGTTGTATAACGCTGCATGCTAAAGCGGGAATCACACGCAACGCTATCAAGCTGTACATTGCACGCAGTGCCTTAATTCTCACACTATTGAAGAAACTATGCTTTGACAAAACAATGTTACGTGAAAGAAGCGGGAAGCTCCCTTAGGTACGATGGTTTCGTGACTCATTCTGAGCGTGCATCCAAATGCAAAGTTTTGATGTCAGCGTTGTTAATCGCTTGGAGAGAACTGAAATTTGGAAGTCTAACGAATGTGATTGAAGGTCTCATAGATCTGACAAAGTACAAGAATCTAAAACAAAATTTAGGTTGGTAATGGAAGAGGTATGGATAGTGGGAGGCTAGATTTCTTCAACACAGTTATTATATGAGAATCCTAATCTGTCCCATTGCATCGTCAGTAATCGTATTGTCTTATATCAGTTATATTTATTGTAATAGTTGTGAATAATAATTTGTTGTAAATAGTAAATTTATCAACAGTTTTGGCGATTCCTCAAGTCAAAATCCATACTTTCAATTAAAATTTTGTTTTCCAATCTGAAAAACTGAGGACAATTTTCTGTGTGCTGTGCTAAAAAGCTCATTCAAGTACATAGTGCAGCCCATGCTAATCCTCTTTATCTTTCTATGGAAAAGGACTTTCCCTCTTATAACTTTTTGGGTTCGTGGTTCAGTGTATGATAACCTGTGAAATATTCTATTAGTTTGGACTCTAAAATGTACGCGATGTCTACTTTTCTTATAACTGAAGCAAAGTAAGTTTCCCAGTCTTTCTCTCAGGCCATTCGTGATTTGTGGTGTTAAACAGAAGCTACTGTTCAAATAAATAATAATTATCACTATTCACATTCTCGAGGCTAAACTCCATACGTGTTCTTTGATGATTACCAAGAGAAATCAGTAATGAAATATTTACGAATTTTCAATGTGGAAAGTTCTATTATATTATTGGAGATTAATTTTGAAGAGACATGGTGATGGAATTCTCTTTTTATATCGAACACAAATCCTTCCATTTCGACATTGGAAACATTTATGAATGAAGGAAAGCAAAAGAAAATTATTATTGAGAAATAAATGAAATTCAGGGTGAAAAGCAGCTCTGTAGTACGTCGCAACACGTCTTCTTGGTTGACATTCTTTTCCTTGAATAGTGAATTGCACTCACATTCATTTTGTTAAAACAATGTAGGCTTTTATTCAAATATTTTTTTAAACAATACACTAAATTTCGTCCTTTAAATTCTTCTACAGATTATTGCATTTCTGATTTGAAAATTGTGAAATTAAGAAATCCCCAAGTGCTAAGGAAATATATTTACTGCCCTCAAAGCGTTATTTCTCCGTTTATCTCAACGATTCTATTAATTTTATGTTGAACAATTTCAGAACTCACAGTTAGTGCTTGGCAAGGGTATGGTGGACAGTCACATAGGAATGCAAAAGCCAGATTTCATCGTCGCGGACTATCATAGGTAATAAGAGTACAATGGAAATTTCTGATAAATTCACGTAGTGTCGAGAGAATTTATCAGAAAATTTCTAAAGCACGAATGCCAAAAAAAATGTGAATTAAAATGAATTGAATGTGAATTAAAATACATTTCAAAAAGCGTCAAATAAATTATATTAATGAAACTCGTGCTTTTAAAGCACACCGTTCCCTATCCACCACAGCTTAGGATTCGCCTGTAGTGAGAAGGACGTAAGAAAAATTAGTAATAAAAATTCACATTTTGGTAGTGCATATATGTCGATTATTCTTGATTTGTTCATGCCGGTCATATGGTGAACGCAATTGGTTTAATTTCACGGATGGAATAGTCATGCTGATTTAATTCAACTGAATGTCACTGAGCACAAATTTGCTTAATCAATTTTTTATCAACGTGTATGTTCAACTAGTATGCTTTATAAGATATAAAGCAAGGAAATAGCTGACTTCGGGCAAATAACTAGTGGTTTATGATTTTTCCTATAACGTTCAAGAAATTTAATATTACGTATTGTGTATTATTTTTTCATTAGATAAAATCATTCGAACTCACAATATTTAATATGTTTTGTGCTAATATTATTAAACCACATGGTTTCATTTCATTTTTTCGCTATTTTTTAAATTATTTTCTTGTATCATATTATTACAATCACTGCAACTCATCTACATCACTCACGATGGATAATAGAGAATTTGCTGTTTGGCACTATATGCCGAATTAGTTTGCAATAAATTCATAAATTGATGAAGAATTACGAATTGTTCAAGTGTTCGCCTTTTTCAGAATACCAAAGAGCATGGGCTCACAAGTAAAAATACTCTACATGTTTATTTGCAGGCAGGAATGGTTCCTTGTAATTTTCATAAATTCATTTCTTTTTTGCCCGACAAAAAATAATTCTAAACACGGAGAATAGTGGTTTGGAGCTTTCTCTGTTACGTGAGTTGCATTTGTTTTCCAAAGAGCAGTTGCCAAGTAATTTTGATTTCTCCCTCACAGAACAAGAAACAATAAAACAAACTTCCGAGATCCCCCAACAGTGCCTAGAGGGTGTTCGATTTTAAAAACGAATGCGTTGATAGCTTTACTCTGTAGAAAGTTTCGGACAAAGTTAGGGAAGGCGGAGGCACGGTATTCATTGCCATACGTTAATTCTCGTACTGCAAAATTACGATTCGTGCAATACTGTTAATAAATATGAATTATGTACAGAAATTGAACAGGAAAAATTTTAATGGGCACTAGCTGATTAGGCATTTACGCTGAAATGTACATGTGTATACGCACGTACTGAAAATTTTCGTACTATACATTTTTGTTTATCATAGGGCAGGCAAAGCATACATTTTATTTTAATGACCAACAGTCGGTAATTATTTTAATAATACTTAGAATAAAGATTGATTTTGCCAATAAAAATTTACTATTTACATTTAGCACCATTCACAAAATCCAATGACTATTGCATCACAAAATAAAACACATGTTCAGAAACACTGAAGAACTTTGAAGAAAATTATTGAAGAGCGTTCTCCGGAAAGTAACTACGGCATGTCTAAATTACAATTTATATGCATAAAATTTAACATGTGAAATATCTTGTTGCGAGAAAAAGAAGGAAGAAAACGCACTAGTAGTGCTTCAATGAAATTTTTTTTCGGACGCGGAAGGTATTAACATAGTTTTACATGCATATAATGTTTATATAGAACACACACTCACCTACAAGTATTAGCAAACGTCTTATGTTTTATTTAGACTTATAACACAGTTTTCTTTTACATGTGAGGATCAGTTCGAAATCGATTATGTATGCAATCGATTATATTCGAAATCGCGTATCCAAACAAAATGGAAAAAAATGGAATCCAATATGAGTATTTAATTATGTAATTTATTTGCGAACTGAGAACATTTTAAAATGTATGTTAATTGTTTTGTAGGTTTCACAATATTCATCATGTAAGGATAACATGATTGACTAATATACAAATGTCATGTATAACATTTAGCTTTAAAATAGTTCACTGCTTCAAATGGGAATAATATTTTCCACATTCGACATATGTACTGTATTTTGAATATTACTCGTTATAAAATAATATGTTTTTTCCATATTAAAAGTAGTTCTTGAAGTGTAAAGTTGGTAAATATTTTTTGACATTCTATGAATCAACGAAATGAATAATTCACTATGCACCAATTTATTTCTTTATAGACCATTGAACCGACTGATTCTGAAATAACGTCTACAAATAAATATAGGAATTGACAAGCATCGAATTGAAACGATTCACATCATTTTCCATTGATCATTTGAATATTTATTGAACATAAATTGCTATTGTGATTTAAAGTTTACAAAATTGAGCAATTAAATCTGTCTAATAAACCATTCACAATACCAATTAAGGTAAGTGATGCAAGTATGGCCAGTGCAGGTAATATGGCCAAGTAGCGGCTACACTAGCGGACACTATTTCCGATCGATTCTGCTAGCATGCAGTCTGGGAGAGTGCAAGAAGTGCGTTAACACCCTACCAGACGTGTTGATTCGCGCATTCGCACTCTGGAGCTTTTATTGTCAAGAACGCGCTGAAAACGCTCTGTCCTTATAACTTTTTATAAAAACTCTTATGAACTCTCGCACTATTGCTTTAAAAAATGATTTATTTAAGGCCGTATTTTTGTAACATTAGACTGTAAGAGTACTTTATAACATATATTACTCTAACTAGCCCATGTTCCAAGATCATGCAAGTTAATTTGGCAATGGCTATAAAGCCTGCATGTAAGCATATTACTTTGAAATTACAATGTTTACAAAATATTCCTGAATCGCTTTTTTGAGATATAGCTATTTCACCTTGAAGCAAAAGTGTTAAATTTCATCATGATGCTGTTAATTTGGCCAAATGTTGAAATATGTAAATAGCAAAATTTGAGGCGGTTAACGTGGCCATATTACCTTCACATATCTTAGTACATTTTTCTTTAGGTTCTGTATTGTTGACGAGCACTATAAGGAAATTTAAAGAAAAAATAAACACTACTATTTTTAATTGTGAAAGCCTTTATCTATATTGTATGTGATTATGTAAAAACAAATGTTCCAACCTTTTGATAACAGTTCAAATTCGTTACATTTCTAAAGCAATGCATCTGCATACCCATCAACTTCATATGAAATGTTTGACTTCGTGAAGGTCTTAAGAATCCGCAAAGCCGGTGTGCGTGGGCGTAGCAGAACCCGTGCCTAAAGCGACGACTGCTTGCAGGTGAGCGGTCTCCGGTTCGAGACGCAGCTCCGCACCCTCAACCAGTTCCCCGACACGCTTCTGGGCGACCCCGCGCGCCGCATTCGCTACTTCGACCCTCTTCGCAACGAGTACTTCTTCGACCGCAACCGGCCGTCGTTCGACGCCATCCTGTACTACTACCAAAGCGGCGGCCGCCTCCGGCGCCCGGTCAACGTACCGCTGGACGTCTTCTCGGAGGAGATCAAGTTCTACGAGCTGGGCGAACTCGCCACCAACAAGTTCAGGTGAGCGACGGCGGCAAGGCTCCCCGCTGTGCGCTGCCGCCGCCGCCGCCGCTGCCGCCGCAGCCGCTGCCGTGGCCGAAGGCGCAGGACCCGGCCCAGGCCCGGGGCTCGACCCTCGACCCCTGGCCTGGGGCCGGCGCGACCTGGCCTGGTCTGGCGCGGCCCGGGCGGGCGGCGGTGCCGCCGCTGGTGGGCGGGCGGGCGGCTGGCAGGCGCGCACATGCGGTGGCCGGCCCCGGGCGGTAAGTGATGGCTGAGGAGAGAGACCGGTGGGGAAGCACGCAGGAAAGGGAGACGAAGAGGTAAGGGGGTCGCTGCCAATTCAGTAGATCGCCAAGGGTTGCCCTCGACGCCACACAAGCCGCTGCTATTTGCTGATTGCCCTCACAATTGAACAGTTCTTATATATAAGAAAGTTGAGATTCGGATCAATAATATTTTCGTAAATTTTATAACTTACTGAAATATATATTTTGTGATATATATATATATATATATATATATATATATATATATACAGATGGCAATAAAAATTATATTGTGATATATAATAAATGTGATAAAATTTCTTGTCAAAAATTAATGTCAATAACATAACGCGTACTATATCTGTTACTAAAATATAATTAGTACGATAAAACACAAATTAAAATACATCGATAAAGATCGAAATTTATTCTTATCATTTGCATATACGCAGATTATGAATAAAAAATCTTAAAGACGATTCTTACTTAACTGATGAAATCTGAAAGGTGTTTGTTTGAGATTTTCTTTGTTGCTTCATTATAATTCTCTTCACTGTTCTGGTTATTTGCGAGATTTGTCACTAAAAACGTTGAAACAATGATAATGATATGGAAACGAGATGATAAAACACAATTTTTACATTGATATTAAACATCAGTTAATGTGTACTTAAATGCTAGTAAGTAAATCTAGATCGATACTTTTATAACGACAGTGATCGATTTTATACCTCGAAACTTCAAAATTACTGTTTTATACTATGTTATTGGCATGACAACTGTTGTCAAATTGCTTAAATATTGGTACATGCAACCTACAATAAGTACAAGTTTTATGAGAAAGCTAGGGGAGACACATCAATTTAAACGTAATAAGGAATTCTCTGTTCGTATCAAACGTTCCGTGTTTGTCTCCCACTACAATTCCTCGTGTTTTAAAAATTTCCTGCAACACATAGTTGCAATAAGAAAAAAAAGAGCAAAAAAGAACGGATTCTCTCACGGCATTCTTATTCGTTTTTGCCGAACAAGAAATACGAATTTCCGAATCCCATTTGCGCTGTAAAAAAGCGTGCGTGGGAGCAGCTGCTCCCGGCGTCAGCGGCGGCGGCGGCGGCGGCAGCGCGCGGCACGAAAGGGCTGTGCGCGAGGCCGGAGCGGAGAGGAGCGGAGCGGAGTGGGAACGGGCCGGGGACGGAGGCGGTGGCCTGTGCGGAACCGCTGTGCAGCGCCTCGCTTTGCCCCGCTCCGACCCCGCTCCGCCTCGCTCCTCCCGGTTCCGCCCCTCGTTCCGCGTCGCGCCGCCACCGAAGCGCTTGCGTAGGCTGCTTGAGCGAAGAGTGTGCTCCGCTCGACTCCTTTGCTGAGGGAAGCAAGTAGCGGCGGGGATATGTGGCAGCGAGGACTACCCCCGCTGGGTCCCGCACCGCATGCGTGGGATCACGCGCTGCTCGGGGAAGGGAGACGAAGGGGAGGTGATGAGAATCGCGGGGAGTGGGAGTCGGGCTGTTCGGGAAGCCGAAAGGTGCACACAAGGATAGTTGCATGTTATTGTGCATGGTAGATTTACGGACGTTCCAGTGAACTCTTTGTCTGTTCGTCTATTTGTCTACTCGTGCTTTGGCTGCTTGCACTCGGCCGTGGGGCAGGCGTCCGGCGAGGCGCTGTGGAAGAAGCGGAGCGTCGCTGAAGTCGGCGGTGGCGGCGACGGCGGCGGCGATGGTGACAGGGCGAAAGCAGCGGCGAGGGACGGCAGGGAACGCCAGGAGTCGTCAAGATCACGGAGTCGCCGCCGGTTGCGGGTGAAAAGTCCTCTCATCCGCCACCGCCACCGCCGCCATCGCCGCCGCCGCCGCCGCCACTGTCGACGCCGCCGCCGCCGCTGCCGCGGGACGCCTGCCCCCTCCGGGCGCTTCTTGCGCTTCTGGCACGTCCCCGCCCCCTCAATCCCTTCGATCGCACGTACAGCGCCGGGCAAAAGCAGCGAGGACAAGTCACGGGAGCAGCGCTCGGCCTGTCGCTCACGCAGCCCGCTGCAGCTCTGCGCTGCGTGGGCGGTATTGAACTGGATGCGTTATTTGCGCTAACGTTCCTGCTCGCATTGTAGAGTCTTCTGCACAGTTTGCGATCTACGTCGAGTACGTGTTGTGATTGCTTCGTTCCTCGCGTTGCCGAAGGAACGGAGCGAAGCAGCGTACGAGCGACGGATACCGAAAACTAGGCACTAGCTCTCAAACTTAATTGGAATATGCCGAAACCATAGTAATGTATCATATACTCGAATAAAAGGAAAGGTCAGATATCTTGCCGTATTTATAATGGAAATAGTATTAACTGAAATACTATTATGGCAACATTTCTGCCATTTCCGTGTTTTCTCCATGTAGCTTCATTTATTTTATCCGTAATTCCGGACAAAAGATTTTGGTAACTTCATGATACAGATACGTCGGTGTGTCTGCTTCATTTGTTTAGTCCAGGCATTGCGGATCCGATATCTGATATTTCTTATTCACGGAATCAGTACAATACTGATCGGTGTATTTTCTCGTACCAAATGCGAGTTGAAACGTTAGCTTAAGAGAGTTTCGCATCCGTGGCCCTACAGAGCAGTCGAGAAGCTCGGCCATATTTGAGGCGGGCCTGCGCTGTGGTTTTTCCTCCGCGTATCGCACTCGTTTCGCGTGTGGCTTTTGCCCGGCGCCTCGCTTGCCCTCTCACTCTTTCATTCCGACGAGACGCTCCGCCCGCCACGAGAATTACTCGCCTGCGCCTTAATTGGTTTCCGCACCCCCTTACATCCCCCTCCTCCCAGGGTTGCTCTTCCCGCGCTTCCCAAACTCCCGCTCCGCTCCCCCTTCCTCTCCTCTCCAGAACACCGTGCGCCGTCTGCCTCCGTCCTCGGCGTCCTTCGCCTACGCGTTCGGAAATAGTTACTAGTTTAATAACGCCTCGTCCTGGATTTATTATTCGTGAATCCAGCAGCAGCATCAGCAGCAGTAGCGGCACGCGTGCGCGCCCGAGCACCAGACGCGGCCGCGAGCCGCACACCCCTCCCCCTCCCCCTCCCCCTCCCCCTCCCACTCCTTCGTCCACCCCACCTCATCCCACCCCACCCGCACTTCGCTCTTCCTTCGCGCGGTTCGGAAGATTTACGCGCGGCCCGATATTGTATGAACAGAAGCACGAAGAAACCTCATCTTACCCCGCTGGAGCGACGCCAAACGCGGCCGTTCGCGCGCCCGTCCTCTTCAGCGACCTCCGCTGCCTCCCGAGCGGCAGAGATTCGCCTCTTCGGAGATCGCGATAAAAGCTTCCCTCCGGTGCCATCGCCGCCGGCGCCCTCTCGTTGCGCCGAACAAGTGCTTCGGGCGGAGACATTCCTCGCGCCGCGATAGTTTCTTAAACGCCCCGAGTAGCTGAAGGCTTGCGGCCATTCCTTTTCCAAATTAAGAAATTTTTGAGAATCTGTGCGCGTGATGGCGGCCTCTGACTTGGGATGAGATTTAATAGCCATTAAATGCATTGTGTTATATCGAGCTCGTTAATTCAAACGTTTTATACGTCATTCTCCATGAGTTCCTTAAATACTATAAAAATGTTGAAGGACTACATATTTTATAAATATTTTGACTAAAGAAAACTCTCAACAATTAAAAAATACGACAAAACAGCGAGATAAGCGCCTGTGACCAAATTACGCAGGAGAGGCAATAAAAAAAGGTTATTGCTGTACCCACTTGTCCACCTAGCCCAACTGTGCACATGACCAACTCTGACGTTGTTCTATTTAGTCTCACAAAAAATGGCCCTGAAACAACTGGAAATCTCTTTAGTAGCAAATAGCGCAACAAAACAAAGCAAGCCGTATTTATTGTTCAAAAACACTTTTTCATCGAAAAGCTCACGTTTTATAAACCGGGACAGACATGTCGGACGCGTGAGAAAATGAGATCAAAGGCTGTAATTTACAAGTGTTCCGTTGTTCCACGAAAGACAAAACACGGCTCGTTTAACTAAATCTAGAATCTCGCGCTACCTACCTACGTTTTCTTTGATGAAACATACATAATAGAGGAAGGTTTAATCTGAAAATTTTAATGTTCAACTGCAAATTTAAGTCCGCACTTTGCTGTTTGTTCAGACGCTCTCTTCAATTTGTAGCTGCTAGACTACATTGCTCTCTGTTAATTATTAAATTGGAAATAGGAAATAGTAATGATAAAATAATAATAATAATAATAATAATAATACATTTTCCAAATTTTCCATTTTCAATGCATTAAAATTCTGGCACGAGTCATTGGGAAACAGTATGTGACCTATGCCCATTCCTCATAGTTCTCTCTTTGCGTGTAAGTATTTTCATTGTCTTGATATATACTTATGCCATCTCCTACTTTCGTGCCTTATTTATTCGTACTGCTACCAAGAGTCAACTTATAAATAAATGTGCTTCATATTTTTGATTTTTTGCCTCTCACTTTCCTTATTTTTTCATTTTTTGTCAATTAATAGCCAGTTTCTAAATATGTTGAAGATTAGTATGTAATTTTCTCCTGTTCTAAAGATCAATTATAAATATTATTGTTCTTTTATTTGTCCCTCTCCTTGCGTTCTCTACATTTCTTCCCTTCCACTCGCGGGGAGAGGTAACTACTGCCCTAGTGCTCTTTGTTGTGCAGAGCCACCGCAGGCTTGAATGCTTCTTTGGGTGAATTATGAATGAAACATTTCCAAGCTATACTTACAAGGTCTCACCGTGTTCGGCGAAATGCACGCTGTTCGATGTAGAAACGCAGACGGAAGGTCAGAGGTCGCCGCAAAATCCCACGCCATTTTTCGACCGGACTCTAATCTTGATATGCTTCCAAATTTGGAGCGTAGGTTATTGAACGTGCTGAAAACGTCGTTCATGAATGTACTTTCGGTGAAACGACTACAAAATTTTCATTTTATGTTCGCGTAGTAGGACTGCGTGCTTCTTTAAACAATAGGTTAAGAAGTTAATGAAGAGCTATGTCAATACCGCGGACGAGCAAGCGTTGACATAACGTTTAAATAAAATTCCTTAAAGCGAACTCTTTTACCGGACGGTACTTGCTACCATACCCTGCGACATTCATTCCAGATATCATGAGAAAATATCCACCTTTCATCACCTTGTTCATTCATTAACAAGACGCACAAACACCGAACACTGTTTCACACAAAATTGAATAAAATACAAATAATATATGACACACGTCCCACAAATTAGAATTACTTCATATCGAAAGAAACAAAAATCTGTTAATTTCAAATAAGAACTTTTAGCGCAAATAATATGATTAATTTTATTTATTATTCATCAAAATACAAGGAATTTGAATATAATTTTTCAATTATTAATACGTTCCGTACATGAAGAAGTTTAAGCACCGACAATGAAACATATAAACAAACGTTTATTGTATCAGCTTGAGTCCAGTTGAATACAATCGTTACCAAAGGCGCAAATTATATATCATTCTTTAATATCATGCGTGTTTGTGTTCATCAAAAATCAAATACATTCAAAATGTATTCACGCCCATAAATAAAAACGTGTAATTTTAAAACTCTCCACTTACATTTAATTTTAATTTTTTAAATAATCATTTCATAGTTTCTAATATATTTCCTGCCACTGGCAAGACATCCACACCGTGTCAACCTTAACAATAATAATGACAGACATGTCCGTTCTCTGCACCTCGTAAACTTCAAAATATGTAATCCAAATATTGATAAAGATTATTAAAATAATATTTTTCGTTACTCAAAATATGTTATTTTTGGGCAATATGTATGAAATGCCTTGCAATAATAATTACATTTTAATAAGGTCCTTATCCTATTTTAGTATTACCACGTCTTTGATACCTACCTTGGGCCATACGGAAA
The DNA here is from genome assembly GCA_038098605.1 of Gryllus longicercus. Lineage (NCBI taxonomy): Eukaryota > Metazoa > Arthropoda > Insecta > Orthoptera > Gryllidae > Gryllus > Gryllus longicercus. The sequence goes on along the minus strand of JAZDUA010000234.1, from coordinate 2,170,139 downwards.
GTCTCTGTGTACGACTTCAATTCCATTGTACTACCAACGTCAATTGACTTCGTTTCTGCTTTACCGTTTGCGAGTCGGTCCCTAAACCCTGTCCAATTACACGAGTACTCTCTTATGTTTCACACTGTCCTGAACCCAAGGCACAATCACTATTACACCTTCGCCCACGCCGAATTCACGCTTTCCCGCATTTTCTTTTTCTTCTTCATTTCTCTCTCTTACTTAATCTCTCATTCTTCACCCGCGAAATTCGTGCCTCGCTTTCGCTCAGAGCGAGCGACTCACTAACGTGTGTCATTTGTCCCACAGGTATTCTTCAGATTCTGTTCCGCAGGTTACCCTCAGTTTTCCCAAGCAGGGCCAGTGACTCCAGGATCACGAACACCGATTTAGACGGCCACCACCCACGGCGACTGCAACCTCCTATTTCTGTTTTTCTGTTAGTCTGGTTTCCCATAGGGAAACTAGCGGTGTCTAGATGTTTGTTAGCTTGTTTGTTTGTTTGTTAGCTTGTTTGTTTCTGTAGTGTTTATTTCTGTGAATCTGTGTCGTCTGTCTGTTAGCTTGTATCCGTTAGCTCGTCTGTCTCGTAGAGCGTTTCTGTATCTGTGTAATGCGGTTTTAGTGCGTGTGTGTCCGTGTTCCGTAACATACAGTACTTAGCTTATTTACATGTAGTGTGTTACTAATTAGTCGTGGATATAGTTGCTTTAGCTAACATTATCATGCCACAGGTCCTGTCGAGTATCAGATGCAACGGCACAGGCTTTGGCCCATCTGACCGTCACTAACAATGGTTTCTTAGGATTTCAGCTAACGAGTTCTGTGATTAAATGAAATAACAATGTAATTAGTTATATTAAAAGCTCGATGTGTTACTATCGTCTACTGCTTCGTATTAACCGATAAGCATTTGTAGTATATGTAAATATGTGTACACATGTTAGCGATTAGTATTTAGCGATTGTACGCAGCGGAACATTGCATCGCTTCGACGTCCGCCCGTGCGCGGATCCACCGGTCGAGCCGCAGAGTGAGTAGTTTAGAGTGTGTAGGAGTAGTGAGTAGCGATTGAACAGTAGTGCGTAGAGGCGGGAGATGCCCGGCCGGTGCGAGAGCGGGAGAGAATGCCCCGTAGCAGGCCAGCGCGCGGCCGAGACCTGGGTTCTAGTCCGCGCGGTAGCCGCTATCTCCTAGCTCGTAGCTGGTGTTGTTGTTATTGGTGTTATTGCTGTTGTGGTTGTTGTTATTGTTGTGCGTAGCCGCGTGCGTAGTCAGGGAGGGGCGGAAGGGGTGTAACGCGCAGCCGGGCGCGAAGCACGAGGCCGGCGTTAGGCTGCCGTAGCACTCCGGGGAGTCCGACGGGGCCCGCGGTCGGAGGACTAGCTCCTCGATCTGTTTCCAGGGAGGATGAAGGCTTCATCAAGGAGGAGGAGAAACCGCTGCCCTCGCACGAGTTCCAGCGGAAGGTGTGGCTGCTGTTCGAGTACCCCGAGTCGTCGCAAGCGGCGCGGGTGGTGGCCATCATCTCGGTGTTCGTGATCCTTCTGTCCATCGTGATCTTCTGCCTGGAGACCCTGCCCGAGTTCAAGCATTACAAGGTGTTCAACACCACAACCAACGGTACGAAGATCGAAGAGGACGAAGTGCCCGACATCACAGACCCCTTCTTCCTGATCGAAACCATCTGTATCATCTGGTTCACGTTCGAGCTGTCGGTCAGGTTCCTCGCGTGCCCAAATAAACTGAACTTTTTCCGCGACGTGATGAACATTATCGACATAATCGCCATCATTCCGTACTTTATAACGCTGGCGACAGTCGTAGCGGAGGAGGAGAGCACTCTGAACGTGGTGCGGGCGCCCGTCAGCCCGCAGGACAAGTCGACGAACCAGGCGATGTCGCTCGCCATCCTCCGAGTGATCCGGCTGGTGCGCGTGTTCCGAATATTTAAACTGTCGCGACATTCGAAAGGACTACAAATCCTCGGAAGAACTTTAAAGGCCTCCATGCGAGAGTTAGGCCTGCTCATTTTTTTCTTGTTCATAGGTGAGTACCGGACGCTCGGCGGCGGCGAGGGCGGAGTGGGCCCCGCCCCGCCTGAGACCGCGCGCACGCGAACCCTAGTTGTAGAAAGTGCAAGCGCGAGCGGCGGTGCTCCCGCCACGCGCGCGTCCGCGTCCCCGCCGCCCCGCCGGCCGCGTGCTCCCCGCCGCGCCTCACGCAGCGGCCGGCGACGGCGGCGGCGCGACGCGCGTCCGCGCCAGCACCGTCCGCGGCGTGACGAGAGGAGGCGAGGAGAAATGAGGCGAGGCGAGAGGCGGGCGGCGCGGCACTGCCCTTCAAGACCCTTGGGGCGGTGACCCGCCGATACTACGCGAGGCGGCGCAGCGTACACCCTCGACACTCGGCCGCCTCGGCGCCGCGCGCGCGCACCGGGCACTTTCCCGCGCGCGCGTGGCGACGCCGGCGTCGTCCCTCGACACGCCGCTCCCGCTTCGGCTCGCGGAGGCGGCGGGTCGCGGGCTGCGAGGCGCGTCCGGGGCCCCGAGAGTCGACGCCGTGCCCGCCCAGGTGGGCAGCCGGCCGCCCCGGCCGCGCCTCGAGACGTGGCAACGCAGCCTCGGCCTGCCAGGTGACGCAACGATCCGGGCCTGGCCGGCGGCCAATCAGCCGCGCCGAGCCGTCGCCTAGCAACGCGGAAGCTGCAGGGACGCCGCGCCGCACCGTGCCCGCCGTGTCGCGGCCCCCGCCACCGCCACCGCCCTCACCCGCGCGCGCGCCCGCGCCCGCGTCCGCACCCGCGCCCGCGCGTCGCGGCTCGCCCACCGCCGCGCCCCCGCACAGCGAGGAAGCGTGCCCGCTCGCACCGCCGCATTGATTAGCGTATTGTTAGCGGTGGGCGCGCGGCGGGCGGCTCGCCACCAGCCGCCGGCCGCCCCCTTCCCCGCTCGCCCGCCCTCGCAGCAACGCGCGTCCTTTCCGCGTGGCGTTGTCGGCACGAGGGCGGCGAGCGGCGATGGTGACGGCCCCGGGGGCGGAGGCCCAGAGGCGCGGACGCATCCTCGGCGGGTTCCTCCCTGCCCGCCCCGCCCCCGTCGCCCATCCTCCCCCTCCGGCGCGGGAGGCGGGCGTGGCCGCCGCGGGCGACGCGGCGGGAGGGCTCGCGGAGTGGCCGGAAGAGCCGGAGCCGGCGGCTGCAGGAGGCTTCGGTGACGAGGAGAAGCGAGAAGCAGCGTGGCGGGGAGCGGAAGAGGGGCTACAAGAACACGCGACGAAGAGAGCGCAAGAACGGCTCGCAAGAAGTGGGCAGGCCGCGCGGGGGCGCGCTGGGAGCCCTGGTCTCGGGGCCCTTCAAGCCCAGTTCAGCCTGGTTAAGATCTCAGCGGGCCTGTGAATCCTTTGAGGCGCGTGAAAGCTCTACAGGGACCCGCGCCGAAGACCGCTGAACGGGCGACGATGCTGTTCCGTCTTCCGACGTCGACCCCACGCTAACGAGGCCAGTGCACACCTTTACAAGCCATTCTCTGCTCGTAAAACGATGCTTTGAACCCGCACATGAATATAAGAAGTCACACCCTTGTATGTGCTATCTAGAAGAACATACCCACAAGTGCCCCCAACGTGTGCACGAACTTAGACTTGGCCTCTGTGTCTGTTGAAGTCCTCGCGTGCGCTCCTGTCCCATCTCGCTGTTGCAGGCGTCATCCTGTTCTCGTCTGCCGTGTACTTCGCCGAGGCCGGCTCCGAGAACTCCTTCTTCAAATCCATCCCAGACGCTTTCTGGTGGGCGGTGGTTACCATGACGACCGTGGGCTATGGTGACATGAGGTAACAACGCGTTCATGTTATAACTCCTCCTCCGATGGTTTGCTTGCTCTTGTGTTTGCAGGTGTGGTTCTGTTCTCGAGCGCTGTGTACTTCGCCGAAGCAGGCTCCGAGAACTCGTTCTTCAAATCCATCCCAGACGCGTTCTGGTGGGCCGTGGTTACCATGACGACCGTGGGCTATGGTGACATGACGTACGAAGAAGTACTCAATTGTTTTTACTTTACATCACACGATGATTTACGTTTTGATTGATTTCAGAACGTGCTGCCCCGACCGGTGGCGCGGCGTGCGTCGCGGCGGTGACGACCGTGGCGAGCGCGCTCGCGCCCGCGGTCTCGTCGCCCGTGACCGCCCGGCCGGGGCGCTGGGCGGGCGGCGGGGTCGCGGGCGAGGTCGCGGGCGGCCCGACGCGTCGCCCCGACGGACGCGCGCCGGCGGCGGGGGCGGGGCTGCCGCGGCGGGGCGCGCGCCGCCTCTCTGCGGTGGCCGCCGCCTTGCATGGCGGCCGGCGCGGGCTGCGCCGAGCGCTGACGCCGCTTGCCTCTCGCTGCGCTGGCTTGACGCATCGCGGGCCGCGGGAGGGGGCGGAAACGAGCACGCGTGCAATTGGGCGCGAAGGGTACGCACTTCCGGGGCCGCCGGCAGGAAATGTTGCTACACGTGTCCTTGCAGAGAGGACATCCGGGCGGATACTTCGGTCTCTGGAAGGATATGGACGGATTTCTGTGGGTACTTCTCATTCGAATAAAGAAACGAATTAAGAAATGTAAGTGATTAACCCGAATGAATGAGAATAATGTGACTAATTAAATCATGCTTATACATTCTGTTGAATAACGATGTTAATTTGTATGTACTGTCAGGTGTGCTGCCAATATGCGTGTTAAGTTGAAAAATAATCTTAAAGGTTATGTGTATCTCCTGTGGGTCAGTAGTATACGCAATGAACAGATCAGCTTGTTAAAGTTTGGGGAACATATAAAGCTGACGCCAAATCTGGGTGATTTTCCTGGAGCCGTCAGCACAAGCAACAGGTATTGGCGTGGGAAGAGCACAAGAAAGGGGTGATGTTACAGGATGTGAGAAGGGGACCGATTCAACGCTGTGTGACTGGAGTAATTGCCGGCTGAGTGAGGAAGGGGCGCCCACAGAGATGGAGATGTGCGGCGTCGAAATGAGAACGGCACAATATCCTTGCGCCACGAGTGGACGGCACTCCGTTCATCACCGCGGCAGGACGCAGAAATAAACTGAGATTATTTGGGGCATGGGATTGAAGTAGAACGGATGCTGTTGAGTAAATACTTGATGCAGCGAGGCAAAAAGAGAGCCAGGGGATTGAGTGGGAAGTGGCGCGAGATGTGGCAGGGATGAGAGAGCACTCGCACTGGGGCGTGGCGGGAAAACAAGTAAGGAAGGCGAGCCTGCGACGTCGGGCCGAGTTCGGAGAAACGGGGAAGCGAGTGAACGCCGGGTTATCCAACGTGCGTGCCCTGACGTCGTTTGCCGTGTGACGCTAAGCCGTCCCACCCGAAGCTGTAAGCCTGAAATACCTCCGAGGGTGGGAAGGGCGGGCACGGGGCCCCGCGTCGTTGCGCTCTTGGTGGGGAGGGCGCGGGGTGGGCAGTCCCTCGGGATGGGACGGGCCGTCGTTCGAAGCACGGGAAGAGGCGACGGCCCGTGGGTAAGGCCTGCCACTGCGCAGGAGCTCTGAGGCGAGCAGGACGGCAAGTCTACCGAATAGGCAGCGTACAGGGGACGAGAAGAAATTCGCCTGGGATGTCTTGACGACAAGGCAGAGGAGCACTGGTCGCTTCTCCTGGATGGAGTGGGAGTTTGTAAATAGAGTTTGGGCTTCGCATCTACCCTTGTATCTGCAGTAGCGAACGGTAGAGCAGCAGCATTGGGCAAGTTTTATACAACTAGAACTGATCTGGGTACCATATGAGATTTCCGAACGTGAAATACCTTTGCGAGTGCTTATAACAACAAAAAATCCACCAATTAAAATTGCATTGTAATAAGTGTAGAATATGAACATGGACTTTGTAGCATTGAAACTAAGCGAGCTAGGTAGTGCGGGATTTTCACGACTTTTTTATTTTAAAAAAATTAGTATGCAAGAAAGGGTCCATTCAAGTGAAACATTTCATCTGAATTTGATTGAAACGAAATACGTGACGTCAAGCCAATCAACGAGCTAGCGGCGTCGGTGTAGTCAGCGATGCCTGACGCCGGCAGCGGCGCAAGTAGCTTAGTTATATCTCAGTTTGTTTTCATATTAATCAATCAGTTTCTCCCAGGTATTCTTTTTTCTATTAATTTTTCAATTTTAGTAGAGAGAAACCTTAGACACAAAATACGGAAAGAAAATTCTTTGTTGCGCCAGGGCGCGGCAGGTGTGGCGCGGGTGCGGAGCGGCGTGCGCTGTGGGGGCGGACAGAGAGAGACTGCGGGGGCGGGGCGGACGCCTCGTGGGCAGGACGCGAGGGTGGTTCAACGCGATGCGACGTGGGAGGGGCAGCGCGCGGTGCGGCGTGGCGCGGAGCGGCGCGGCGCGGCGGGGGCTGTGGGCGCCGGGGCGTCGGGACGGCGGAGGCCCAGCCGCGGCCGGCGCCAGGGCTGCACGCACCTCGCGCTCGGCCGCGCGCGCGGCCCGGGATGGCATCTGTGTCAAATGAACGGCCTGCCCTGCATTAATTTGTTATATGTTTATCGGTGTCCAACAGGTCAACGGATGTATGATATGTACCTCTTCCTTTACTGAGCTGTTGTTATTTCCGGTGTTTTTTTCTTGAACGTGCGTCTGTTTCTGTTCTTTCTCTTTTTTCTCCCCCTATCTGTATATCTCTTGTATCTATGCCCTTCTTCATGCTAGCCGCCGCGCTAAACGTAGACCACCGCGTCCCCGCGACGGCGCCGCGTGCGCCCGCCCCGCAGTGCCCGCAGTTCCCCGCTGCCGCGGCGGGGTGCGACGAGAAGGCCGGCCCAAGGCACGCGGTCGGGCGGTGGTCTAGGTTCCGCGTGGTTTCTTTTTTCTTCGGTGTTCTGTCACTACATGTTGGCGTGCGCTGTCGTTCCTCGTACAACTATCGTGCTTGATATCCGTGTTCTTAGCTCTACCGCCAGTGTGGTTCATACCTACGAAAGCTCCATGATCAAACAAAGAATTTTCTCAAAGTGTTTTACTACGAACGGAAAAATATTCTCTTCTTCGTTTTGTTTCCATGGAAATAAGATGAAGAGAAAATATTTTTCTCGGAGTTTCACACAGCTTTAGTAGCATGTTTGCACTGAAGTAGTAGTATGATCTGGGCTACAGGCATGTGCTTCCTGTTTCTCCATTGGCTGGCCCTCTGGCCGCCACGCGGGTGCGTGTGATGTTTGAGTTGCGTGCGAGCGTGTTGCGTGCGAGCCGCGTGCCCTCCAATTTCTCAGTGTGCAGTGTGTGTATGTTTTGGCGATTGCAGCTTGCGACGCTAAGCGAGTACGACTTGCCATCCCTTTCCCCCATGCGCACACTCGCCTCGGCTTGGACAGAGTGCTTGTGAGTGTCGTGTTGTCTTTTCTCTCTCTTTCTTCCCCTTACTACTTCTCTTCTTTCTTCAGTCCACCCGCTTGCCGTCCGCCCACCCCTGTCTGTCCTATTTCCTGGCCTCGGCCGAGCCCCGCCCGCTCGACAGCGGCACTCGCCGCACACCGCCTACTGCCCGCCGCCCGGCCTCCGCTTCAGGCGTCTCGGCGCCCGGTCCGCGGCCCGGCCTTTGAGTTCCGGCGTGGCCGTCCCCGCACGCCCCACCGCACGCCCCCGCCCCGCCCCGCCCGCTCCCGGCCCTCCGTCTTTTCCCCGCCCCGCCCCACCGCCCGCACGCGCGCCACCCGCCTCGCCCAGCGCAAGAAGGCTCGCACGCCATCCGCGGGGCCTGCAGCTGGCCGCGGTGGCCTGGGCGCTCCTGCCGCTGCCCTCCACTCTTCTCCCCCCTCCCAAACCCGACCAGTCGCCTCGCCACGCCTCGCCTCGCTTCGCCTCGAGCCATTGCCTTCGCCGTCTCAGCCTCCGCCTCTCCCCATTGCTCCGCTACTCCGCTCCTCCTGTGCACGCCCTCCCACCGCCATCACCCCCTCCAGCGTGCCCGCTCGGCCCGCCCGCGGCCTCTCGCGGGCCTGCCCCGTACGCTGAGCCCGCGCTCATCCGCCCGCCGTCTCCTTGCAGGCCGGTCGGGGTGTGGGGCAAGATCGTGGGCTCGCTGTGCGCCATTGCGGGTGTGCTGACCATCGCGCTGCCCGTGCCTGTCATCGTATCCAACTTCAACTACTTCTACCACCGGGAGACTGATCAGGAGGAGATGCAGTCGCAGAACTTCAACCATGTCACTTCGTGCCCGTACCTGCCCGGGACTCTGGGTAAGTCAGCAGGTGTCGGGAAGGGTGGGGGCAGTGTGTCGGTGCTCCGGCTGCGGAGCACGGGGTCCTGTGGCCGTGCGAGAGATGCAGTATGGTCCGCCGGCCGCAAGACTCGTTTGTTCGATATGCAAAGAATCCTAGAAATGTACACCAATCACACTCACTTAGAGAACGATTTAATTCAGTCTAAGACACGTTATTTATGATTGGCTCAGTGCTTCACCGCTGAAAAAATTGTTTCTTTTGATTCAAGTGTAGTATGTTTGAAAATTCATTAAAAATAATTAGTGAAATTAGTGGTAGTGTTGTGTTATAGTTGTACATTTATTTAAATATAAAACGCAATCATGAGCGAAATTCAAGCGACTTTTGTCCGAGAAATTTGTTACTTTTGTTGGTTTGTGTATGTAATTCGTTTTAGTTATCCATACACACGCTCTGTCAAGGATAAAACAGGTTTGTCGCAGACCAGTCTTTCTGATTGCGAATCTATGTGTTATTGTGATGACATGAAGGTTGAGCCTTGCTTGCAAAATTATGTAAACATATTTTTATGTTAATGTAAGAACCTACGTATTGCATTCATGAGAGCAAAATAAGCAATACCATCCCCCAAACTTATATGTTGATATGATTTATAGCATGAAAATATTTCTACAAAATTGCGTGCTGAACATTACATAGGTTACTACATGGGTCTACACCACGTTTCGCTCGCTGGACTTCTGGATATTTTTCGAGAGCGTGATATGTGTATTACGAGTACATTTCTTAGCAGATAGTAATATCATCGACATGATTCATACTTGATTTAAAGTTTTTAAAGAATGTGACGCATTACAGAAAATAACTTTAAAAGTTTTAACTTGCAATTACTTCATCTCCTGCGCCTTCAGATCTTTCTATTGCTTACGTTTCAAAATTTCTTTCCATTCTTGAGTACTGCTTTTCTTGAGTTGCCCAGCATAGATATCTAAAAATTACTTCAAGACTCTTTCTGTTCAGTGATTCTGAATTATTTAATAAGTAATTAGATATAACAAATAACACTGTACATTCTAATAAATAATATAATACAAATTTACAGTATCATGAAAAGTGCTCCTACTACATAAGAAAGGGCGTCCTTGCAGTTGCATAAAGAAGTCTATTAATTATCAAAAATACAGGCTAATGAAAACATGCATTATTTTACGTCATGATTATTTTTGACCACTCGCTATTGTTTCTATATTACGAACGTTTATCTTCTCACCATGAACGGTGAAAACATAAACGTATTTTCACAGTGACTTGATTAAGATTGCCGCGAATATACATTTTAATGCTTTTCTGCCAGTGGCTATCGCATAATAAACTTTACATAATAAATACTGGTTTTGCCATTAATTACTTTAAAGGACGTACATATTTTGTTTTTGTTCACAATGATACTTATACTGCGCGTACGTTTTTAGGTCCTATTCAGGAATCTTCTTTGGAACACATGTAAGTGCCTACAGCTCGTTTTGGTAATTTCTCATTCAATCAATGCAAATGAAAGCATGTGACAGAAATCCACGAGTTATCAAGAGTAGACTCCTTTATAATCATAAAAATCTTTCTTTCTCCTAAATTCCTGTAAAATTCTTCAGATTTGATTCTTTTCGAGTGTGTACGCAATATTTGCAAATTATATTTTACATACGTACACATTCGAAAGTGATGAATATTAGGCCCTGTATTTCTTACTTCTCTATATCTGTCTAATTATAAAAAATGCAACTGCCCTAGGCTCACTATCATGTGAGATTTCTCGTTAATTTCATCATCGAACATGTCACAAATTAGGTTCTATTTGTGACTTTCCCGTTTCTCGTCTGCTTCTATATGTGCTTCTGAAGGTGTCAGTGGGCAACCCATTCCCTGTTCACTTGTTGTAGTGTAGAATTATGTTGCGCTGTGTTGTTTTGCATCACAACTTGTAAATTAACCGTCCATCTTTGAACGTCCATTACTTGTATTACGTATGTTCCATGTGCGTTGTTGTTGTTGAACGCTTTTTAAATGTGATCTATATTATTTCTGACAATATAATGAAAATATAACACCAGGACATGCTACTGAGCGTCCAAATTCAAACTTGCATGGTTGTCATTAATAAAAAAATATCCAATTTCAGAAGATTCAGCTAGCGATTCTTGTATGTTATATCGCATGTGTTCTGTGTGTGTTCAGTGTGTTGTTGTTACTCATGAATATGTATTATAGCCAAAGATATATGTGGTGTATCAATCGTAATAGGGCGTGCTCATGCACGGAAATGTTGAAATCAGCTAGAAGACAACAATGAATTAATTACTTGGATTTTGAAAACTATATCTATTTATTCGCACATTTGCGGGCATAAGATCTACGGTAACGTTAATGGAAATTCAGTGAATTGTGACAAAATTTCAAACTAGTGTCTACAAATAGATCTTTCGTTTCACTTATTATAATGCGTTTCACGTTCGATATAACATTACGAGCACACTAAAAATGCTAGAAAACACCATGTTAGGAGGAATTTTTATGTTTTATGATCATTCAACGAGGGCAAAGGACATCGGGTGCAGCACATCCTGTTAAAAATTTGTCTAACATTTCTCAAAAGACATACATTTGACAATACTCATCATTACGCTTATTCAGAAATACTTTTTGACAATAAACTGCGTACAAATACCGGCGTTCTACTACTTCATGTAGGAGAGTCATACATTCTTTGACGAATTCGGAAAAAATAACACGCATAACTTACATAATCCTAGTCAAGTGGATCTTGCTCGCAAATAATATTAACAAAAATCCTCATGCTAAATGGTGCTACAGTTGACGAAAGTGATGTACTGTCATAGGAATTCAGACATCTTGAAAATTCGTGAATAATGCAATGCACGGCTGCGTACAAAACTTACGTGCACATTTTCGAGTAATTTGTGATCATACATGAACAGTTTGCCGGTGTCTTTTCCGATTTTTTTCCATAAAAGAATAAAACAACGAACAAACAGTTCACTGTATCAATGCGATATTTTTAATATTGTGAAGTCGTTGTATATCAGATGTTAGCTCTTCACTGTTTCACTGAAGCTTAATAAAAATGGTCACAACAATCAATAAATTACCTCTCTGAAACCTGACGTGCTAATCTCAGATCCAAACCCATTCTTCACATTTTTTGTATTTTCAAGTTGAATTACGTCAAATAAATGTGACATTGGTCATTACATCAATTTTGAAATGTATCTTCCTGGCCAAGTAACAAGCCTCACCGCCAAAATGTCAAGAGTGTAAATGTAAAGTGGTGGCTTGTTTACGATTTCTAACAAATTATATCTTATGCGACAGGCAACATTTCGTATTGTTAGTCGTTTCACTGAATTATACGGTAGTAAGAGCGACATTCTACGAGAGAAAGAAGAAAAAAGATATGAATGATGAAGAGTATTCCGGTAACAAAGTCGGTGATGAGAGTGAATAGGTGCTTCATCTAATTTTTGAATATCAGGCACAACATGAGAAAATAGTAAATTATACTTCTACTTAGTATATTACTTCTCTCCCATACGTCACATACATGTTTTAGTGTTTTTTATCATAATTAAATTAAAACAATATACTTATTATCTTTCTCTTAATGCTTGTTGCACTAAGAAAAAATTTGTTGAAGAAAAATTCAAAAGTATGTTGTTTTTTCGCTACTTCTTCTCACATAATAAAATCAAATCACAATGGTTTCCTAAATTTAATTAAATTTTGCACCTCTCCAATAAGGGAGCGGCATCGGCTTTTACTCTCTCCCCTTAAATTTTAATACTATAGCTTGTTTTCGAGTGGTGTATAATTTTGAGCCAATACGATATATGAAAGTAAATGATTCATATGATTTAATCAGTTTATTCCCTATTAACACAGTTTTGAAAACAATAGCTTAGGCAATGAAAAGACAACATGCAAACTCAGATAATAAATCATGATAACTGCTCTAAAATCACTAAAAACTGATTGAACGAAGAACAGTTTTTTGAAAATTCATTTGTGGAGTGAAATCTCAGTTCATGTAGAGCACTGAATAAGATTATTCTTCTCATTCTTTTAATATTGTGTAATAAAGTTAAGCACAACCATCAGTAATGTTTATTATTTATATACCAAATGTGATAAGAAGATGGTTATCAAAAGCCCATTATATTAATACACAATTTTATAATAACAGAATTTGTAAAACAATTATGCAAGTTTACTCACGAAACGCATTTTTTCAAATATTCATATTCAAATGCGTGTCATCAACGACCACCTGCTAGTTGAGCCCATCGGACCTCGCAAGCTCTCTTTTTTATTAAAACTCGTCAGTCAGCCCCGAAGCTTTTAACGCGGGAGTTGCAGCCATTTAATTTCACATCACAAAGTATCGCAGAAGAGGCCCTGGGAGCGGCTAGTAAAGCTTGGCGCTTACATCGTGAACACCCTCTAGAAGCCGGGAGCCGGAGCGAGTGGATGGGTGCGAGAGAGTAGCAACGGGGGTACGGGCAAGCCTTATCGAACGGTGAGGCGCCGCGCCGCGCGGAGCGGTTCGTCCGCAGCGCTGCGCCGGGCGCCGAGGCCGGCCTCTCTCCGCCGCCGCCGCGGCCGCTGCACTGTGCCGTGTGTGACCGAACTGGTTGGACAAAAATGCTGAGGTGTTAAACTGAGGTCGTAGTGGGTGGAGCCGAAACTGTAAACAGATTAGAGATAGCATTTGCATTATGGGCAATATTTCATTATTTCCTTTTCACAGCAATTAACCATTGCACATTTGACATACAATTATATAAAATTGAGAATTATATATCATTGTTTAATTTTTTAACTGAGTAGTGACGAAAGCATTTCGGAAGAGGGGGTTAACTCCCCGGACTCCACCATTTGCATGGAGTTTCGTAGAAAAGAAAGGTTGGTCAACGTTCTTCAATTATTTAAATCTATCTTATATATATTGCCTAATATTAATCCGTCTCAGTTATTTTTATTTCATCAAGATAAAAATGCTTACAAACTACTTTTGTTTATTCTTAGTAAACTAAACAGTCAACTATAGATTTTGTTGAACATTATCACAGATTCCTTGCAGTTTTGTTGGTTATAATGAGCAAAGACCAATGCTTGATTTATAAAATTTTAGGTACCGGAACGCGCCCCAAATTAATTATTAATTTAATAGAAATATTTATATGTTTATAATATAAGTTAATAATTATTCCCGAGGTACCGAAACACCATTCGTCGCATTCCACCAGAAATCAAGCCCTGGTCAAGACAATGATGAGTAGAATCGGCTTGGATATACGAGGACAGTAAAGCTGAAAGGCCATAGCTGCGTCAAAGGGTCGCGGGTTTGAAACCCGACTCGGGCGTGGATATTTGTTTTTGTTCATGTTTTAGATACATGTTCTTCCTACAGTTTACCCTACAGTTAAAGCAAACACAGTGGTCCTAATACGACCAAGTTGTTAAAAAACGACCTTTAAAAAATGAGAAGAAATGTGTTCTTTGAAAGGCAATAGAATATTGCCTCTGGTGAAAAAAAATATCAAATTACAACTGTTCTTAATTTTCGTATCATTAATATTTTGAGAAACACGAATGTCTCTTTAATTTGTACATTTTCATATGCGTAGTGTACAAAAAGTTGTCCAATTGTTCAAAAAATTGAAATCGAAATTTTTACAGCAGTACATGATGTTGGGTACCTGATACCTAAGACCATTTTTGTTTCAAAACGTTCATCCATCAGCGAATTAGCGTTAGCGCCGAAACCATACACAAAATGGATCTTCCTCAATCAATCTGGCCGAAATGCAGGCTCTGCAAATTTGAATCATCTTTTAAATTTTCAAGACACTTTACGGACTGCCCCCAGTTCATTTTCAATTTTTCTCAAAAATGAGCTCCGATTTTTCTTCAAATATTTCGCACATTGAGCAGACAAATATGTTATAGATTCTTTTTTCATTAAAACCTCAGAAATTTCGAAAAATGCAACAGCCGGTATCTAAAATTTCCGAAATCGTATTGCATTGGGAAGCAAGAAGAATGTAAATCATCGAAGTACTTGAGCATTATACATTCCGACCTCTATTTAATATACAAGAAAAAAATAATATAATTTTCTTTTATGCACATTTGTCAACGTTACATTTTGTAGGATCTAATAATCATTGTATTATGCAGGTTACATTTCTGTCTTGAATATCATTTTAGAACGTGTTTTTCATTGAGATGAGGTACATTTAAAAACGCATAGTTTCTAAGATACCTACTTAGTGAAAAAGGGGAATCTATTGAGTTAACCCTCAAATATTCTTAACGAACCCTCCGCTACGTATTTTATAAAAACATAAATTTAAATAATGAAACAATGACTTATTTCGATTATTACGACCTATCTAATTCGAAGGACAACGTTGTCTTCTGTGACCTGATGTCATCGAATAAAACAATGAATGTTTAGCTTATTCCCGGGTGTTTCAAACACGCATTTCAGCATGGTCTGAAAGTAGAAGCTAATTATTTAGGAAAGAATAAAACGTATTTGCTGGGAACTATAAAAAAGTTGAAAATAAAATAATCAAAAATATCGGAAATATTAGATGTTTGAATCAAAAGCATAACTTTAACTGTAAGTGAAAAGTAAAATAATATATAAACAAAGTGCTTGTTTTCTCCTTTCGCACGGATAACTGCAATGTATATTCTTACCTGATGTCAGGATATTGCTATTGACAGTACTACCAGAAGGATTATTTTTTCACATCTCTCCCTATTGTATTTTGAGCAGCAACTTTTTGTGCTGCAATTTTTTTTATCAATCATAGCTTTTGAAATCGAGTTTTGTCTCGCTAGTTTGAGCAAATACAGCACTGTGCGCCGCCGCCGCCGCCGCCTGCCGCCTCGCCCCCGCCGCCGTCGTGCCGAGCGCCCTGGCTTTGTGCGCGGCTCACGTGACGCCCTTGCGTTGGCGTCCGGTTGTCAGTCATTGACTAGGTTGGCGACAGCCCTCACTCCTTTTGTTTTCCTGCTATTTTCAACTCCCTGTAGCCTCAGTACCGTATGTTACTTGCAATCTGCTTTACCCCAAATTTGCTTCTTACCATCTTCTGCTGTCGCTTCTACCGTATTTGTTAGCATACAATTATGCTACAGAAAAAGGTGTTACACACTAGTTATACAATTTCATTTTGTTATTAGGGGTGCATTACTAAAGTCAGAGCATGAATTGTGAGAGCCAACGCGCAAGTTCATGTAGATTCTGTAAGTGCGCATTACATGTAGCTAGCATTAACTGTTTAGAGGGGGCGATCGATAGAAAATCGATTATTATGGAGAAGATGGTTTTACGTACAGCACGAATATAATGCTTAGAGACTTTGTTTCCGCGCCTACTTTCATTCACGGTCGATTCTGAGGACAAATGTGATATTCACTACACTATTCCACTGTCTTTACACAAATAACTGTTACGCCTTCCTATGAAATTACCTGTAGGAAAATATACACCAAAATAACCAGAAAATAGTGCAATTTATGGTAATCGTTATTGCGTTATGTCAGCCAACATTTGTCGATTTGTAACGAAGACTTACCTATATAATAAAAATCATTAACTTTATTATGATGTTGATATATTTTACGTCAATAACGGTCAAATATGAATGTGATGTTTGGTGAAAGGCAGAAAGTTAAATTTGTTGTTCTAACGAAATGCAAGGAATACGACATTAAGAACACATGAATGTAAATGTAGGCACATGAAACATATTCTACGTTAAAGACACTTATTCATTCTTTTAGAATTACACATAAATCAATCTTGTTCAAAGTAAATGTGTTATTCATTTAAAAAGTAGTGTGATATAAGGTACACCATTCTGTATATCTCTTTGTCGTCTTCCCCCTCATTCTAACTTCATTTCTTTATAGAAAAATGCTTTGAGTGAAGTAATATTTTAACTCGATGTTGACGCAAATGTCTATGGCTCCAAAGAATGAATGGATAAGATAGCATGTAAACATGGCATGTTGTTCGGTGATAGCCGGTTACTTTAGGTTACTTTATTTAGTCAGCATAATCAGTGTATGAAAAAATTAATATACAACGTGACAGTAACTAGTACATAAACATGATATACATTGCCAATTAATGAAATGAAAATTACACAAACATTAGTCCAGGAATGTGATATAGAAGGGGTAAATGCAAACAAGTTTATCACCATTTTGTCTTCCAGAGCAGCCTTATATTGGCAATTACAGCAGTCTTGGTTGTTTCAAAATTAAGTATTTCATAATAAGTTTTTTTTATTTATGCAGTTTTTGTACTTTCAATGAATAAAACTGCTTGTCTTTTTGGCCACTTCAAGCGCAAAATTTGAAAAACAATAATTGAATGCTTCCCACTAACTTCAAACACACAAAACATGGAGCATTTGCTTTCTAGTGGTTAGAAGGACGATCATTTATTTATTTCCCTCCTTTTATATTTCAGAATTAAGCTTAAAACGTCTTTTTAATATAGGCATTGTAATTCAATACAAGGGGACATTTTCTTGGAATTTTTTGGGAGGAATGTTTGGTCTCAAACACGCTCAGAACATTGATCAGCCATTTCTGAGGCGAATGCCAGACCACTATTTTACTTTGCTATTAATAAGAGGCTAGTATTGGAACAAAATCAGACTTTGGAAATAAATGCATAAAAATTGAACAAATTAAAAATTGGTCATTAATACGCAAGGGATCTAATCCGAACGAGGTATGCTAAATTGCCCATTGAGTTTAACATAACGAATTTAGTACTGGATCCCAAGAAATGTGAGAAAACAAAGAAAATGTTCTTAACCTGTAGCCACTAATTTTGCTTTCACCCTCAGTGTGAATCAAAATATCAGAAAAATAGTTTTATTTTTGGAGATGTTTGACAGACAGATATACTATAGGTTGATTGACACTAAACCAACCAACCCAAATTGAAAGTACCAACCATTGCCGAACGAGATTTTTTTAAATTAAAGATGGTCGTGGAGATGACAAAATCACTAAATACTTAAAAATGAACGAATTAAAATGTGAGAAAAGAAAAATAATTCCCTTTCCTTTATTACAGAAGAAAATCAATGAATTACGCCAATATTACTCACCAAACTGAAAAACACATTTGAGATCACGGTTGTACTGATCTTAATCTTGATCTTACACTGATCATACTGAGACTTCTCAGAGAAATTCGTTAGATCGAGAAGGACATGTGACACAAAAAGCTAGGACTTATGGTAGCTACATGTCCGATGTATGAATCTGAGAGGCAAACAGCCCCTTGTACCAACCAGCTCCTGTCTCCCCTACTTAATTATATATAAGATATGAAATAGGCAGAAGACAAACATCAATATGTAACAGTAAATCAAAATGAAAAATCTAAGCAAACATGGAGAGAAGCATCGAAGAAAACAGATCACCGCAGTTAACCTACTTTTCAAATTGCGATATTTCTGCCTTTTTGTATTGAAATTGATTATTAGCTTATCAGTCAATTAATAACTTAAATCGATAAAAATGTTGTAGTCTAGTTACTTTTATCCTTGCCCTTCAAATTTAACCACTTGTTCCCCGTTTGGTTCTCAAGCATTTACCACAGATACATTCTTCCGGAAAATCATTGGTATTGACAATAAGATGATTATAAGTTTCAAAAATTGGACACTCGTGAATCTGTCGGGATATCGAATACGTTTTGAAATTCTGCTTAGCTTGGTATCAGTAAGACGCGTGGTGAGATTGCAGAGATTTAGAAAGAAAAATGAAGAAAGGGAAAATGACGATTTAATAAATCGGAGAAAGTAAGAGAAAATGGAGAAGAAAGAAACAGAAGGAGAAAATAAAAGATAGAATAAATAGCTATATTCAGCTGTATTCAAAATTAGTCATAAAATATTTACTGATTCACGGACATATAAAACGGATTAGGTGGCCCAGGGCATCAACAGATGTCACTACAGTGTCTTTATCCGGGAGGTCCTAGGTTAGAGTCCCGTCGGGGGCAGGATTTTCGATACTTGCTACATAGCTAGGTCGAATTCAGTCGCTCCCAGGAGGAGAATTCTAGCGGTCGGCAGTTCTGATCGGTAGCTTTCCGTGGTTTCTCCGATCAATACCAGGCGAATTCCGGAGCAGTACCCGAACAAACGGGCCATGGGCCGCGCGCGCTTTCCTTCCTCTTCCTTGTCTTACAATCACCCCTTACTTACACGCACACTTAAATGCACTACACTACCACAAGTGCTGGGAGACCGGTCGGGAGCTTAGAGCTGGTTCCGGCTGGGGCGGTTCTCTGTTGTTGGGAGATATCTGGTTGGTGAAAGATACATTTTTTTTTTCAAATTCTGATTGCATTTCAGCACTGGTCAATCAACATTTTTCCCTTTGTACGTCTTTGAGACCAAAAAAGTCAAAAGTTAATGTTAGATTATTGCAATGTCAATATTAACAAGATGTTTTCAGCTTATTCAGTACGTTTAAAATAATTGGAGAAATAAATTATTACTGTTCCACTCCTCACTACTAAAGAACATAAGTTACACGTTCTGCGAGCTTAAAGTCCGTGGGAAGCCTTCAATTCTTATTTTTATGGTACTTAAATGCGGTACTTGAAGTTGCCAGTGTTGACACAGTGGTCACTGCCGGTGTCTACTATTTTGGAAAAATAACATTTCGTGTCATTTCTCTCATATTTTCAAAAGCACAAACACGTCTTTTTAAAAAGATACCAATCTTTTCATGGTATTTCTAGGAAGGTGTTATGATATGGACGCATGTTGCGGCTGGCTCTTTGTGGGCTCTTCCGCCACTCTTAGACGACACGAGCGGGCAGCGCATATGAGGCGGATACCGTATTTCGTGTTCTAGCACGATTTCGAGTAGTAGTAAAATCCTGATATTACTTAAATTTGAAATTACCGAGATTATTTTAATTGTTAAGGTGAGACTGTTCTTCAGCAACAAAGAATAATAATAAACTTGTTCACATTTATGTGTACAAATACAACATTGAAAAATGATTCATATTGATATTGATTTATTACTCTACACTGTAGCAAAAATATTGTGATAATCTACTTCATTAAATTGCTAATCTACCTTAGAGCTTGTGCCAACCAGCCCACAAGTGAGGGGATGGTATGCACAAGTGAGATGTAGTTTCTATTGATACATTCAAACTTTTCAAAACTAAAATGAAGTTGCATTAAAAACAATCTACCAATTGGTGCCAACCTGAATCGGATCCCCTAATATAGACTTCACTATTGCCTTCCATTACTGTTTCTCTAAGAAAATTTCAGAAGACTTGTAATAAATTTCATTGAAATTAATGCAAAAAATACATTATAAATAAAAGGATCAGTTACCTGATTCATTGATTTTTTTATCATCGAATATTGAGCATCACGATATATTTCAAGGCTTTTGATACTATTGATAAAAGTGCATTACGAAAAACACTTTTCCGTCGACTGTAAGCACCATTGCATATTCGGTGACATGCAAACATTGCATTTACACATATCATCCCGAAACGTGAGGAAATCTAGCTTCTTTGTTCTTTCAGAGTAAGTAAAGAATACAAAATATCATTGCGGCAGATCACACGACTAGGTAAAAACATGTTTTTCACGAACAGAATACATTCTTACGTATAGGCAAATTGGTGATTTTAGTGAGAAAGAATTCTCAACACAAATACCACGTAAAGATCATTGGAGAGTTGTGAAAATAGGTTTGTTGGAACCCAATTTACACACTGATACTTTCGAACCACGTATCAATACGAATGATATAAATACGCAATCTCTCATATCTACACATCTGTGCTTATTAAGTTTTAAATAGTATATTCATTCAGTCGTCACATGGCATGTTCAGCTAGCCAAGAACTACATTCATGATATTTAATTACCGAACAACATTCAGAGCCACTAATTAAATGTAGTTGTAATACTCTCTTTTAAAAGTGAAAGAACTAGAATCAACTCATCCAAACTGTAAATATATTTGTTTTTTGTTATGTGTTATAATGCAATATTTAGTTATTACATATATTTGTGTAATTAAATGAAAGTAATGTAATTACAAAATTAGAATGTAGAAATATATCAAAAATATTGTTTTTAATTTTTCAGAATCAACAATTTAACTTTCCCTCAAATTGTATTACGAAAGGATAACCCTTGTATTGAAATCATGTTTTTTTATTTTAGTTCTATATTAGTAGCGTACTCAGTGTATATCGCCAGGTAGTCAGGACAAGCCAGAATCAACTTTAGAACGTAAGATTGAAGGAAGCGAGTGCAAAGTGACTAAAAGTTTGTCCTGCTCTCACAGGCCAGCACATGAAGAAGAGCTCGCTGTCCGAGAGCTCGTCGGACGTCATGGAACTGGAGGAGGGGCTGCTGCTAGCACCAGCCACCAAGAAACAGCATAACTGCAACCCGCGCTCCAACCACAACATCAATGCCATGTCCATCGAGACGGACGTCTGACTACTGGGTGAGTACCCACTGCATCGAATCGGTGAGTTCTCTGCGATTCGCCTGCCTCGTAAATCCTAGGAATCCTTTAATATTCAATTTTCCTTTTTCCTCGAAGTCAGGCTTAACGATTGAGGAGAGACACCTTGCTAAATAAAAAAGAATTGGACCTTAGATGAAATGTTGATATTAATATACCATTGGAGTTGTCTTTTTAAAACTCGATTACGTCTGTATTTAATTTCCAATAGTATTACTAAAATATTCAAAATATATTATGACTTGTACGCATGAAATTTAGAGGAAATTTAATGAACTGCAAAAATTCCCTCAGCAATGTATTCTCCGGTATGCTCTACTTCCCATCCTCATTAAACTTATTGCATATGTTTAGTTGAATTTAAATAAGACAGCGTCGTGACGAAATACTACTTGACAAAACTGAAGTTTAGTATTATTTCCAGCTCAAAATCTGTGATTAAGAATACGACAATTTTACTCTTTTTTTTCAAAGCAATTTTAGAAAGCTTCAAATTTAATATATACAATTATGTTTTTTTATTAGTTTTAATTGTTTTTTGAATTAGAATTCGGCCTGTAGCTTTAAATTAACCCGTAACTATATCTAAATTTGATTCGCACCGCAGGTGCAACAGTTGGAACTGTAGAAAACAAGTAGTGATACTTCTTTGCTGTAATATGCAGTTTTTTATCCTTATTCGTAATTATTGCATGAGCTACGGTAGTAAAGCACGAGTACGTTTTAGCTGCTGTTCATAACATGGTAAAAACGCAACGCGTAATATTGCCGTAAACGAAAACTTTTCCCTATATTGTCCACACGTGCTTTTCAGTCTAAACCATGGCATGATAACGAGAGGCACGAGCAAGCTTCAACTAATCGATAGTCACTGCAGAGGAAACACTCGTGCGTCGCAAAGCATTTTGTGTACCACACTATGGTTTCCCGTAACGATTAAATGGATTTTTCTTCCGTGTAGTCTCTTACGCGTATCTCATCGCCAAAATATCGAACGTGAATGTCCTGTAACTAAGCCAATACTGTAAGGTTTGTTTTTGCTTACTATAATTTACAGCAAATATTACGTAAAAGGAACTATAGATTGCCAGGTATTTCCTGATGAAGCACAGGGCACGAAACGTTCTTCTTCAGGATAACCGTGTTGTCACCTATTTCTCATCCAGGAAAACGTCAGCATTTTATTATTCGCATCAAATTATCCTATAGAGTAACAAAGCAATAGTTTTACCAATAAATTAGAAATATCAAGAAAGACGAAGTAAGAAATATAGAGAAATTGGCGATTCTGATTGTTGGCGCCTCCGTTGTAATCCATAAGTAGAGGAATTTTGATATTTCTGAACGCATTTTGCAATTTTGCACTTTCTGAATTGTCGACTAGAAAAATTATTCAAACAAATATCATGCATTAACAAATAAAACTTCTACAATCTATAAATTGGCGAAAAAGATTAAAAAGTAATATACGTTTACAATCGACCAACAGTATTGTGTGTAAATATCATTAAATCGTTTATGGCTCAATTGTAAGTCCGTACTACATTAAAACGGAAAATTATATGTGAACTGTATTTTTTCTACATTCCTTGTTTAAAACTGAATGGTGTCCTCTGATATGTTTTATTATAGATTCAGATAAATGAAATTTAGTTATTAATATTTAAAATCATTTACACATTGCATGCATATCCGTTTCATAAAAAATTCACTTAGATCGTAACCAAAGTTGTTGGTCAGCTGGAAGTAGTGTAACTTCATTAAGTTCTATAATTAAAGTTGGAATATTCATCGGTTCATGGGTCGTTTGGGGATTTGCAAACTGAAACTCATTAAGTTCAAAGATTAATTAATGGTCTACCACACTGCAAATGAAAACAATGTAGCTTCGACTCAACTCAGGCATAAACTGGATATACGAAAATTTGTTCAAGGGCGTTAAGTGACTCTATTTATAAGAATTTTGAATACTATGTTTTATTCCGAGTTGCATTCTAAGTCAGATTGTGTACTAATTAGACAGATTGTAGTCAGAAGTGATCATCATCATATCTATCATAAAATCATGACGTACATTCCTACAATGTCTGCGTGTACATAGTTCAGAACCGCTGCAATTAATTTTTGTTTTATAATGTATGATAAGAAAGGAACATGTGTGACGTAATATTGAACATTAAGTAAGGAAATACGAGCAACGTATCAAATTATAGAGGAATGAGCCTGCTGAGTGCCGTTTATAAAATATACAGTAACGTCCTTCATGATAGTCTACGAGTTCTTTATGACAGACTGAAGAGCTAGTGTAATTTAGACAAGGTCGATCTTATATCGACATTTGGTATGACGATAAATAATAAAAATCGTGAGATCAACCTGAAAACATATTTGGCCTTCGTGTATTACGAATAAGCTTTTAATCGTGTTAAACGGTCTTTGCTGTGGTACATGATAATAAATATAAGATGTTTCCCAAAGCATCTTGTAAACTGCAACATGTTTCTCTCGATATGCAAAAGTAGTAATATTTTTAAGAACATCATATTTTAGAAGAAATTGTAACCAACCGAAAACGTCAGAAAACATTGTTTCCAACTGAGTTCTTTTAATATTTTTTATTTACGTAATTAGAGCAGAGCAGTTGGAAGTAAATCGAGGAACTTGTATTTGTCATCAGAAGTACTTGAACGTCCCACTAGTGCAGTCGAACAAGTGGACATTCAGAAGAGTGAATGCGGTCTGCAGAGAGGCAAACAAACTAAATCAGATATCAACCCTATGTAACATGAAAATGTCAATAAACAAAAATTATGACTATTTTCGAAGAAATACTAGTAGATCAAAAATAGTTATTAGTTATGAAATCTTACTACAAGTATAATTTTCAATATTTTGGTTAGGGATTATAATATCACAATGATGCTGAAATAGAAAGAAGCATTTCAGGATGCTTGCCCAACAATTATATTTTTTTAAACAAAGACTGAAAGAAATTCTGTAGAAAATTTATTAATATCAGTCCCCAATCTCCTCTACAGTTCGGAAACCCGAAACCTACAAAGAACATATTCATCACAATTGACACATAGAAATTGAAATTTTTGAGATATGTTACGTGTTGTACAGTGGAAAGTAAAATCAGAAATAAAAAACCATAGAAGAACTCAAATTTTTGATAAAACCAATTCTTACAGAAATGCCTGGCTAAAACACGAGGATGCCCGAAGAACGAGCCCCAAATCAAATCCTTCAGTACAACCCAAATGGATGAAGAGTCATTGGAAGCCCGCGCAAGAGTTGGATCAACCTTCTTGCATCAGAAACAGGTTTAATTGCCTGGTTCCTAATCGGAGAAGTAGTTTTGTAAAAATAATTTTGTAAGTTTATTATATTCGTTTCGAAGTATGTCTAAGCAATATGATTGTATCACGTACAATAAACTGTATTAAAAAATATACTATTACATTCATCGTTATTGAATTTTCTGTATGACTTCAATAAAAAATACACAAAACTTACCACGAGTAAGGTACAAATACTTACACGAAAGAAAAGGAATCATAGTTAGGAAAACTACGATATCTGTTCCCTCCTTTTTTATATAAAATAAGTGGAGCTACAACGGCACATCATTTCTCGCATTATTTGTAAATGCTCTGTAATAGGAAACTACTACATGAACCTGCAAAAGTGTTTTCTACCATCAATTTTTTTCCGCGCCGAAACCCGTACTCGGATCCTCCGAGTTAACTTGCCTTGCGCCTCACCACTACACCAAGGTGCTCTGACCTACCAAATGGAACCTACTCTTAAAAATCTAATTGTGTCAACAAAATATTTCCAACAAACAAGTTCCGAAAGATCAACGAAAATGAGATGTTTTAAGCGTCGCTTGTTTTATCCGTGAAAAACTAGTGGTGCTAAAACAGCACGATCATTCTCCTTCGAATTTTCACGAAATATTATGCGAAAAGTATTCAAATTTTCGAAAAAAATATACATGACCTTATCTCAAAATATATCTTTAAGGAACAGATTTCATTAAGGAAAAAATTTATCTTTAATAGTTTAGTTGTAGGAAGACGCCGAAAAAATTTGAATTTTTGCAATATTCGAAAAAATAGGGATTTTAACGAACATGAGACCTATACCATTCTCATAAACGTCCTTCACACTATCCACAAATAAAAAATCAACTAGTGGTGCATCAGAATGGCACAGACTTTCCCGTATTAGTTTTCTACTTCCTTTGGTCTCGGCTAGCTATTCGGACTTGCCGCATACTCTTGCCAGCTGCCATCTATCGCCGCCCAAAATACATTTTTTTCAATTCTTAATTTTTCGGTTTCCTAATAGTAGAACGGAAATATTATATTAAGAATATTAAATTACACAATAAATCTCATCCTAAATTCTTTGAAAGCTTTGGAGCCCTTTTTTAAAAAAATGGCGTTGAAGTGCTACTGTAAATTCGAAATTTGAAGCTCTTTTTCACAGAAAATTTTTGAGTTTTCGAAAAGCTTCATTTAAAGTAATTTGAAGAACTTTAACTCACAAACACAACACAGTTTACAAAATGTTGGAAATGTGCATATTAAGAGTGTGAGAAATCTTTCAAAAAATTGGATTTGTGAATTTTTTGAAAAAACGAAAAAATACTCAAAATGAATATTACGTCATATTAAAGAGTGCAATTTGCACTATCCGTTTGGAAAGTTTGAAAAAAAATTTGGAGACGTTTTTTAGAAAATGGCTTTTGAGTATTTCTGAAAATGCGGGATTTTGAACTAGTTTTCATAGAAAACGGTTGAGTTTTTGAGAAACTATATGTGACCTTATTTAAAGCACGTGTACTCATAAATGGAACGTGAACGCTGCTCATGTAAATATTAGCGACGTGAGAGACAAGTAAAAAATTACATTTTTGTCATTTCCAAAAAACAAAAGGATAAAGCAAACTGATATTTATGTCATCTCATAGAGTACATTCAGCACTCTTACTACCAAAAGCTTAAAGAAAAAATTAGGAGCCGTTTTTACAAAAAGCCTGTTTTTGTTATTTTTAAAATTGCACATATTGCATGCAATTTTGCGCGAAAACTACTAAAATATTAAAAAATGTACATGACAATAAAAAACACTATGGAGAACAAATTTCATTTGAAGGAAAAATTCTCGAAATCAATTTTCCGCAGCATTACATAACTTTTAGGTATATTACTCCGTATATACGTATATATACGGGGAAATAAAAACATTGGAGCAATTTTTGAAAATTTAGAAAATGTCCCTGTGGCTTCATGTAAAGAACCCCATAAAATTAAAATATTGGTTTCAAATTCAATGGGCGACATCAACCAGATCGATGAGAGAGTATCAATTTTGGAGAAAATCGGCTGAACGGTTTAGCCGCTAGCGTTGTTCACAGACGGACAGACGGGGCAACAGATGTTTTGCCGTCATTCAATTTTTCAGTGTCAAGGACCTACAATACATGGTTTCTGGTTACATCACGTGTTAGAGGAGTTTTTATTCCTGAATTTATAATCTGTATTTATCCCCGTTTTCGTTACCAGGACCCTGTAATAAAAGTTTTTTTCTGCCGAAAATATTCCGGTTATTTTTCCCACAGCGCTACATAACTTTCTTTCTACTGTGTAAAGGGTAGACAGTTTTCGGAAATACGGATAGTTCCCTGGAAATGGTTCTAGCACCATATTTTTCATCGTCTTTCGATACATACGAGAAGAAAATTTAAAGAAAAAATTTAGAGCTGTCTTTGAGAAAAAGTTTAAGAAATTGAAAATTGACTATATTTCACACAAAATTACGCAAATACAACTCAGATTTCCGAAACGGACGGAAGATAGGCAGGCAGGCAGACAGACAGACGTTTTGCGCGCAAAAATAATTCCGTATCGAGGAACCACAAAACATGAATTGTGTCTACATAACGCGCTAGAGGACTTAATTACTACTAATAGGAACAAGATTTATCTTCTTTTTCGTCATCAGGGCCTTGTAAAAACAGTTTTTCTGCCAAAAGTTCTGGTTACGATATATTCTCTTCTTACGAAGTAACTTGAAGAAAGTAAAAAAACTATAAATAAACTCCATGATAGCAAAGGAACATTACCATTTTAATTTCTTATATTTCCAGATCATTTTAATTCCCCAATATTTAATTACATAAAAGTTTTTTAAAAAATAGAGAATACCAAAAATTCTGTGAAAAAGAGAAAATCGAGCATCACACATATAGGGACCCTAACCAAAAAACTTTTTCAGTTGTAATAAAAGATCTGCCAATTACTTATTCAGAAGAGGAAATATTTAACGAACTTTCGAAAAACTTTCAAGTATTAAAAGTTGTTAGACTGTTCGGAAGAGAACGTAAACCGTTAACTACCGTTGCGGTCGATTTAACGGATAATGAAAATCACGAAGCAATTTTAAGAATAAATCAGTTTATATACAGCATTGTCAGAGTTCAAATTCGCATAAAGTCTAAAACTCCCATCATGTGCAAAAATTGTCAGACTTTTGGTCATTCACAGGCAAATTGCGGAAGGCGACCTAGATGTGTGAGATGCTTAGAAAGCCATCATTACTCGCAATGTAATAAACCTAAACATAATAATGTACCAAAGTGTGTTCCTTGCAGTGGGGAGCACACGGCTAACTATAAAGGCTGCAAAGCTTACAAAGAAGCAGTTAAAAAATATAATTGGAATCAGGTTAATCAAAAATTTTCAGCTCACAAACTGCCAAATAGGTAGATCTCTAATCAGCAACTAAATCAGAACACGCAGCCTTATCACTATGCCCCTCAAGAGTTTCCTCCTCTGCCGCTTAATTCAACGCCCTTACCTTCTTTCGCTTATCGCACTAGTCAGCCGCCTAGGCCAGATAACAGGAATTCTCCCCCAGTTCTCCAAAATATGAATGTAATAAACGAAAACCTAATCCAAACAAATATAAATAATATTCTTTCTGCAATCATTTCTCAGTTGCAACAAATGGTTCAAAGACTTATTTCTGTTCATATCAATGGCACAAAATTAAATAGAAAACTTCAAAATTCTCAACTGGAATGCAAATGGCGTAAAGCGCCAAGAGAACGAACTAAGATACTTTCTACAAGTCCATGACATAGATGTTGCTTGTATTTCAGAAACACATTTAAAGCCGGTAGAAAAATTTTCGATCCCAAAATATTTATCACACCGCAGTGATCGAATTTCTCAAATAGCATCAGGTGGGGTAGCAATTCTCATCAATAGGAAAATTAAAAAATACACTGATACAATGCCCATCCTCAAATGAAATAGAAACAATTATTATCAAAATTGAATTGATCTCTTCTGACATAACTTTGATTGCAGCATATAAACCTCCCAACAAAAAGTTTCCCTCAAGTTTCTTGAAAGCATTATTTGATGGTAGATCGCAACTAATATTAGCAGGAGACCTGAATTGTAAAAACCAAGTTTGGAACTGTAATACTACTTCATATAATGGGAAACTTCTTCATAAATTCGCACTGCAAAGAAATCTAAATATACTAGCTCCTCCAGAGCTCACATACTACCCCTATAACCCAAATGTAGTTCCTGATATTCTAGATATAGTTATTACACAAAATTTAAACATTCCGATTTACCAAAATGTGAAACCAGAATTAGACTCAGACCACAATCCAGTAATAATTTCGTTCAATGCTGAACCTCAGGCTCATCAAAACGAAAAAATTATCCAGGGAAAAGTAAATTGGGACATGTATAGAAACATTCTAACAAATGAATGTCAGTATCCTAAGAATCTTAAAACATCATCTGAAATTGACAGTGGTATCAACTCTCTCGAAAACATAATTAAAAATGCTGTCAAAAGGTCATCTATTAAAGTTAGGAATTTCACCAAAAATTATACTCCGATTCCTAAACCACTCCTAAATTTAATTAAAGAAAAACATAACCTTCGTATAATGTGCCAATATTCACGCAATAAAACTGTGAAACAAAAATTAAATAGTTTATCTGTAAAAATTAAACAAGAATTACATAAAGTGAGGTGTACACATTTCCAAAACTTTTTAGGCAGCATCCCTCCATACTCCAGGACAATGTGGAATACAATTAAATTGATTACAAAAGAAAAATCTTTTATCCCTCAATTATCTTTTAACACAGGACTAGCAACGACGGATTTCGAAAAAGCTGAAACTTTAGCGGACCATTTTGAGAAAATATTTATAACTAACCCGGTAACCGACATTGACTTCCAATTAGAAGTGGAAGAAAATTTATCAATACCGCGATATTCCGTCCCAACAAAAACTAAATTTATAGCCCCGTCTGAGACATACCAAATAATTAAGGCTTTAAAACCGAGAAAATCAGCAGGCCATGACTTAATAAATAATAAAATGATGAAAGAATTACCTCGCAATGCAATTACTGCATTAACAGCTCTTTATAATGCTTGTCTAAGATTAGGTTATTATCCAAAGACCTGGAAAACTGCTATTATAATACCAATTTGCAAGCCGAACAAAAATCCACAAGATCCTCGTAGCTATAGACCAATTAGTCTGTTACCGACCTTTGCCAAAATGTTCGAAAAACTTATAAAATCCCGACTATTCAAATTTTTTACCGAAACAAATGCGCTACCAAATACGCAGTTCGGATTCCGTCCAAACCACTCCACAAGCCATCAACTACTAAGAGTAACGGAGTACATTGCTGAAGCATTTCATAACCGAATGTACACAGCTGCAATTTTTCTCGACATCGCACATGCCTTTGATAAAGTGTGACATCTTGGGCTACTTTACAAGTTGCAAACCTTAGGAACCCCCGATTATCTCCAAAATATCATTAAAAGCTTTCTGTCAGAGAGGGATTTCAAAGTTAGTATTAATAACAATAAATCAAGAGCACATATCATCAAAGCCGGCGTGCCGCAAGGTTCCCCACTTTCTCCCTTATTGTTCAACATATATATAGCAGACTATCCAGAAATGACTTACTCAGAAATAGCACTTTATGCAGATGATACCGTATTATTTAATGCAAATTCAAACATTATCAACGTTTGCAAAGATCTCCAGTACTTAAATGATTTTGTCGAATGGACAATGAAATGGAGGATTGCCATAAACCCTACCAAATCACAGCCTGTCATCCATCCATGGTGTCCGAACCACTAAAATTTCAAATGGATCTTTTAATGTTTACTTTCTCCTATACTACTACATAATATGTAGAACGGAATATAATGCTGCAGCGAAAAGTGTTGTTATTTTATGTTTTGCAATTTTACATAGAAACTCGTATTTTGGATCCCAGATAATGAAAATATTTTTTTCTCACTGTTGTCTAAAGTAAATTACTTTCTCTAATACGTAGTGTAGTAAGAATATGTTTTGGGGTTTTGATATCTTAGAAATGGTTTTCCAGAAAATGCCTTTCTCTGCACAGTTTTAACGCTCAAACTGCACACAGGATTTTCACCAAATCTGATATGCTGCGATCGATCTGGCAGATGTTGCAGTTTCTCGATTTGGAAACGTATATATTCATTTTGAGAGAGATTTAGCATGCAGTCCCTAGGCCATTTTGCAAATTTTCTAAAACATTGGTCCATTTTTAAACCTTTAATCTATTTTTTGCTAAAATTAAGCAGTATACGCCTATAAAAGTGGCGCACTTCCCATATTCGTTAAAACCTCTGCATGTTCAAAAATTGCAAAAGTTGACAATATATATGACTTCCCCACCCCAACTAGCTACGTTATTTTTCATGCAAATTTAGATAATTTAAATAATTTTCAGAATATTATGTTGAAAATATTATATAATATGTCACTTAATGTTGAGTTATATTGTGAAAAAGTTCAAATGTTTTCGAAGCTATCCAACACTTTTAATGTTTCACCTATACATTTCTTTCTTGGAGTAAAATATTTCTCAGCATTATTCTTAATACATTTCACGAACAATATTTTCGAAATTTGAGTAATTTATGTTATTTTTTTAATTTTCCGCAATGTAAAAGTGAACAATTTTACTAGTACTATGACTATAGTTTCAGAGACGGTCTTGTGAATGAATTAGTAATTACACCATTTGAGGAATGTAGGTACCTAGGTTCGCGTCCTAACCCTGTCGAACACTTTTGCAGGCTCAACTAGTATAATATTATAATTAAAAATATATCGAGAAAGTATGTGTTTCCGTAGCACCGCTAGTTGAGGATACTTAACATTAAACCCCAACGAAATTATCGAAGTTTTCTGTTAAATTGTTGCTTTTTTTCTTTAGTTTTTCATCCTGCATGACAAAGTATATTTATGAAATATTTTAGTTTTCAGCAAAACTTAGAGTTAAATGTTCGAAAATTGCAAAGGTTAAAAAATTTTCCGATGTCCTTCTCAATCTACAATATTTTAAAACAAATTCTTAATGAAATATGCACTTCGAAATTAGATATTTATATAATAGCATGCTGAATTTTTTGAAAATGTAATTGTCGCCTAATTTTGAGTGCGATCTTGACAATTAAAAAATACATTAACAAAATTTTTTAAATGGTTCAAAATTTTTACATTAATTTCTTTTGCTCTAATGAAGTTCGCTGAATAGTACGATATATGTCCGATTTTAATAAAAACCTCTGAAAAATACAAATAAAAAAGCCAAAAACTCAACTTTTTTATGTTTTGGGATCGTTGAAATTTGGACTAGCACTGGTGGTGTAACGTATAAGACCACAAATGGCAGAGTCTATTCGCAAAAGTTTAATTCCCCGCCCAGTTTTTCGGTGGTTGAAATCACTTACAAATTCAACGAGCATTTTAATGTTTCGTAACTGTTACTAATAATACGAAAAAGTATGTTCTGTTGTAGCACCATTAGCGTATTTAATGTTACGTTTACGATTCTATTACATCTATTACTACACAAGTTGCAATTATTCTTCAGGGGAATATTATTTTTCTTATTTTCTTGAATTTCACGTTCATTTTTGAGCAAATTGCATATATTTCAATGAATTGGAAATAGTTTGAATTACTGCTTTCTAATTAAACTAGATCTTTGGAAAATACTACTTACAAACTAAGAAGCATGTTCCTTTTTTGTCCAAAGAGGCTTCCACATTGTTATTTTTTTATATTAGGGCAACCAAAAGTATTTTTTTTTCTCTTTCAACCCAAATTTCATGTTATAATCAGATGAAACTTTTAATGGTGCCTCGTTTCTAAATTTTCTCGGATTAAAATTTCAAAATTGATTTAAAATCTAAAACGATATAATAATGCCCCGTGTCCTAATTATTTCAATTCACGCTGAGGCTTGAAAGTTGTTTTCATATGAGTTGCTCTGCGAAATTGAATAGGTAAAATTGCAGGAACCTACATTTTCACAAGCCAATCCATGTGGCATTCGTGTCATGGATGTTGATTGGCACTCTTTATTCAAACCAAGAAAAGGAAAGTTGAAATCTACGTAATTCCGCCAATGATTTTACAATAATTTCTGTGGTAATTATCCCTAAAGAACTTCTAAACATATATTCTCAAGAGAAACAAATCTAATGAATCTCTTGTGATGTAATTTTTTGCAATTCGCATCAAAAGTACTGGTTTATTTATATTTCTGGAACATTTGAATGTTAAATTTTAAAAAATAACGTTTTTTTTCGTTTTCTTCGTTGCAACAAATTCTCAATTGTAAAGAATTTTAATTGTGTTTGAACGTTTTATTCTCTCTATTCAATATTACTACTACTACTACTACTACTACTACTACTACTACTACTACTTCTACTACTACTACTACTACCACTACCACTATAAATAATAATAATAATAATAATATTACAAAAATTTGCTCTTGTTTAACCGGCAACTATTTAGTGTAGACAGAAACGTCTACAGATGCGAGCGGCTTGTAAACTTTAGGGACATTACGAATGGGACTTCTGATTTTGCTTTTAGAAAAATATGACATTTTTAATGTTATTAATATGTAATATAGAATATTGTATTTGACATATATCTTGGAAATGACTACTATGGCCAAAACTCGCACGTGAAATCAAAAATTCCTAATTTCTAACAGGGTTTTAACATATTCAAGATATTCCAACGCCTTGAAAATGCATACACTTACCCAACGCTGAAACGTCAGGCTACGAACCAACCTTGGCAATGTCCGATTGAGTGGTTTGTAGCTCTTCTGCTTCGACTGCAAGGTTCTCTCTCTGAAGCGTGGCCCTCCGTCTCTTCCTTTCCCTTCGCCACCTCCCCGCCGCCCCCCCCCCCTGCTTGGCTGCGAAATTGCGCAGCGTTACGAGCGGCGCTGCGTGCGCCATCTAACAATGGTCGATCGGGACAAAGGTGATTGTCGCTGGCTGGCGGAGAGGCTGCGCGGGCGAAGGAAGCGTCACGCAATGGAGCCGTTGCCGTTTATGTTGCAGTGAAGGAGGCGTTGGCTGTCTTCTGTCAGGTGTTGTAGTGTGTGCAAAGTGGCGCCGGGACCGGGGCCGTCGCATCGCCGCCGTCGCCGCCGCCCGGCTCACGATGCAGCATCTCCCCGTATCGTTGTATCGTCTTGTTACACAGAGACTACTTGTACTAGCATGAATGATGTTTTTTCACACTGGCAAGTGATGTAAGCAAGACAGTTTGTTTTGTGAGTGTGGGGAAGGAATTATCAGACAAATATTACGAACATGATTTCGTTGGTTTTATTCTAAGTATGATTATTGCCATCATTATCATTACATTATTACAATTATTATGACAAGAAATTTTTGTATAACGAAACACAACACATTATATTGTTATATACATATATACATAAATTATATATATATGGACGTAGTTTTGAAACGTCTATATATTCAACGTGTGTCGCGCGACGACTCAAACACTGCTGATATGCGGAGGTATTTTGCCCTTTTCTTATTAAAAAAGCTCCCAAAACTCAAACACGTACACATACATAGACACAGACACACACACGCGCAGAATACTCGATTTTCATCTCTCGACAACAGAAAACAACAATGACAACACTCTCTTTGTTTTCCTCTCCTCTCCTCCTTGTCTTTCTCTTTGTATTTCTTGCTCTCTCGAACTCACAGACACGATTAGAAGTTCCTTCTCTGCCATGTTGCCGTATCCCCAATGACGTACGAGGCCTTGCGTGGCGCTGAAGTCTGGCAACATTGCTACCCCTCTAAGGTATTATAAAGACAAAGATAAAATAAATAACTTGTAGGATTTTTCCACTTTAGAAGAAAATGTTATCTCAACAAACCCTCTCATGAAAGTAGTAATAATAAATATTATAATGTTATATAGAATTTTTCCTTGAAGCAAAATAAATCTGGAAGAATGCAGCTTTTCTTCAAATAAAATAAGAGAACATGTTGTTATCACTTGACAAACAATGAATGAATAATAATAATAAATAATAATATACATAGATTTCGAATTAAGTAACTCAATATTAAATAATAATATGCAACGCAAGTTCGACAAATGCCTGCCAAATAATTATCAATAATAATTGCTTCTTAAGTAAAACCAGTATATTTCTTATTCGCTAGCTATAATAGACTACTACGAGGCCAGAACAGTTCGGCACCCAAGCTCCCGCCGTGCCCGCCGCCCCCGTCGCCCTGCCACTCCTCGCGCCACCCTCCTTGCGCTGCCTTGTCTCGCCCCGCGCCTCCGCCCCGTTCCCCCTCCCTTGCTGGCGCGTTGCGCCCCGCCCAGGCCCGCTCCATCTCGCCTCCGGGCGCACTGCAGTCCACTTCCCCGCCCCGCCCCGCCCCGCCCCTCCCGGCCCATCTCCTGCCCCCTCCACGCTCTGCACCACCACCGCCGCCGCCGCCGCCCTCCGCACAGCTCACGTTCTTGCTCTCGCTCTCTCCGGCCTCTCGCTTTTCTCTCGCCGCTACCCGGTTCGCCGTCCTGCCGCATCCCATTCTGTTTCCACCCCGTTACGTGCCCCTGGTTCCTAACGATCTCGTAGTCGTTCTCGGTCTCTAGCGCGACGTCCTACCCGCATCCACGCTCCCCCACTCTCAGCGACGTGCCGGAAGGGTCACGGGCTCCTTTCGGGCGGCGGTCGCTTGCGCGAGAGCTTGGCCTCAGCAGAGCGCATTCTAGATATGATATACATATATATAACCATAACCAATACTATATTACTACTTCGAGTTTATTTTTTATTTTATATTTTTTGGGGAAAAGATTACAGGACCCCCTGCAGGGCCGGATATCCAAATTCGAGGGACGGCGAGTAACTGACTAGGGTGGAGAGACTTTGTTTTCTATTTTTTCTTCTCACGCGTGTTCGTCGGGGTACTGAGTGGAGCGGTGGGTAGCGGCCGGCCCGCCGCGGCTCGCAGTCCCCGGTCGGCGATCGCCCCGTCCCACCCCGCCCTGCGGCCGCAGCGCGGAACAAAGGCGGGGGCGCCGGCGGGCGCGATCGCCCAGGAGACCGGGCCCGCGGCCTCTGGCGAGACTAGGCAAACTATACTACACTCCCACACTGCAAGGGCGACAAATTTCAAGTAGTCTACGTAGAACTCTAAATACTTTATTCTCTACTTCCAGTGTTTTCCAAACCTGCTCTGTTTTCAAACACAACTCCGAAGGACTGTGCAACCTACATTTGGAAAACTGAAGCGAAAATAAGCATTTCGAAAAGAACGTAGTGGATACTCGGCAGCAAACTGTAGGTTTTACTCTAGTATATAATACATCATTTGTCTGCGATTCATTCCGCCAGTAACGTTATCGTTCATACTAATTAATCGTAAGGAGATTCGCCTGTTTCCTGGTTCGATTCCAGATTCGGGCGCTAGGTTTCTCGGGCCGTTCCGCGCTGAGAAATGAACGAATCTTAATCATTTGTAAAGAAAATTCTCTGTTATTTGATGGATTGAGGCCCTGATGATGACAAATAAACAATTTTCACGATTTGGGATGTTCGTATGTGAACTATTGGTTCCGGAGGAAAACACTATTTCGTCATTCCCTATTCGTTTCTCTACTGGGTACGATGCGAGACGTGGCCGGAGCCTCGGCTCATACTCCGCGCCCAGGCCGTTGCTTAGCGGCACTGTTTTAAGTGCTCACTAAACGATTTTGGGCTGTGTGAGACATACAAATATTTAGTGACTCAGAATCACAAAAATATTAGCTTTTTGCGCCCCAGATACATTTTAATTATAAATGCAAGTGATATATGTATAATCATGATGGCGTTCATTCCTCACATTACACGAGAAAATAGACAAAAAACTGCAAATAAAAATATTTCCTGCCCCATTTCCTTCCCCTTACATTCTCTAGTAACTACATAGAACCAAGTATAATTAACATACTAGCATGGGACTATTGATACATATCCATACAACTACCTACATACCACTTGAACAAAAACACGCATCTTCAGAAACAACAGAAAAACACTCAATACATTCTAAACAACTCAAAATTACACACACAGACATACATTCACACATACTACTCTATAAACACACAATGCATACAAGTATCTCTTAAAACACAGACAGACAAATATCAGACTGAAAAACACAGACAGACATGATACACATGTAGCTATTCATGAGAGTCAGGGTTTCACAACTGGCAAGTGTGATTTACAAGGAGGCTATTAGGTCCCCCGTATGAACCACAGATGTTCATGTGCAACCACCAGGCACCTCACACACTGTAGTTCAGCAGCATCAAAAGAACGAAGTATGCTATATGTTGATTCCAAACCTGGCTAGTGTTCAAACTACTGCTCGCTGTGATTAGAATGTTTGAGGTCTGAAGGTTATGCATTTGCTGCATCCCTACCCAACCTACCCTGATACCTCTGACATGCAGACGTACAGACATACATCCAAACAGTCCACCTTTACATTCATGAATATATGAATACACATAAACATACTATAAACATGCATACATAATTGCTTTTGAATGCTCTTTGTAATAGGAACACACATGGCCAGGCAAATGTTGTTCTCATTGTAGTGTGTCAAGACACAGACGGTTGTGATTGCCGCAGATGTGGCTATAGCATGTTCATCGGACGTTTTCTCTTATGTTTGAACTTTATGATGTGCATGTGTGCACGAGTGGTAGTTTAAAACTCTCCCTACAGTCTGTTAAGCATTACAATATGTGCCAGTCAATACGCCACAGTCTACCACATTCACACATTCACTGTGAACAGGTGTGAGTGCGCATGACGAGAGTGCATGTTCAGACAGATTAGTGAGGCATGAGGGAAGAGAAAGTCAGCACAAGTGAGGGAACATTTGAGTAGGCCCATTGGAAGTGAAAACGTGTGTATTGGTGATTTGTCTTTTGAGAACTATTCAATTTTCTCTGTTAGAAAAACAATTTGTCAGTAAATAATTTTACAGTTGAACCATTGTTATTTCTATGTTATTGACAATTTCACAAACATAAATACTGTTTGGTAAGCACTGAATTTGGTAGTTGAGTACTTCATAAGAGGGTGATTGAGATTTCCATACCATAAAATGGATAAATATTGATATTCTGTTTCCAGTGCCACAGCTTGACAAATACTTAAACACTGAGCCATAGTAAAACCATCAAATCAGTTCACATGCATCACTCCTAGATTGTACTTAAATTTATTTGATACCTAGGGCTTTCAATAGGGTGTAGACCTCCAAACTGCAATCATGAAACACAAAGCTCTGCTTGACAATATAGATTGTACATAGTGTCATAGTCACATGTGTGGTTGTTGCTCATAACCTCATCTTTCATACTCCTCTTACTGAAAATGTAATTTTAAAATGTTATGTATATCCTGTAAGCCTTCAGTTGCATGAAGGTAATTGTAATTAAATTAGGCTGTTGCTTTCACTTCTGCCTTCACTAAAGCTTTTATACACCATTCCTATTCTCAGCATACTTGGAATGATCAGGAGTAAATATGCAGTGCATGTTACAGATACAAAATGTCCTTTCTGCTGTGAGAAATTCACTACTGAAGACTAATTTTGCTACAACAAATCTATTTACAATATTGTGAATAATATTGCCATTGTAAATCAGTTTTGTGTGATATTGTGACAGTTCCTTTCTGGAAAAATGAAAACTGATAATTGAGAAAAAAGCATTGGTGAAAGTAGATGAATAAAATTGTGTGTAATCATTTTGATCAACCTTACAAATGATGGCGTTTATTGTTTCATCAAGTTTATTATTTTTATTTCAATATAATATGCTATGTTGAAAACGTGTGTGTGGTATTTTCTTTTGTCTTTCTGACCCATCTGAAAGAAAATCCTGTAATTGACTTTGGAGATAGAGTAAGTATTATTTTCACCAATGTTGTTTTCTGTGAGGATGCAGTGTTACTGTGTCTTGAGTGACCACATCTCAAGAATTCTCCTATGGCCTTTGGTGTGATAGAATTCAAAGCAGAAAGGGCTGTGCATAACATTCTAGATGTAATGCACTTTGTTACCCAAAAGAAAGTTTTTAATTAGGAAAAATAAAAATATTATCTATTTCAAGTTTCAGTGTCCTGGCTGAGGACAATGGACCTCTGTATAATTTTGTGAGGATTATTGCCACCAGACTTCAATGATGTTTCAAAGGTTGTGGGTAACGTAGCTGGACACACTGTTGAGGTGAAAGCCTACATGTGAAATTTATTACTAGTGAAAATTATAAACTTCATTTAAATTGAAACCTTACTAATCAAAGTAGCACTGTACAATAATATACTTGCATTTACCCTGGTTAAAATTAAATTCTTCAGATTACAGAAATTCATAACATTTCAAATATACAGGTTGTGATCTATAAGCCACATACTACATACTGAAATAAAATGAAAAAAACAAATTGAAGCTTTTGCCACTTGTAGCGGAGCACATCAGACCTACAATAATGCAAAATAAGAGAACATTACAAGCATGCCTTCTCTAGTATAATTCACTGTAAGCTCATAGCATACTCTTTTTGTAGCATTTACTGAAGCACTAGAGTGGAATATGAGGTTAATAACATTGATGTAACTGATGGTACATCTCTCTCTTTAATGTTGAATCTCTTTAATACTGCGTTCTGGAGAGAATGCTAGTTTTGGCCCATTTGCTTTGTTGTGTCAATCTTAGAGATACGCTGAGCAAAATTTCTATTAAGAAGAGGAACATCTAAAGAGAGACTTCATATACATAAATATATATATCTATATATTAATAGGTTGTGAGATCACTTATTTATTGAAAAATATTGAAAAAGTGTAATATTGCGAAAAATTGCTAGCAACTTATGGCACTGGTAATTTAGATTTGACGTATTGTCAAAAATGTAATACCTAGTAGCCTTCCCAAACAGCAAATCATCATGTATTTAAAGCAACATATTTTCCACTTAAAACTTATGACACAATTATTAACAAAATTGTCAGCAGGTTTCAAGCATGCCCAAAGTTTGCTAACTTAACGGGAAATTTTGGAGGCTGGAGAGGGGATTGTGATGTATGTTCTTGACATATTTTGGATATAAATGATTAGAATAAACAAATTCTCAACAAGGTGATGGCACAACATGTAGGAAAGATTTACATAGTGCTTAACATCATCAATTTAGTCATCATAAACTGAGTATGGACATCAATAAATAACAACATAATCTTGCTTTCCCATTTCACTTGAAAGCAGGAATGTTGTAGCAGAGCAATAACTGTGATGTCAGTTGAGTAGTCATGTACCTATTTCATTTGTTGTATATTTTTGAAACAATGCCTTCTTCTTATCTCTTTACTCTTTTTAAAAGCATGGAGTTTCTTGATGTAAAATCCAGGTCATGCTCTGCACTTTGGCCATATACAAATTCATCTGAATCTTTCTTATCTTCATGAGAACAAGTTAGTGTGAATGTGGGAGATGGCTTGAGCACATCCTTTGATATATTTTAATCAAAGTACCTAAAACTTATTTTTGGTCATTTAAATTTCTGGAATACATGATTTATTTCCATTCCTCCATTTATTGATGGACATGCTGTAACCACTGTTGTCTTAAGTGATATGAAACCAAAAGCAACAAGAAACAACGATATTATTAAGGGAGAAGACATTTCAGACAGAAACATATATTATGGCCTTTTGTGTTTTTGGATGGATTTATACCTCAAGATGCATCCCAATTAAAGAATGAAAGAAATAATATTATTACTCATTTTCATAGCTGTTATTCTTTACGATATAACTAGGCAGCAAACCCAGCCTGTTAAAGAATCCAAGCAGTATATTATATACTAATACATATAACCATAGCCCAAATGTAGGCATATAGTTTGCCAACTAGAGCCAGTATCAACAAAATATTAATTTCATTATTGTTACCAAGAGATACCTGTATTGTATTCTGCATACCTCTGTCTTTTAGTATATATTCCCAAGGTTGGGTGCTGTGAATACAACAAACGTCATGACAAATTATCATTATGTTGTGATAATTAAATATTACAAATACTTGTATTGTGTTGGTGTCTATATAAGTTCATGCCACCATGATATTTCATACATGGCATATATACTGTGCTTATGAATAGAATCTCTCTTGGATGTAGCCCCAGTATAAATTTGATGTGTAATTCATTATCCATGAAGTGCAGAGAAGTAGCTGGTGCATACTAGAAGTACCTTTGGGGATAAGAATGCACTCTGCAGAGTTAGTAAGACTCATTTTTCACTGCAAAATTGAACTGTTTTGATCCCCATTTTGCTATGCTAGTCATGACACGTTGTGGACACTCCATGGAGAATACGTACTGAAAGATGACAGTCAATACAGGAACAGGGGAAACCATCACCAAAAATGATATACATATTTATATATACCTTATAAAGCATTTAGCTCGCTTTCAATTCTTATACAATATGAGTCAATTAAAAGAAAGAAAAGAGTAAGTACTTACAACACTCTTACTGAAGAAACGATCATTTTTATAACCACTTCTTTGTATTGCATCATTGTACATAAAGTTGTAAATATTGACCATATTGTTTGTTTACACCTACAATGTTTATTGTTGACAGTTTAAAAAGAAAGAAAAAATGAAAGAAAAGACCTAAATGGTTATTATTATAATTTATGTTGTTGAGTGGGTTATAAAGAAGATAATTGAAACAAAATTCTACTACAGCTGATGTGGAAAAAATTTCCCTCCATCTTTTTCCGAGCTGATGTGGTTTGGGAAAGCACTTGAATAAAATAATTCATAAATGAATCAATAGTTAGTTCTGTAAACAAAAAGTACATAATTATGCAAATAATCATCTAATTAGATAAATTAAAAGGTAAATAAGTATTCAATTTGTTAAAGAGAGAAGTAAATAAATTCACTGGTAAAGCAGTATAAATCATTGGAATTTTAATGACACATTAACTCAAGACACACTTCATTAAAATAATTATTAAATTTGTAGCCTAATGTACTGCATAAAATTTGAGCTACTATTTTATTAAATCAACATACAAAATGCAAGCATTATGATGTTGCTAACTTGATCATAACTACTGTGCTGCTAGGTCTGTGTTAATGTTCTGTTTAAAGATCTAGCAAAATGAATTTTAAAATACTTATTTAATATAACTTTATCTATTGGCTTTGGGCAAGATAGACTGGTTCTAGAGTTCATTTCTCCTAGATTGCTTTTATGTGATAAGTACAAGTTGAATTTTCATATCACCTCATTTGCCTACAAAAGATTACATGGGCTGTGTCCCAGTTCCATTCTTCTCTACTATGTACAGATGTTAACCTGGGATACATCATGACTGTTGTAAAAAAACTGCAAGTTAACAAAAAACATATTATCTGCTTCAGAAAATGATTTGGAATGTCTTATATATCACCTCTCTTTACCTTCCCACTGGAAATACAAATACTGTATTATGTATAATATTGAAAATTTAAAAATATATATACTATACATATAAAAACAAAAAAAGCCAAAGAAAGTATTTGTTCAGAGCTGAATTCAGCAATATTAAAAAAAAGTCATATCTGTAATACTATTACTAATAATAAGAAGCAGAATGCAAGATTGAAGCAATATTGGATGATAAAGTCTTAATGTAAACATGTAGTCTTTATATCGGTGGTGTCCAAAGTAAGTCAAGGATTTCCTAGTTAAAGACCTCAGTGCTGTTTAGTTAAAGAGAGTCAATTTGATTGAAATAATTGTATTCAAACTCGGAAAAGTACAGAGAAAAATTAATAAAATCTGCTTTTACTTTGGACATGCTGAGCCGCCAGGACACTAGCGGTATTGGGAAGCTGTCAAAATGTTGTGTCTTATGTTATGTGATTTTATCTTTCTGTGTGCTTTCAAAGAAATC
This sequence comes from Gryllus longicercus, assembly GCA_038098605.1. Classification (NCBI taxonomy): domain Eukaryota; kingdom Metazoa; phylum Arthropoda; class Insecta; order Orthoptera; family Gryllidae; genus Gryllus; species Gryllus longicercus. Next base: position 2,127,836 of record JAZDUA010000234.1, on the reverse strand, counting down.
TGCAAGGAGCTAATGTATGGTCTCTGAGATGACAGCCTTCAGCATGCTTATTTGGACACCCCCGACCTCAGTGTCAGCTCAGTCCTCTGTTGATCCAGCTGCTTACTCTTACGGTAGTCACAACCGAAGACCTTTGAAATATAGTTCTCAGAGTTGGCACGGCCTGCAAGAATCCAAAGTGCCCACCTCTGGTGGTTGGTGTTTGTGACAGCATATTGCTGAATCAATGTCTGTGATCATGCTGCAGACTCATAAGTGACTGTATGTGCCCTAGTTGTTCATCGCAGTTTGCAGTAAACTAGCCCAAATTTCATATTGTCATGCCTGTCCCTATTTCTATAAGTTCCCTCAAAGAATACTGCTGTACTGCTTTGTGAATATTGAAATTATTTTTACAATATTGACATGCTTACAACTACAAAGCAAATGTTCTGCTGACGTTTCAGGCACCTTTCTGCAAAGTTCATTCGCACTTGTCCAGACCAGTGTACCATGCACTTATGAAGATGAATAGTGAATAAATTCATTAATTTTTTTGAAATGTAAGTTAAAAACACCTTTCCACTCAAAGTCATTGTAATGTATATCTTCCTTACTATTGGACATTTTGTCCTGATCACAATGCATGCTGGCTTCGTACTTTATATTTTGTATGCTGGTGTTTGGAGATATACGCTGAAGCAAGCACATTGAAGTAGACTGAATATTTTCATCAAAAATAGTACAAAGTACATTGTCATATATCACATTTTTTCCTTTGTACAAGTCATAATTTTATGTAAAAGACATGCAGCATAAGCAATTTGAAAAAAGTTAAAAACTTTTCATTCATTTTTCACAATTTATCTTCACAACTTGCTCTAGTTTGGTACAGACCAGTGTACTCTTGATATGCGAAAGATAAAATTTTGTATGCATACCCATACACACATATGCTTGGGAGAAAGCGAAAAGATGGAGTGAAATCTTTGGACTCTGGAGTACCAGGGAAACATGGGCGGCCCGCGCCACATCCCAGAGATGATAATGGTTTGTAGTCCCAAACTGCTACCCTTGAGAGGCACAGTCACTGTCCTAACTTCACTGTGTATTTCAAAGGTCTTTGACGACGACAGGGTTTCTACTTCTGGTCACGACGGCGCGGAGGGCGCGGGGCGCGCACGGCTCTGCCCCCGCCCCCACGCGGGCCCGGCGGCCGCGACCTTCCAGCCTCGGCGGCGCGCCCGACGCGTCCGAGGCGCTGCGAGCGTCACGCACGGCGCCCGCCCCTCCTCGGCCGCCCACGGCGTCAGCAGGCAAGTCGGCCGGCCGGCCGGCGGCGTCTCTCCGAGCCGCCACCGCCGCAGCCGTCGCCGCCACTGCGGCCGCCGCCGCCCGCCCCCGCACCTTGACGCAGGTCTCGTCGCCCTCCGCGCCGGCCCGCGCCCGCGCCCTCGCCGCGCCCGCGCCAACGCCCGCGCTCTTGCCCTGCTCTGGGCGGGGGCGCGCGCCGGTCTGACCGGCTCCATCATCCAATAGATCACGTTGATGTTTCCGAGACACGTGAAGACTCAGTGACGTGGTTTTGGTGTGTGACGTGCTGTGAACGAGTCCTCCATCTTGTTATCATCTTTGAGATCTCCGTGGCCCCTCGGGACGAAGCGAAACTTGCAACAGACAACCGCCCGCCCTGCCCGCCGCAGGGCAGACTGAAGTGTGTGCTTTTTTCATCAATGCCAATAATAAAAACTTTTAAAAGAACTGAACTGTGTGAGTTTGCTGTTATTTTCAAACATAATCATCAACAAACAACAACAACGTTTGCATATGACAGCCCAACAACTGCTAATGACGTTTCTCTCTCATTTAATTTGCCGTTTTATATGTATATAATTACATACTTGTATATAAATATATGCATATAAAATAAATAACTCATCGTTTTCATTTCGTTAGTGTCATTTTGTTGTACCGTTATTGTATTTTCTCCTCGATTTGTCCCTGGCTGTGCTATATCGTTAAGATGTTGTGTTACATCAAGTTACAGATAAAGTGGGCAATAAAAAATAAATAAACCAATTATGATATATATGCCATATCCACGCATCCCACACATTGTTAAGATCAGCAATTTTCAAATAAAATATTCAATGACCAATTACACGTACTTTTTTATCATACCTGGTCTTCCATGTTTACCCACAAGATCTTGACCTTTCTTCCAATTCTTTTTCCTTCGGGAAATACGCTATCGGAATGAAAGAAAATACACAGTATATTACATGGTACGTTGAGAAAAGCGGGCAATTTTTTAACGAGAGCATCTGCAAGAAGCTATGTTTTGCATTGAATGCAATTTTTGAAAATCAGCTGAATATGAGATAATGGACGACTTATAAATTCCAGAAAGTCGACCTATTTCGAGATACTCGATTTTGCACCGGGCTTTTATATAGTATTTGAAGTAACCGCTAGAAATCGCTGTGATGCGATGCAGTACGTAGAAGGTCATTTTTTGGTGGTGAGTGCACACAGCGGACGCAGGTTTCCTGCCACTGCGAGCATAGTTGGACATCAAAGGTAAGTTGAAGTCCTGCGGAAAGCAAAATTGCGCCACTCTGTGACCGTGCAGCTGCGTGATCGATACCACACTTGAAGGCCGGAACGGAAGATGGGGCAGCTGCGAGTTTAATGTCCCTCAGGATCGGAGAGAAGGGAAGTGCACGTATCCCCCTTAAACGTTTAATTAAGCGCGTCATTTAGGTAACTTCCCTCCCAAGCACTTCCGTTAAGTTTAATTAACTTAGCTAATCAGTTACACGGATTACCTAATTTATTTTAATACGTTGTTATCTGTGGTCGCCTCGCACGTTGTCGCTTGGAGGCTGCGGGGATGGGGACATGGGATGAGGTCGGGGATAAGGAGCTATATCGATGCCTGGAACACAGCGTTCCTTGTCTAGTAAAGGCAAGAGGACGTGACGCTCACCTCAGTTTCATTGTATGGTTTCTGATGGTACTAGATAACCTTAAAAATTAAATGATTAGGTGCCCTTGTGAATCACGCCAGAAAATTGTGAGCGTAAAATGTATGATTTATAACCCTTTGAATTTAAAACAACAGTAAAAAGAGAGAATGTCTTGGTAATTGACAAAGTAAGTGAAAGAGAATAATGAAATGAAATTAAAATAATCGAGTAAAAGAAGGGAAAACAATCTAGGGCTTGATATACGGTCGGAAAATTCGGAAATGGAACGTTCATTGAATGTGCGCGAGCCGTTTGTTAAAGCGTGAGAAATGATTGAAAAATTACGGTCGTAATTCGAAGCGCCCCAGGGAAATCGGTACACGGCAGTGAAAAAGTAGTCCTGGTGGACGCGCCGAACAGAAATCTGGCGTGCGCACACGAGCGTATGAGAGAGAGGGAGACAAGGAGAAAAAGTTCACGAAGGAAAGTGCGAGTGCGTGTGACAGCGAGAGAAAGGCCAAATGAAGTACATCTAGAACTGGAGAATTAATAAAAGTGAGAGCGTCAACGTGGCCAACCGGAATCGGCATTGTTAAGGCGATTTACTGAAAGGGCATGAACGACAGAAGGAAGAGAATGAGAAAATTCGGAATTTGTTGAAATGCCATAAGAGTGAGAATAGGTTTTTTAACTCTTGGAGTTCAAGGTTTTGTTGTAATGTTTAATAACTAATACATCAGTAATTAACGTGCTGGTCGGAGCTGATCAAGAAATATGTGATAATTTATTTTGTATTTTTTGACAGATCCGATGTATTATGTAGCCAGGCAGTCCAAAATAGCGAATAAGCTGAGACCGATCTCTTGTTTTGTCCTTATGTGAAACAATAAAGTATTACTATATAAAATATGCTAACAAAAGTAATGAAATAAACCTAAATATCAATTTCCTTTTAAAAAGGTAGACCAAAAATGATTGTCTATCTAATTTATTTTTATTACATACAGTGGTATCCTTTCGTGTTTTAAACAATCTAACAATTCATTTTTAAGTTACTTATTTTTTTATGTATTTAGACCGTAGTAGGTTGCGGTATATAGGCCAAACCAAAGGGCATATTCACCAGAGGATGAAACAAAGCGAAAATAACATTAAATCTTCCACTGAAAAATTAAATTCTATTTCCCGCCACAGGCTCAATAACTCACATATTTTGCTTTAAAGTCCTTCCATCCTAGAAGCTGAATCAAGAAAATAACCTCGTTTGACTTCCGAGACCTTAAATATTAAAACTCATCAGACTTCAATAGTAATGTTGAATCCAATATTTGCAGTAACGCCTATGATGATCTTTGGGCCAAAATTAAATTATGTCCAAAGAATAACTCAATGGATTTTTTTCTGTCGTTTCTTTAATTGCTTGTCTATTCCTTGCTCTGCGTGACTACTTCCCCCTTTCTTTATACCGTCTCCCCTACTAGAAGCCTTTCTATCGATTTTTTGTTGTTGTTGTTGGTTGAGGCGTAAATAGTGGAGACTGAAAGTCTCTTCCATCCATTGCTTTTTGTTTTATTATGCCCCAAAAGTTTTGAATTTAGCAAAGTGTGTTTTTAATGTCTTCTATTTGTCTCGGGTAAGACTTGTGCTTCGAACGTATAGATTTTTTTAAAAAAATATACCATTAGTTTTTTGCATCATAATTCTTGTTTTTCCGTTGATTAATTTTATTTAATTCTTGTAATTTTACAATGTTGTTCTGAATTTTATATTGTGAGATGAAAGGAACAAAAAGTGGCTTATGCAAGATAAAAATACACATGTAACTTAAAATGAATTGTTTGATTGCCTGTAATACGAGAGGTTATCGCTGTTTGCAATAATATGAATTTCCGTTTGTTTTTTTTTGTAATCCTTTTTTCGCATAGAGTATCTTGGTAATTGGTACTCGTTCAGGTTTTAATGGATAAAACAAATAGATTTTATGATGGTTTTTATAATAATATATTGCATAATGTCATTACTGCAAACTGATTTGCATATTTCTCAATTTGACAACGAACTATTTGGAAATAAATTAAAACGTTTTCTAAAGATTTAGATGAAAACCCTTTTATAATGTGTGTCTCTCACTCGTTCATTGACTTTTTTTATGGCGTGCATCGAGTTTCTCATGTGCTTACACTTTGTTTATATATATATATATATATATATATATATATATATATATATATACATATATAAGTATAAATGTAGCGTCTAAAACGACTTCAATTTATTTAATTTGTATTTATTTATCAACAAAAAACAGTACAAACTGGATGTAACATGTAAGGATGGGCATCGCACATTTTCTTTTACTATAAATAATTGCAAAAATACAGCCTGTCACGTTAATATTCGCTACAATATCGTAATTGGTCTGGAATAATTTAGCAACAACAAGAAATTTAAATGCGAAAGGCAAGTACATGCACTATATAACATTTTATCGTGTTGCTGTTTAAAGCGTGAAAAATTTTCTACCTTCGCAAGTTTGCTCAAAATGTTCATAAAGTCTCGCTCTTAAATATTAGGTCACCTAGGGAAACACTTTGTTGTTAGGTTTCTTATCTGTGTTGAATGAGTTAAGAGGCGCTGCGGGAACACATCACTTGACATTCTAGTGTTAAAGAGTTAGGGTCGCTTTCTCTTGTGCCCTGAAAGATCTACGGAATAGTTTATTTGACCTGCGATAACTTGTGGGGTTCAATTATAAAAAGGGCTATTCTACTAGAAAAATGGGCAAAATGCTCAATCTGCCACAAAGTACAGTCCACAACATCTTATGTTGATTCGAACGAGAGGAGGGAATAGAAAGTGTGCCGCAAAAGGGTTGTCCACAGAGTCTTAATCTATGAAGACTCTGAGAGAGATGAGAGACTAAGAGAGAGATGCCTACTTCAAGAAAGTGTGGAAGTACGCCGAAAATTGTTCCTGAGTTGTTAGAAGAATGTGGAAAAAAGTGCACCCCGAAATTGTAAGGAAAGTGATAAAAAATGAACGGTTTGATGGAAGAGTGCCAAATAAAGCAATTTATGAGCGAGTTAAATTGAAAGAAAAGGCTGGAATTTGCGAAGCCTTTTGCCTGGAATTTGAGAACAAGGGGTCAGAGTGGTAGTCGGTTGTTATTTTTGCAGACAAGGACAATGTGATAATCAGATGAGTTACCTTGTGACAATCATAATTAGCGTATGGTGCAAGGCCAACGAACACTGGAAAAAACTAAATCTGCAACAGATTGTTAGTTACGGTGGATGCAGTATTATAAGACGGGGGTGCATATCTTCGTATGCAGTTGATTGATTAGTAATTCCGGGCGAGTCAACTGCTAAGGCCGTATTTGTATTGTCTTTTTGTCAAGAGGTGGCTGTAATCTGCCCCCGCAGGATTGTGAGATTCGGTGCCGGCCTATCGTCGGCTAGTGAATTTCTCCCTAATCAGGTATCTCCCTCCAGTGAAGCTCCGCCCCAGCCGGGACAAGCTCTGTGCTCCCGACCGGTCTCTCTCGGTCTCATGTGTGGGAGTGTAGTGCATCCGTATGTGCGTAAAGGTACGTTTACACTGCGCGATGCGAGCGAACAAGCGGTTCTGAACGAAGGCTCGCTCGTTCGGTGGATGATCGCGGGGCAAAAGTTACAACCGATTATACCGAGCGTGCTCTCGCTCCAAACGTTTGTTCGGTCAGCCATCTTGTTTGCTCGCACCGCAGTGGCAGCCAGAGAGTAGCCCGGTGTTGAAGAGTCCGATGTGAGGGTATTGTGTGGCCAGCGTCTGGTTTAGTCGAAAAACAAACAAACAAACGACAAAGCAGCGATAATTACAAGCGCCGCGTTCGTCGTCATCTCTACTTTATTAAAAAAGAAAAGGAGGAAGAAAAGGTAATAACCGTATTAATATTGCTCATTATTTGTTGTGTTGTAAATAATAAAATAAATACATTCACAAGTATTGGGCGTCGGAGTTTTTACTTTAAAGAGCCAAAGGAGAAATTTTAATGGGGCTGAGATTATAACCTGAAACTAGGTTTTTTGAAAACGTATGCAGGATGTCCCAAGAAAATTTTGATGAGGTACTGAGACTGATCTCCAAGAAAGTCGAAAGGCAGGATATAAATGGTCGCGAAGCAATTACTCCTCGCCAAAAATTGGCAATAACTTTAAGATTTTTGGCGACAGGAGATTGTTTCGACTCTGTGATGTTTTTATTTAGAATATCTAAACCTGCAATCTCTCAGATTATTTCAGAGGAGTATGAAGCACTAACTTAATCTTTAGGAATCTTAAGGGATTATGTGGAGATAAATCATTAATATACCTGTACATTATTTTTGCTTTATTTGTCAAGAATAAAATTACATCGTCTATTGAATTTCAATACCCTCGGTATCATAATGTTCCGTGTCTGCCTCAAAGAAATTTTGGGCGACATTATATAATACAGAATACATTTCATTTGGTTAATACAGAATAATTTCTTATTTTTTTAATTTTTTGGAGTTTCTAAAAAGATTGTTTCGGTTTCATCCCTGGATGTTGATGCCAGGCTTTCCCTTTCAGAAGCCAGAAAAAATTGATTTAAAAAACTGTAAATATTTTTTGCAGATACCAGAAACTCCTAAAGAATGGTTGAGAATTTTGGAAGACTTCAATGAAAAATGAGGATTTGCCCATTGTTTAGGAACAATTGATGGGAAACTGCAATAAACAAGCCCCATCCAATTCGGGAAGTGATTTTTTAAATTACAAACATAGCTTTAGCATAGTTTTAGTGGAAATAGTAGATGCCAATTACAATTTTATTTTTGCCAATATGGATTGTAGAGGGCGATGGTAGAGTGATTAGGAAAAAAATTCTGTGAAAGATTACACAATGAACAACTTAATCTACCAAGTGATGATATATTGCCAGGAATAAATAAATCTGTGCAATACGTATTCCTGGCAGATGATGGCTTCCCATTACATGAACATTTAATAACGCCCTACCCAGACAGTCGTAAAGAGAGTAGTTACCAAAGTGTTTACAACTATAGGCTTTCCAGAGCAAGGATAGTGGTGGAGAATGTCTTTGGCATTGTCTCTGCAGTTTTTAGAGTGTTACGAAAGCCAATGCTGATAACATGTCATACTCCTTCGGGATCATATGATGAAAGAACTGAATCGGGAGTTGTAATCAATGACTCATGGAGGGGACAAACAGAAGCAACAACTTTCTTCCATCTGAGGGCCGTTGACCCGAACCGTCTAATTTTGCCACCAATGTTAGAAATATTTTGACACAAAATGTAACCAATTACCAAATCTTACTATAACAACAAAATGTTATTTAACATTTATTTTGTAATCCTAAATTCAAAGTAAAGAAAGGTGTAGCAAGTTCTATTTCCTGTTTTCATTAAAAGAATAGATCCCTGGTTAGAGTCCCTTTCAAGCCATATCACATTCAGAGAACTGATTAATAAATTGAAACTTGAAATTTAATACTTTCATTGAATTTTAAGGTAATATAATTGTACAGTTCTTTACAGTTGATTACAGATAAAGTTAAATTTCTTGTAAAAATTGTAGATCTCATATATGTTTAGGCTGACGAAATAGATCCAATTTCGCTAACAAGTCTAAATAAAGTAGAAATGGTACAGCAGTTTTACCACACATTTGCACGAATTATTCCGGAGTTATCAGGTTGCAATTCAACAATGAGAATGTCGTGACATGACAGTTAGAAATTCTCAAAGTTACATCTCATTCTTAGGCAATTTCTGGTTGAAAGTAACAGATTTTTTTATTGAATTTTGTTGATGTATTATCATTAAATAGATTTCATTTGCACATCTAATGCGCTACAAGTTTTACAAGTTTTACAAGGCTGCGATGTTAATAAAAAAATTATACATGCTGATACGGATTTACAAGCAGCAGTAACAGCCAGAACAGGGTTTAACTGTAAGGGTATGTTTCTAAAAAAATTGTTGTTGTTTTTTTTCTCATATCAGCTGCGATCCTGCCTATTTGCCCAATGCAGCCTTTGAGAGTGATATGCTTCGTTTTACAGTGTCTGGTACATTTTATGAAATTTATGTGATTTGGATGTATTAAAATGAAGTAGTAAATTTTTACGGGCGAGTAAGCTTGATTGTTTATATGTATTTTTTTGTTATGTGTGTTTTTGTTAGTTGGTATTATATATACCTTGGGCTGGATTTCAAGGGGAACGCACCGAAACGGCGTTCCGGTACCTCTTTGCGTATGAAATGGAACAGAAAAAAGCAATGAGTCTACAGAGGCTTTATTATTTTGACTTCTACACGAACAAACTTTCATGAATGCAAAATATATAAACCATTTACATTCTTAAGAGCATTGAAATTCCTCGAAAGATAAATGTAATTGTGTGTTCTTGTCATCATGTATATATAACAGATAACAGGGAACTTCTAAATATATTATCTCAGTAAATTTGTGACCTGAAAAATTTTCAGATTTAATTTTTTTTATTATTGTAATTTTATTTTTGGTAGGCATTACATTGTGCAGTTTACATATTAACTGTGCAAATGTTTGATGGTCTTACTCTATCTTACACTAACTTACACTAACTTAAAATTATATATTACAATTATATAAAAAAATATACTGGAAGAGGAAGCAGGAAGCACCTCAGATTAGTATTATTCCAAATTTGCGAACATTTTATAAAATGAATGGAGGGGATATCTGCTATTAATTCTCATTTGATAATTGGGGGTTTGCCTGGTTTATAGAAGGATGATTCTTGAATTAGGGGAAGGTAAGTGTAAAAATTGTGTGCGAGGTAGGCTATTTGGTTTTTTATTGTGTTTATATTTAAATTATAGCTAAGGATAACAAATACAAGATATTTGGATGAACCTATTGAAATGAATTTAAAATAGAGAGCTGAATGCCATATTCTGTCGAATGCTTGCGAAATGTCAACGAATGCAGCGATGGTATGTTGTCCCTTTTGAAATGCAGTGTGAATGTGTTCCGTGAGCCTTAGTAGTTGATGGGTGGTAGAGTATTGTGACTTGAAGCCAAACTGGTGCTGTGGTTTACTGTTTGTTTTCTTGATATGTATGTTCAATCTGATGAGAATTAATTTCTCTAAGATTTTTGACATTATAGGTAGTAGGCTGATTAGTCTGCAATTCTCTGCTTTTGAGTGATTCTTGTTTGGTTTTGCTATTGGATGAATGACTGAGTGTTTCCATGTTTGAGGAAAATACCCTGTTCTCAATACAGAGTTGTAAATGTTATTTAGAAAAGCAATGGCTGACTCCGGGTGGTTTTTTAAAATGATTGTGTTGATCCGATCGTGGTCTGGTGCTTTTTATTTGACATATTCTTTATTATTTTTCTTATTTCATTAGGGGATATGAATTGTATTTGGTGGGGAACATCATATAGGGGAGTATTGAACATTGTCATAATTTCGTCGTATTTCGTTTCCTTAGGGGGAGTTATTGGGGGTGAAAGTGTCAACAAAGTGTGAGGCCAGTACTTCAGCTTTTTCCATTGGGGAGTATTTTTTACCATCACTAGTTGCTAAAGGGGGAATACTTGTTCTTTTTTTTAAGAGTTTCTTAGTAAACTGCCATAGGGAGTTGTTTTTAGTATTTAAGCTATTGATATAGAAATTGTATTGTTTTTGTTCATATTTAACTTAATGCTATTATCCCTTACTCGCACTGGCGCACTTTGTACTCCACTGAAACTGTTATCGCCGTAGGTGTCAAATAAAATTAGCGCGCATTCTGACATTGAACCAAACCTCGCAGAAGACATTCAGCTACATCCTACTCGACACTCAGTTGCGTAAGATTTACTGCAGTGGCTAGTCAATTATATTTCCGTTGGAAAGTGTTCTTTGGCGTACGTTCTACGCCGCGCGAGTACTAATGTGAGTTTTCATTTTCTTTTAATTATCACTGGATATTTTATTTGTTGATGTAATTAAACTAATTTATTTAGTTACATTATGAACAGTACATAAATGAATAATTTAACGGTAAAGCAGATATTATCAAGAATAACCAACAACAAAATTACGAAATCACTGTCATATTTGGGAAAGAGCAAAAAACCGCACGACAAAAATTATTACTACACTTGTATTTACATTGTGATAATCGATAAAGCATAATTCAAAATTCAATTTGGGCGTCACATCAGCATCTAATATTAGACACTTAAATCGACCGTAAACAAAATAGATAATTAATGTTGGGTTCCCCGACCCTCTAGGCAAAGGGATTTTAATAATTAGTTAAAGGTGACTGAAATAGGATTGTAACCGCTAATCTAATTAAATGCTATCAAAAACGAATTTAAACGCTATCTAAAACGGATTTGACAGATTAATTTTTAGGCGAACAATTAGAACAAAATAAACAGAACAACATAAAAATGTACTTCCTAAAAGGAAATACGTTATTTCTCGCCACGTTTTCAATTTAAACGTGATGAAACTAGTATTTTTACTTCTCGCTATTACTTACGCTGTATAGAGAACGTAGTGAAATGCTGCGGGAAAAAACAGCGAATTTTCGATACAAAAACTCTAATTGGTGAGTCCTGGTAACGAAAAAGTGAATAAATCTTGTTCTTACGAATACTAAATTACTTTCTGTAATACGATTTGTAGTCAGAATATTTAGTGGGTCCTTGATACCGTAAAATCGATTAACGGCCGAACGTCTGTAAACAACGCCTGTGGCTAAACAGTAATTACAATTTTCACCTAAATTGATATTCCACAATCGATTTGGTTGACATCTCTGCTTCTTGAATTTGAAACCGATATGTCAATTTTGGCAAGTAATTTACATTAACTCCTTGGGACATTTTCACTATTTAAAAAAAGATACCCATTTAAAAAAATTAAAGTTTTTTGTTGGACAGTGCGAAAAACGTCCAGGTCACATTTTCTTTAACATCGCTAATTTTTCGAAAACTACAAAAGTTCATTTTTTACTGCGTCTTCCGACAACTAAAATATTGAAGATAGCGTTTTTTGTGAATTAAATATGTTCTTTAAAGACATTTTGAAATAAGGTCATGTACAATTTTACGGAAAATCTGATTTTTTTTCCCGTTATTTTCCCTGAAGTTTGGTCAATTTTTCTTCTTCTTCTTCTTCTTCTTCTTCTTCTTCTTCTTCTTCTTCTTCTTCTTCTTCTTCTTCTTCTTCTTCTTCTTCTTCTTCTTCACTTCACGGATTAGGCTACTGCCTGTTCCGTCCTCACAGTTTCTCTCCATCGTTTTCGTGGCCTTCCCACGTCTCTTCTTCCTCTCGGCGCGTATAACAAAGCTGCTTTAGGAAGTCTGCTATCACTCATCCTTTCCAGATGTTCTACCCATCTTTGTCTATATTCTTGCATTCTAGTATTAATTGATGTCACTTGTAACTCTTTTCTTATTTCTTCATTTCTTATTCGGTCTTCTCTTGTGCATCCTTTTATTCTTCGCAGAAATTTCATTTTGCTACTTTGTATTCTTGTCAGTGTTTTTTGTGTTAATACCCAGCTTTCGCAGCCGTAGAGTAATGTAGGAACTGCCATGGTATTGTAAAATTTAATTCTTGTTTCCGGTCTTGTCTTATTTTTTAAAGTGTTGTGTATCGTTCCACATATTTTTTGATATTTCGTTAATTTATTGCCAATATCTTTATCTTTTTCATAACTTATTTGACACCCTAAATAATTAAAGGAGAGAACTTGCTCTATAATTTTGTTTTCAATGACAATTTTTGACCTTACTGTGTCCTTCCCCCTGAATGCCATCATTTTTGTTTTTTCTTTTGATATATTAATGTCACAGCTTTTGCAAATTTTATTAAGGTGGTGTACTACTCTCTGTAGTTCGTCTTTTGTTTCCTGTATAATAACTGCGTCATCAGCATAGAATAAAATCGTTAATATCTCTTCCTTGGTCATTCTTATACCAGTGTCAACTTTCTGTTTTAAAGACTTACTTATGTCCTGTACATAGATATTAAATAATGTAGGTGATATAGGACAACCTTGCTTTACCCCTTTATTTGTTATTATCTCTTCAGATACTGTGTTTCCTATTCTTATTACTATTTTAGTATTTTCATATAGGCTTTTGACCACCTTTATTAGATGCCGTGGATAGCCTTGTTTTTCCATGATGTACCAAAGTTTATCTCTATTTACACTGTCGAAGGCTTTTTCGAAATCTATAAATGCCAGATGAGTTTGCAGGTTATATTCCCTTCTTTTCTCCAATATTTGTTGTACTCTGAAGATGTTATCAGTGGTCGATCTTCCTTTCCTGAAACCATTTTGCTCTTCTCCCATCAGTACTTCTGCAATACTTTTCAGTCTTTTATTTACTATTCTGGCATACAATTTATATATGCAGTTGAGCAAGCTTATCCCTCTATAGTTTTTACATTCGTTTCGGTCGCCTTTTTTGAATAACGATATAACTTCTGCTATTTTCCACTCCTCTGGAATTTTACCTTTTTGCCAGCATTCGTTTATTATGTGTAACAGTCTCCATAACAACACCGTTCCACCATATTTGAACAGTTCTGTATTTAACTTATCTCTTCCTGAAGCTTTCCTGTTTTTCATTGTTTTCAATTCCTCTTTCAATTCATGTATGTCAATCAAATCGACTGTCTCATCCTTTTCTTGGCAATCTCTTTGTTGTTCTTCATTTTTGCTTAATTTCCTGCACCAAAGTTCTCTATAATGCCTTATCCATAAATCTTTGTTTATCATACCTATTTTTGTTACATCTTTTTGATCTTTATTTATATGTTTTAGGACTTTGTAATTAATTTCAATTTTTATTTATTTATTTATTTATTTATTTATTTATTTATTTATTTATTTATTTATTTATTTATTTATTTATTTATTTATTTATTTATTTATTTATTTATTTATTTATTTATTTATTTATTTATTTATTTATTTATTTATTTATTTATTTATTTATTTATTTATTTATTTATTTATTTATTTATTTATTTATTTATTTATTTATTTATTTATTTATTTATTTATTTATTTATTTATTTATTTATTTATTTAAAAAAATATAATTAATTTCTAAAATATCATACCTGAATTTCTTTAAATTAAATAAAACCAGTTAAAAGGAATAGAATGTATGATAATTAATAAGTACATCTATCACGTCTAAATATATACGTATATAAAATAAAATTGGTAAACTGTCGAAAAAGATTATCATTAAGCAATACGATTATTTATAATATACGATAATTCAAATTATATTATGAAGGTTATTTATAATTATTAATCTACAAATTATAAAACAAATAAAAAATTTATATTAAATTTGTCAATTTGTGACGCGTTCCGGTACCTAAAATGTTAGAACTCAAGCATTGTGTATACCAATATAAATATAATCTCTGAAACACAGAAACTAAAGTGACACTCAAATGATTAGTGGTTTAGGAATAGTAACTCGGCCAGAAATACTCTACTTGTGGAGTTCTCTTCTGAGTGTTTAAGCTGTGACAGGTGCTGTGACAGGTTTTGTGAGCGCGATATTCACTTCTGCAGATACGTTTTCACTTAGTTATCGTATTTTTCATCACAAACCTTCTCAATCATAATTTTTTAATCGTCTAAAAAACTTATCGGTCGCCTTTTGTATTTAGTGGATGGATTTTGCCGGACGTTCTGTGTAACGTCATAATTTTGGAGTTTGGATCTCGCAAATGCCAAACAGGTTTTCCACCTTGGTTACAGAAGGACCCACTGTGCCAGTCCCAAAAATTGGCCCACGTTCGGATACTGGTAGCTTGGCCACGATGCACTCGCAACTCCATTAAACACTGCTTCGTCGAGGGCTAAAGTTCGCAACGTATTGCGCAAGTTGTACATGAAGTGGTGGTAGTACTACGACACCGTCAGCAGCAAATATCGCTAGAATAAACATTTCAGTTCAGGCATGTATTTTCGAGGTCTTTCCATTTATAATTCCCCCCTGTGATAGAGCTGTTAATATGGTTTGAAGCAATTGATTAGTTTTTTTTCTAATAAATTTTAGCTCTTGTGACAGTTTAGCATACTATCAAAACGTCGGCATCAACACGTAGATACTTTATTTTGCCGACGACTTACAATTTAGAAATCCAATGTATGCTTCAGATAATGAGAGAGAAAAATCAGAATTTATAACATTTTGTTATAAAGTGTTCTTTATTCAGAATTTCGCCCACATTGAGTTAAAGAATCACAATCAATAATGAAGGCATATCAATTTGCGATTCCTGTAGATTCATTAGTGTTATGACTGTAAAATCGCCTAACGTTTAGTGCTACTTTTGTAAGGTCGTTTCCAGCTGATATACGCCGCCGTTCGCCGTCTTTCGCGTCATCGCTCTCTCATTATTGCTCTCTTGCCATCGATCTTACATTATCCTTCTCCCACTGCGGCTCCTATAATATCATCCAATTGGCATTTTTCCGTTTGGCCCAGCGTGCCTCCTCCGTTACCATTACATCAGTCACGACGTCGTCAGTGGGGCCTACAGTGTCAATTCATGTACTTTTTTATTTCTTTTTTTATTTTGATTTCCTCGTCCGATACTTCTTAGTGCCCTCACGCCTGCACCGTACCTTCCTCACGGCGCGCGTGCCAGGCGGTGTAGCTTGCCGTAGTGGCCGCGGAGCGCCGCAGCGCGTGCCGTAAGCATACGCGTTCAGCGACTTTATCGACTTCATTTCGCGCCACCGCCCGTGCGAACCTCCCTAGAAATAGAGACCACCCAGCGCCCGACCAGCCAAGGGGCGCAGCCTTGTTCCCAGAGTCGTGCAAACTGGAGCTCACATTTTCCGCAAAGTTCCGTTTCAATTTTTTCTTAAGAAATATGATTTGAGTAAAATGAAATCACCAAGTAGGTTTCATGGATGGTTTTCCCCGAAAGATCACTTGAAATAGAATAAAGACACAGTATTTGTAGATTCGGCTTGCAGTAATATCATGTGAATCCTTCTGAAATAAATGTTTCGATTTCTTTGCTAAATATTGGACTCAGTTATATTTCAGATATAATATCTTTTATGCAGAATCCACAATGGAGACTGTATCAAAAGAAAAATGAAATTAATTTTATGTGTTTCTTCTCCTTCGCTTCGAGAGACAGGTTGCGTGAGTCATCATCGTCTCAATCTCGAAGCGGCCGTTTAAGGAAGAGGCGGGCGAAGAGGTGACCGGTTAAGATCAACTCTTTCAGGGATTTTAGGGCACAAATTACACAGGTGCATGAAGTACAAGAGTAATTTCGTGTAATTAAGTGAGCAGTCATCGAAGAAACGTCGAAAAATTTAAAATTTATTTTATCGCATTTTTGTATTACACTGAATTTCAAAGAAAATGCCCAAAACGCACATTTCTGTAACAAGAGAAGTGCATCAAAATTTGTACCAGAAAGGGAAGTCCTTTCGTGAGGTGCCGGCCGGTGCATTTGTGTGACTGCGTGACATCTCTAGTCCGTTTTCATCCGGCCCTCATCAACATAATAGATATTCTTGTGCACAACAAAAAAAATTGCAATTGCTATTCATGTAATGAATAGCAATAAAAATGAAATGCTATAAAATATAATACAGAAATCTATCGACGACACCAGTCCAAAAGACATAAACTCAAAATTTTGTGTTTTGATATCTTGCCGTCTTTAAGTTTAATCTTGCTATGAAAATGTCAGTTTACATAACTAGGATTTCAAGTTTATGGCATAACAGTAGAAACGTAATGCTAAATTTCAGGTTCGAGTGATGTAATTGATATTTTCGGAGCAATATAAACTTTAAAACTGCAAGATGTTTCATTTCATGTGGAAGCAAATTACTGCCATTTCCTTTTCGATTAGATACACAATTTTTTTTCTACTCCCATTATATAATTCTGTCATTTGATAGTTGCAAACCGTTTCCTACTGATACTCTTTAATATACAGATTTCATTATGTTACAGGTTCTTGACCAATCACATAGAAGTTTACAAACCCAGTATTGATGAGTAATCATTCAGAATTATTCTAGTAAATAATTTGTTCGATTTTATACATTAAAATTGCATTTAATATTCTATAATGCTTGTCAATTTTAATTCAGTATGTAACTGGTATTTATTACGTGGAATATTATTTAAAATCAATTGGATCGTGGTTTCGCTTGGATCCTATTTGCCTAGCGCAGTGGTAGTTAATAGAGGGAACATTTGACTGATGTTAAGATCAGAAAGTAAGTCATTTTGTGTTAAATGTTGCTGCCGCTCCAGAAATAAGAGAAAAATCGAAAATGGTGACGTCAGAATTATTGACGCAACTTTTGTACTCCCTCGCAGGCGGACTGGTGGACCAAAGCCACCAGGGTAGGGTAGGGAGAGATGTCCGCTAGGTGGCCTTGGCTGAATCCTATATATCAACTGCCACCGCCAAATGATTCAATGTAAAGGTTCAACTTATAAAAGTTATCATAAGTCGTAGAAAAAGTACCGTATGAAACTAGATGAAATGAGTATTAATACACTCGTGTGAAGTTTACGAAACTCGCTCATTCCTCGCTCGTATCGTAATATCACACTCGTGTATCAATACTCATCATTACATCATCGATTCATAATGTACTATTAATGTCATTGCTGGGGAACGCTTAACTTTCTGTACAGCACTTTATTGACGATTTCTATTCTATAACGTTCAGAATGTTGTGCTTACAGTGAGTGGGAGCTCTGAGGATAGTTCGAAGCAGTGGCTACTTGTGCATGTTTCTTAAAAGTAGGAAAGAAGAGATTACTTAAAGTACTTCAAATTTAACACACAATAAATTAAATCACACGAGTCGAAATGCGATGGGATAAGAGAAAGATCTATTATTTCGTAGCTTCCTTCAGCCGAAATTGTAAGATAACATCGTCCTGCCGCTCCGCCCACGTCTGCCCTCTGGTCTGACACTTGCCTACCTGCCGCTTTCTTGCCTCACCGTCCATGCTGCATTCTTCTAGTTAATAACACGCCAATGGATATCCGTTAAAGGGAGGAGCTTCTCTCCTTATGCACTTTAGCTCTAGCTCGCTTTATTTTCTCTTCTCACCGTAGGAGCACCGAGAGATATGAGAGAAACAAGGCTGAGAGTTCCTCAGGGCGACCTCCATTGATCATTTTCATCTAGTTTAAAAAAGTATGAAAATAAATTTCCTCATAGTTCTCAACTTAAAAATTCTAAATTTCCCTCAAAAATCAAGGCCAGTTTTTAATTTTTTATTTACATTCAGACGAAGAAAATAAGTGAGGAGGACGTTTCTCCATGTCCTCTGAGAAACCGCCACTGGTGCATGTATTTTAGATTTATTTATTCAGTCAAAAAACAGTAAAAACTGTATTGACGTAGAGGGGGAAAGATTATCTGCGCACGTTTTCTTCAGTTCCAGAATCCCTTCCCGTCATTTTAACTATAAATAGTTGAAAGATGAGTAAAAGTTTAACATAAATATATAAAAATAAATTTTAAAAATCGCAAGATTAGCAATATTTGAAAAATAGTCATTTTCGTTTCTGAGTTATAGAAAACTTATTTGCATCAGTACACGAATTGCAAGTATGATTTTTCTGCATTGCTAACAAATTAGCAACTCGCCCTCATCTCTACTCTTACTATTACAAGCAAAAGGAGAGTTCAACAAAACGTGCACATAGTGAAGCTACATTTGCTTATTATTGCCGAAGAAACATCTACATTTTCGGTTACAAACGGAAAACGCAAATCTGTAAATTGACAGATTGGGGTGTATTTGAGTTTTTATGGGAGCCTATACCTCTAAGGCCGAAAACATAAAGATGAAAATTTAAAGAACACAAATTGGAGCGCTTTTTGCGAAAATATTTTTTTTATTGCTTACATTTGACGTAATACAACTAAAAATTTATTCATATTTCCGAAAAATTGACATTAAATAACACATTTCATTTTTCTTTCACATCTTTAATATTGCAGTTTTAGGAAGACGCCAAAAAAGTTTTAAACTTTGGCAATTTTCGAAAAATGAGGAACTTTAATGAAAATGAGGCCTTCGCCATTTGCCCTCCCATTCTCCCGCCTACTCTCTTAGTCGCCCACCTGGCCTTCCGGTCGGCTGCCTGCCCTCCCGTTCTCCGCCTGATCTCCCGGTCCCCCGCCTATTCTTCCTGTCGCCCGCCTGCCATCCTGGTCAACCGTTTCCCTTCCGGTCGTTTGAATACCCTCCCTTTCTCCCGCTTGTCCTACTGGGCCTACTACCTACCTCCCACATGCTCTTCCGGTCGCCCGCTCACCAGCTCTCCCAGCCCTTCCGATCTCTCTCCTGTCCTCTTCGCCTCGTCTGTCCTCCCTGTCTCCCACGTGCCCTCCCGGCCACTCGCCAGCCCGGTCGCCTGCCACCTTGCCAATCGCTTTGCTTCTCAATCTGCCTGCGCTGGCTGCGACTCCTGTTGCCGACCCCGTTTCCCTTCCCGCTGTTCACCGCCCTGCATGCCGAGCACCCGGCCGCGGCGCGGTGCGGCCCGCGGGCACATCGCGTCCGCAGCCGGACGCGCGGGGAATCTGTAACTCGCGGGGCTCGTTCGCGGCTTATTTGGTTAGGGCAGCGCCGGCGGCGTCGCCGGGGTCGCCGGGCCTCGCGGGGTAGCCTGGACCGCCGGCGCCACCGGAGTAGCCCGGGCCCCCTGCGGACCTGCGCCTCTGGGGCTCGGTCCCAGGCGCCACTGCCCGTCTTTCCAGCGCTCTCTGCTCTCCGCTCCCAGTTCCTTTTATTTACGAGCGAGCGTGCGTTCCCTGTAGCTCTCGAGACTTGAGCTGACGTCGTGTTTCTTCACGCTCGGGGCTTATGGATTGATGGACAGCAGACATGTGTCTGACGTCTGATATGAAAATTACCCGGTCGTGCTTACGATAATTGAATTCACGAAGAATAAATCTAAGTAATCACTCGCGACGCGAAATCATAGTTTGAACGTTATTAAAAATGATACCAAAATACAGACGAAATAAAATCGAGGAAGATGGAATATAGGCATTTTTTCGTATTTATGGCGGCGAGAGAGACCTATTTTAATTGTACGAACAATGAACACCTAATTACAGTTTAAAACTTTTAAATCAAAAGTCTAATTTCATGTTATCTTACCTCTCTCCCGCTTTCGTAGGGAAGAGTTTACAGTATAGCCCATTACATTTTTAGACTATTGGAAAACTTTTATTTGATAAAGAAGCAAAGCACATGTAAGAAAATGTGAAATAATTCTCTTGGGACCGCTTTCACCAAAATTGTTTCAGTTTATCGCTAATTGTGTTTTAATAATCTCGAACCCGATAATCTCGAGTGTCCTTCACGGAATTTATAAACCATTTTGAACAGCGTTTGTGAACTGTTTTAAAAAGGTGGGCATTTTTCGCGATGCATCTCAGGACGGTCATTTTCCATTGTATATTATTTGCAATTGCAAAACGGTACAGTGTTGTATACAAGGATGTGAGAATTGATATTCAGTACATTACTGTCTTGTTTGTACAGTATAAATGTCACAAGAAATTCATGGATTATTTAATAGAAAATACTCATATTTTATTGAATGATTATTATGAATTATAATTATGAAATTAGGGAACAGTTAATAACTCTATAATTTATAAAAAGCAGCAAAATAATATCGCAAAAATGCCATTATCATGTGAAGTTCATTCTATTCGCGTGAAATATTCTAGTTTGTATACTTGGATAAATTCCCTTATTTCTAAGCAATTATTTATTTATTTATTTATTTATTTATTTATTTATTTATTTATTTATTTATTTATTTATTTATTTATTTATTTATTTATTTATTTATTTATTTATTTATTTATTTATTTATTTATTTATTTATTTATTTGTTTGTTTGTTTGTTTGTTTGTTTGTTTGTTTGTTTGTTTGTTTGTTTGTTTATTTGTTTATTTATTTGTTTATTTGTTTATTTATTTATTTATTCGCGTCTGTGTGTAACGTACTGCAGTGAGAAGTTAATTTGAAGTAATATATTATGTTCAAAATGGAAGCAAGAGGCCATCTCAGCATTTGTTTAAGGATCAGCGAAACTGGACGATAACCTGATTGAGATGGGAGTCATTGACCCAGAAGCTGAAGTTCAACACTTGTTACTGTTCTTTAGAATTATACAGTCCAAATGGTAAATAATACATTAAATGTCATTTTTAAAATTAATATTCCTTCTCTTTTCGATGCTCGGTATAGTATCTACGTGTATAGTTTGCCCCAGAAAATATTTTACATGAGATTTAAACTTTTGCATCGAATTTAATCCTTTAATATCATCTGGCAAGGTGTTGTAAAATAATGTACATGTATTATATGTGAATTTTTTGTAGTGAGTTGTTGATACTGCCACCTTATTAATATGATTACTACGTCGAGTGTTATAGTTATATACATCGGCGTTTCCTGAAAATATATTCCTGTCCTTATGAATAAGTGTATTTTTAACAAAAAACACTTATTCATATATGAAGAGACAAGGTAATGGTAAAATACCTAGATTAATAAAGAGAGGCTTTCAAGAATCACGTGGCTGGGATTTGTTTATTAGTCGTACAATTCTTTTTTGTAATCTTAAAGTCTGGGAACTAGAAGATGTATTTCCCCAGAATATTATGCCATATATCAGGCGAGAATGAACATTCGCGAAATATACACAACGAACAGTATGGAGGCTGACTGAATTTGAATGAATTCTGAAAGCGTAGCATAATAAATTAAACTTGGTGTTCAATCCATTTAAATGGACGTTCCATTTAAGGTTTGACTGAATTGAAAGACCTAAAAATGTTATCTGAACATCAGTCAATGGCACACTGTTCATTTTCAATGGAGTACAGAGATCTTTATTTGAAATGGAAAACTGCATTGAAACCGTTTTCATTTTGTTTACTATTAATTTGTTATTACGGAACCAATTTTAAATATCTGATATTGTGCTATTTGCGGTTTCTTTATTGCAAAGAATATTCGTATCATTCGCAAAGAGGACTTTTTTTCCATTTTTAATCGACGAGTGTGTATCGTTTACGTCTTATCGTTATCTTCTTACTATAGTAAGAAGAGAATAGGGCCTAAAATCGATTCCTGCGAAACTCCACATGCAATTGGCAAAAAATCGGCAAGGTGTGTGCATAATGTTCCATTACCCCAGTAAGGAATTTCTACTCTCTGAGATCGTCTGCTAACAACTGAAGAAAACATCGAAGACGCAATACAGCACCTATCTGATACATTACAAGGCGCTGCCTGGGCCGCAACACCAAGAGAAACAATAAATCGTCAACGTATCCCGCAGAAATAAGACAAAAAGTGGTAGAAAAACGTCGACTCCGACGAATATTCATGACGACACGACAACCAGATGACAAAAGAAAATATAACACAGCAGCCAGACAACTAACACGTCAAATTAAGGAATACGAAAACAAATCTTTCTCTAATTACATTCAAGCACTATCATCTACTGCTGAAACTAATTATTCGCTTTGGAAAGCAACTAGAAAACTAAAGCGACCCCAACAGCACATCTCACCAATTCGAAAAGATGATGGCACGTGGGCAAGAAGCGCAGAAGAAAAGGTCGAATGCTTAGCAAAACACTTTGCTTCAGTTTTCAAACCAGCAGAAAATGTAAGTACTATTGAAAATAAAGTGCTAGAGTATTTGGACGTGCCTTTACAGTTATCTCTGCCCATAGAGCATTTCAACTCACGAGAAGTCGAACAAACAATCAAAAAACACACGCATCCTGCAAAGAGTCCAGGGTTTGACCTTATTACTGGCAAGATGTTGCAGGAAATGCCAAGTAAAGGATATGAACTCGTAACAAGCATATTCAACGCAATACTTCGAAATAGCCATTATCCTTGTCAATGGAAATACTCTCAAATAATTGCGATCGTGAAACCAGGAAAGACTGCCACGGAAGTTAAATCGTACCGACCTATTAGCCTGCTACCAGTCCTATCAAAAGTATTTGAGAAACTTCTCTTACAGCGCCTCAAGCCTATAATTAAAGAAGTGATTCCTGACTTTCAATTCGGCTTTCGAGAGGGACACTCAACAATAGAACAGACCCATCGTATTGTAAACACAATTTCTCAAAGCCTGGAAAAAAGCTATATTGTTCTGCAGCATTCCTAAATATACAACAAGCATTCGACAAGGTATGGTATGAAGGAATTCTATTTAAAATAAAAAAACTTCTCCCGCACTCCTACTATTTACTTCTCAAATCATATCTTTGCGATCGCCTATTTCAAGTGAAATGTCAGGACGCTCTATCGGAATTCCAACCTATTTCTGCAGGAGTGCCACAAGGAAGTATTCTTGGACCTTTTTTATATCTTATATCAACTTCAGACTTACCAACTACAGAAAGAACTACAATAGCCACCTTTGCAGACGACACAGCTATTCTTTCTGCAAATGAAGACCCCTCCTGCGCATCACAACATCTTCAAGAACATCTAAACAAAATCGAAGATTGGAGTCATCGTGGCCAGTCACCGTAAATGAAACAAAAACAAAACATATAACATTTTCACTAAGAAAAGAAAACTGCCCAAAAGTAAAACTAAACAACACAGAACTCCACGAAGCTGATACAATCAAATATCTTGGACTGCATTTGGATAGACGCCTGACTTGGAAAACCCACATCAAAACTAAGAGAAAAGAAGCGCAACTTAAAGTCCTCAAATTGTCATGGCTAATAAACAGACAATCAAAGCTGTCCTTGCATAACAAAATACAGATTTATAAAACTATAATCAAACCAACATGGACCTATGGTATTGAATTGTGGGGCTCTTCCAGTAAATCGAATCTAGAAATTCTGAAAAGATTCGAAGCTAAAACACTAAGAAAACTATGCAACGCACCATGGTACGTGACAAACAAGACGATATACAGAGACCTGGTACGTGACAAACAAGACGATATACAGAGACCTCGACATCGTCCCGCTGGAGGAAGTAATCGCCACGAAGAGCCTAGCATACCAGAGAAGATTGTACAACCACCCAAATCACCTCTCAACAAGCCTTCTAGATAACAGTGAGCATGTGTATAGACTGAGGAGAGAGAGTATTTTAGATTTGCCATACCGATTTTGTAAATGAAATTTTTCAATGTCATAAAAAGTTCACGTCTGAAATGTATCTGTTGACACCATTTGCTTATTGTTCCGATAGGAACAGATTGTAAATTATGCAGAAAATAAAATAAAATATCTCTGAGATCGTACGAACATAACAAATCAAGGGAAATTCCACGGAGTCCATACGAAGGTAATTTTGAAAGTAAAATGTTGTGATCAATAACGTCAAGCGCTTTTGAAAGATCTACAAATATTACAATGTGTGCTTCGTTTTGATCCATGGATGAGACGACAGCTTTAAGAAAAGAAAATATTGATGTTTCCGAAGATTTTTATTTTCGAGACCCATGTTGGCATTCTGCAAACGTGTCGTGTTTACTAAGGAAGATTTCCATTCGTAAATTAAAAAAAAAGTTTTTCTAAGTCTCTATTTTTTTTTAAAGACAAAAATAAATTATCCAATAATTTTGAATTTCATTTTTTGTTGCCTTTTTTGAAGAGCGTCTTAATCTTAGCTATTTTAAAAAATCTACAAAAATTCTCGTGCATAAGGTTGCATTAAATATGTGAATTGACGGGTGTATAATGGCAGGCGAACATGTTTTTAACAAACAATCCGGAAATTCATTTAAACCGGCAGAGTATTTATTTTTTAGTTTACTGATTATATTGAGAATTTCATAGGAGAAAGTTTTGGAAACGTGTCTAACATTTTTGAGGAAACGTGTTGAATTTTGTGGTCGAAGACCCTTAGTGACATGGGCAGCAGTTCTCGAAAAGTATTGGTTAAAGAGACTAGCCACTGTTGCCGGATCGTTCACATTTCTATGGTTATCTTTTAAATCAACATTCTCTACAAGATTTTAGTTGAATTGGTCGATTTTTTTCTATATTACATGTTGCTTTTATTTTACTATTTGAGTTCAAAATATAATGATCAAGTTTCATGATTTTAGCCTCCCTTTTGACTTTTCTTAACAATGATTGTACTTTTTAAAGTAGAGGAGGAAATCTTGAGATACGTTATGCTGCTTAAAAATGAAATAAGAATTGATTTGTTTTTACATGATGTTCTAATGCCTCGTGTTATTCAAGAACTGCTTTTCCGTAAAATATTTAATTGTTTTATGAAGAGGAAAGCAACTGTTTAAATGAAAGCGTTGAAAAAAAGAATTTATTTATCGTTTGTGTCAACAATATTGTAAACCGTGTTCCATGACTCCTACGGCAAGAAATCGAAGAATAGTTTTATTTTACTTTTAATAAACAATCTACTTAAACGTGTATTATTTATTGTGTCAGTGTTCGTATTTCTTATAATGATAAGAATTCGTGCATCGTGATCACAGTATCCTGAATCTTTTGTTTCAATTTCGTATGGAGCAATGGTTTTGTTATTTATTGTTTGATCGATTGCCATCTTTGAATTTAGTGTGATACGTGTAGGTACATTTATTGTAATATCTAAACTGAAGGAATGTATTAAATAGAGAAACTGCTCATTCTTGCAAGATACAACCAAAAAATCAGTGTTTAAATCTTCGCATACAACAACGGATAAAAAAAGCGATTGCTAACTTTTTTAGTGTTATCTCCTGTTTTTTTGAGATCATTGTATAAACTACAGCTCTCTTTGTTGGAGGCCTGTTGATGCAAAGTATATAATTTTGAGCCTAGGAAAATGTACTACCGATATTTCAAAAACATTTTCAGCGGAATACACATTTAATTCCGTAAAAGAGATAGAATCGACATTATTTTTAATGTAAATGCAAGAACCCCATATGCAGGACCGTTATGCAATTCCTTTTCGGTACAATGATAGCCTGTGAGGTAAAAGTTTGGAGTTTGGAAAATGCTGAGTTCATTGTACTGTTCGTCATCTTCAGATAGCGCTTGAAAACAATTTTTCCAATCACATTTTGGGCCGAATTTCGATTAAGTTGGTTTTATTGTTTTTACTATGGTTCACATTTTTTTTAAACCTAAAAATATGTTAAAGAATGTTATAAGACACTTTCTAGGAAAGAATAACAACTGAGACAGTACTCCAACTTTATCACGTCGAAAATAACTTTCAAAAACGTTTTTTTTCTATTTAAATTTGGCACCAAAATTGGTTGACAAAAATACCTTCAAATTCAATTATTTTCCCGTCTGTGCATTTTTTACCACTATACATGCAATAGAAGCTGAGAAAAAATGAAACCTGAAAGACTCGTTTCTCATTGTATTTCTGCAACAGATTGCCCTAGGAAGCTAATTTTCTACATTTTTTATTCTCCTTCATAAGAGTATTGCAATAACCGATTTGGTTTTGAGGCACTTTTCACATCCTTATTTGTCTAGATTCTTTAATTTATAAAGATGTAAAAGAATTATTAAAACTTAAATATCAATTAATCCCTGATAAATTGCGACAACAGTTTTTCAAATTAAAGAGACGGCTTGTCAAATTTGGAGAGATGTTTTCTACAAATTATTTTCCAAATCGAAAGGCTGGATTTGCTAGACAGGAAAGGTTTGCTAGCAGAGACTTTTGAGGATTTATTGTCACTACAGGTAACGGATCGAATGAAAAGATTGGTTCCTTCCCAAATTAAAGAATAACTTACTATATACTGGTCCAAAATAAAAAGAAATCATAAAGAATTCGCCCAAAATCTACATTTAGATGAAGTTAGAACAAGTACCTAGTTTAAAAATAGTGATCAACTATTTATTAAGAATAAAAATAAATTTTTCAGTTCTAATTTGAATAGGAAATTGGAAAAAGAGTCTTTGGAACTTAAAAATGTTGATTTTGAAACTAAAAGAGCAAAAGATAAAGAAATACAAATGTGATGAATTTGAGCAAAGAAGTCCACTATTACTGCGGAACATTACATGCAAAAAAATCGTGTTATCATCTTTAACAACTGAGAAGGTCGCAAATATACAAGAAATGAATCCAATCAAAATTGATGTTGATACATGTTGCAGTTAAATGTTGTTGGAAACATGACCGGAAATTATAACAACTGTGATAAAATGTAAAACAATTGTTAAATATGCGGGACTAGAATGGAAATCTGGAGAGAGACCGGAGCAACGATTGATGAATTATTAAATATGCATGTGGACAAAAGTCATTTCACTGGAGAAAGATGGGTAAAAATCCTTTAGCAGAACATCCCGTTCATTCGTTAGTAGACGAAGTAGAGATATTACGTAAATGAGGGAAAATTTATACCAAGGCTAGAGTAGTTCCAGATAAGCGTCAATTAGGGCACTACTTTGATCGAAATAAAACGGCTTATTTGGTTTATTTGTGAAACCATTGAGGAATAGAGAATCAAGAAGAAAATCCATTGTCTGATGAGAGTAATTGTGAAAGCAATACAAAGAATATAAAAATTGATCAAAGAATTCAAATAAAAAATTAAATTTTTTTTGGCAACTCCTGATAATTATTCTAGTGTGCGAAGTGACATAGACGTTTATGTGAGAAAGATTGTCAAGTAATTGAGGAAGGTAAATTTCGTAAATTGCCTCTTGTTGTACCAATGGAAGTTCGAGGAAAGGAACCTCCAAAGAGCATAAATTTTCAGAATTTAAAAGCGATAAATAAAACGTATGTTGAATCCTTATGAAATTTAGATGAAAGTATATATCAAACTGCAAATGACCATTTCATTACTCTTTTAGATTTGCCCAAATGATATTGTCTGATATCTGTGATATTTGAGGCTAGTAAGAGTAGTTATTGCCCCGGATGGAACATATTTAACATTATATATCCGCTGAAATATTTATGTACCAAATGTCAGTGCCGACGTTTTATGTCGAGAAGGAGATAACTTATTGTGACAAAATTGAAGTAAAACTGACTCAATATAAAGTAATCAGAAGGATACCTGATTAAATTATAAATATTCTAAAAAGATTTGAAATTGTTGCATGTTTTGTATAGTAATGTTTTATTTTTACTGTTTTATTTTTATTATATTGTTTCTTTAAAATAATTCTAATCAATCGGCAAAACCCAACCAGGTGAGAGTTACTGTTACAAAATGAAAATATAGAACTTGGTACGAGTGTATCAATTCGTAAGAGAACGAGAAATAGAGTAATTAAATTGGTTGCTATGGAGAGCAATTTATTTGGAGAGAGGCTGGCTAGAGTTCAAAAGATGTGGAGATTGAAGTCGGTTGAACGTAAGATGATTAAGTCGGGATATTTAAAGTGAAATTACGCACTTGTTTAAAATACCCAGTTAGTAGGGTCTTCAAGTGATTAGAAGATTGGCGAAGGGGAACCTTGGCGAAGGCATTAGATATACTTAATTGGTGGTTCATGAATACAGGACAAAATATACGCGAACAAGGAGCAGGTAACAATTTGCTGATTGATTAGCAATTCAGAACTTTCGAACAATATATTTTCGTTTTGTTTTAACTTTAAGTGCTTTATTTGACAATCTCCGTGAGTGAGAACGGATTGCGTCGATGGGTGAGTAGAAAGTAGCGGTAGCTGAAACTATTTTGGAAATACCCACGTTCGCGACGCCTACGGGAGCATAAACTGTTGCGGGATATAAGCCACTAGGTACTTAACATGTAACTTTTGAAACTAAGATTTAAATACTTGATGAAATTTTCAATTCTTGTTTTTATGTGGATGTGTATACATTTTTAGTACACGTACATAGAAACTAGAACTTACCTTCACTGATTATTGATTGGAAAGTGTCGCTTTCCGTACGCGAAAAATCTTTCCCGCACGAGTACCACACAGAAATCATGGCTATACAAAAAAAATGGTACTGTAAAGTAAACAAAATACTGGTAAGTTTGTAAGTACTGAAGGAATATACTGATAAGTTTCTACGAATTAATAAAAACTAGTAGTGTTACAACCATGCACATACTTTGACGCATTTTTTTAAATGTGCAATTTTGGAAAATTCAGCGCTTTTTTGGGGGGGGGTGGAGAAAATGTTTTTTTATAAATTGCAATAATTCTAAGCACATATTTTGCAAAAACAACTCGCTTTTTGAAAAATGTACACGACCTTTTTAAATAGCTAATTTTTATAACAGTTTTTGTTTAAAATAAAAATTTCTATCTTCAATTTTGTAGTTTTTAAATGGAAACTTTTAGCAATTTTCGAAAATACAGAATTCGCAGTAAATGAGACTAGTTCCAGTTTTTTCACCGTTCTTTGATACTTACAAAGAGAAACTTTAAAGAAAAACTTTTGAGTTCTTTTTGAGAATTTTTCAAATTCAATTGCCTATACTTCACTCAAAGTTACGCAAAAACTTAATATTTTCGAAAAATTGTTCATTGCCTTATTGGACAAGACCTGTCTTTCAAGAACCATTATTCAGAAAAAATCCCTATCTTCCATATTGTAATAAAGAAGATGCTGAAAAAAATAAACTTTTTCAATTACCGAAAAATCAGGAAACTGACCTGCACCATTTTCTTAAGTGCCCTTTACGCTATCCGAGGACAAAGCTTAATATAAAAGAAAAGAGCCATTTCTGAAAAAATTGTAAACTTTTTAAGGCTTCATGTAAAGTACCCTCAAAAATAATATTATCCGCTACAAACTCAGAGGGCCTCGGGTTCTCTTTTAAATCGATCGTGGAATATCAATTTTGGAAGAAATTGGCTGAATGGTTTAGGAAATAGAATTCACCACAGGTGGACGAACGGACGGAAGAACGGACGAACGAACGGACGAACGAACGAACGGACGGACGAACGAACGAACGGACGAACGGACGGACGGACGCACGAACGGACGGACGCACGAACGGACGGACGCACGAACGGACGGACGGACGCACGAACGGACGGACGCACGAACGGACGGACGCACGAACGGACGGACGCACGAACGGACGGACGCACGAACGGACGGACGCACGAACGGACGGACGCACGAACAGACGGACGCACGAACGGACGGACGCACGAACGGACGGACGCACGAACGGACGGACGTACGGACGGACGGGCAGACGAATTGCTGTCAGTCAATTTTTCGGTATCAAGGACCGATAAAATGGATTTTGACTACATAACGTGATATAGGAAGTAATTTACTACATATAAGAACAATATTTAATCACTTCTTCGTTGCCAGGACCCGACAATGAGATTCTCTGTTGGAAATTCGCCGCTTTCCAGCGATCAATTACAGTTCTTTGTCTTCTTACGAAGTGCCGGTGAGAAAGTAAAAAACAAACAACCGCGAAATCCCGCTACATTTAAACAAAGTTGTACTTCCTCGTGACGCTAGAGCGCAGCACTGGCCAGCCCAGACAGTCAGGCAGCTAGCTGGATGGAGTCGGTGCTACTAAGAAAACGCTACATGATTTCTAAGAAACAGAAGCGTCTCTTACAAGTTTTGTTGAAACGCGAGCCAACACAGGTCGTTGGCAATGAGAACGTAGAGAGTACTTTTCGTGTAGAGAGATTTCGTCAAGAGGTGTTATTCGTCATTCGAAATCCGTGCAATATTGATAATGATAACCGGCCGCATAATGTATACTCTTTGAATGCTGGTACGAAGAACCAAATGTCTAAGAGACGCAATCAGCTAATGTTGTATCCACGAGATCGGTGTATCCACTTTGATATCTGATAAAAGCACGTGAAAATAAACGCCCAAAAGATGGAACATAAAATAGTTCTTGACGTATTTAATGAGTGTAACAAGATTCTAATGCTTGCGTGTGCTGACAACATAATTGTTATTTTCAAGGAAACAGAATTGTGGGTGGCTATATTTGTTCTAGATGGTGCTGCACACATTCATTTTACTTTCTCTCACAAAACTGCTAAGAACTATTTGTAGCCTTTGCAAGATCTATTAAGAAAGAGGTATGTAAATTGGCAATTAAGTTTTGCATTGAGTTTAAATTGAAAAGTGACAACCACCCCGAATGTGATTTTTTATTAAAAATGACCGGAGAAGAGACATGGGGAAAAAGTATGATGCACGAAAATTAAGAGCTTGAATGAAGGTTTCAGCTGAAAAAGAGAGAGAAATAGAATATTTCCTTCCCAGTACTACTGAAGACAATCGATGAACTAAGAAAATATTACTCTACAAGCTGTAAAACACATCTGAGATCTCTGTTCAGATAGCTGTGCATAGATCACACTAAGATGTCTGTGGGATATTCATTAGATCTTGAAGGACACATGACACAAAGTAATGAAGTTACGTGGACGATATAGGAACCTCAGTGTAAACAGCCCCCTTACTGAAACCAACCGCGATCTACCGTACCACAATTTGTTCGATTGAACAAACCATAATTTTAAAAAATCTTAGCAGAAAAATATATCTCTTGAAGCAATAAATAATAAGTACAATAATTGTTCATATATAGCAATGATAAACAATATTCACGAGCATTCTCATCATAAGCAAATATATAAAATGAAACACTCGCTGAACAATTTTAGAAATGATCTTAAGGATTTTTAATGAAATTTGTTTACCAAATTATGATCCTTTTCTAACTATTTTTTTCGAAAATCGCATTTGCTACAAATCTGAACAATTTCATCATACAATATTTTTCATGTTTTCTGAACGTTGAATTTTGTTCTTTGTTCTGAGAAATTAATCAACATATACTGCTGCCATACGGTTACTATAAACCATATTAGGTTTAGTTAGGTATAAGAAGGTTGCAGAGCGATGCATAAGTGATATAGTATTCTGTGTGTGGCTGCTACTCGAAAGAGTGACAACTAGCGTCAATATGGATACCCTGAACAACAAGGAAAACATAACATTGGACGCCCAACAACAACATGGATCAAACTTCAAATCGTATGCAATTTTTAGTCACACAAAACTTAAAAAGATTTTTCAAGGAAATAGCAATAACAAGAATAATCTCGAGTCGACTGCGAACCCCAGCACTAGCAGCATCGTATGCTCCGTTCGCATATGCTTTTGACAGTTATTCTAATATCTATTTGGTGTACGTATAAACAAAATTGTGATATAGTGTCTTCTTAAAGTATATTCTGTGTGTGGCTGCTACTCGAAAGAGTGACAACAAGCGTCAATATGGATAACAAGAAAAACATAACCTCGAACGCCCATCAACAACATGGATTGAACTTGAAATCTTATGCTGGAGTTGCGACAATGGACATTTTCCCGTCAAAGGACCAAGCCATTATTATAGAAGCCCACGAAGGACTTACAATAAAAGATTATGTGAGTAAAATATCAACTTTTATCCAAGTGATATTAGTTTTGTGTCGCGCATAGCGAATAATTTTATTTGTGTGTTCTTAAGAAGTGCTAAGAAAATCGCCAACTACTTAACAGTTAACCATCAAACTTTCACTATTAATGACATTGAAGTTAGTGTTAAACCCTTATTAAGCAAACATGTAAGAGTTATAATGTCCAATGTCTGTCCAGTTATCCCACATGAGGTGAAAAAAAATGCTCTTCAACAATTGTATATTCAAACTTCTTCTTACATTACATTTATCAGAGCAGGTTTACCTGAACCAGGTATGTCCCATATTATGATCTTCAAGTGACTAATCTTTGTTCACCCAGACGAAATACATAAATTACCACAGTCACGTCTAATTCCATATTAAGACACAACTTCGTATAGACTATTTTTCACAACTGATTATATTACCTGTGTCAAATGTAAAAATGAAGGTCACATTGCCAGCAAGTATCCAATTAATAAATTAACCTTTCGCAATTATAAATAGAGCAACAGATAACGATAATGATAATATTTTAATAGAGATTCCCCCTCCAGAACAACCAGGAGACAATACATCTGGTTCGATTGCTTTGGATTATATAAATTTCCCTCCTGTCTGAATCATCCTCTACACCTAAGAATATATCAATTAGTTATGTAAAATGTGAAGACAAGCTGTAAACCCCGCAAAGAAAAAGAGAGCAAAATATGTAAATGGAAAAACCTGCCTCTCAAGACGATTTAGCTAACAAGTCAATAGATCTTCTGGTCACAACCAAAACCTTTATCGGCTTCCACTCTCAAACACAATATTCAAATCATTCCTTGAAAACTCTTTTGGGGCATCTGCCGCCATTCCTATAATAAAACTTATTCAACTGATTTTAATGCAATAATTGGTATGCTGAAAGAAACATATAAACTATTGAATGAAAGATTTATAAAGGGCAAATTTACAAGAGTTAACAAAAATTACAAAAAAAAATATTCCCTACTGAGAGGCCTCAGGCACAGCATTCAGTTTAGGCAGTACCTAAATACTGAATGTACTTATTCAGATCATACCATAAAATTTATATCATACTGATAAGCTGAAAGTAGAATATAATACAAAGAAAAGGCTATGATAGTTCTGCAATGGAATCTTAATGGCATTTCCAGCAGGTTAGAAAACTTACAATATTTATGCAAACTACATAACCGTCATATAATCTGTATTCAAAATACAAAAAGAAAAACACATGGGAAAATAACTGGATATAATTGCTCCTATAAAAATAGAAGCAACCCTGAATATGCATGTGGTGGCCTGGCTATATATTTCAAAAATTTGATTCCCTGTGAAATTCTAAAAATTCAAACCGACACGGAATTTTTGGCAATTAAAATAATTTAATTAACCCCATATGTATCGGAAATGTTTATATCCCTAATAGATATACACTACAAGAAATCAAAATGCATGATATAATAAACCAGATAAAACAGACCTTCATTCTGTTTGGGGACTGTCATCATTCTTTATGTCACTTTTTGGGGAGTGTCATCATTCTTTATGGGTATCGTACAAAATTGATAAAAGAGGCAGACTATTGTAAAAAGTAATTGACGACCATGACAGCATCATCCTCAACTCTGGTGATTCCACACATAATAATATCAGTAACAGTAGACTAAGTGCGATTGATCTTTTAATGGCTTCCCCCACAATAGCTCAGAAATGAAACTGAAATGTTATGGATTTCCTCTATGATAGTGATCATTTCCCAATAGTGATTGATATCCATGTACCATTGTGTCCATTAATCATGAATGGTGCAACCCAGTCCCTAATTATAAGAGAATTAATTGGCGGGAGTATCAGGAAAAAATCGATGAGCACCTCAATGAAGATATTTTCAAGGGCGATGATAATATTGACCAGATACTGAAATCATTCTGCAACACTATATACAATGCTGCTAACTCTTAACACAAACGCACCATGGCCCTTTTATGTTCAAAAGCGTTCCCTGGTGGAATACTGAATGCAAAGTCCTATTAGAAGCGCTAAACAAGCTTTTAACTGGTATAAACAAGAAGAGATAATGATAGTCGAATTAACTATAAGAGAACTAGAGCTATTTTCCGCAGAACTGTAAAAATAAACAAAGCTAGACCATGAACCGAATATATTTCCTCAACCAACAGCCAATCGAACTCAACTGAGATTTGGAAAAAATCAAATTCATACGTGAAATTATGACGAACATTTCTTGCGTTGCAAAGATCAGATAATTAGGGACCACAAAATTACTGCTGAGGAATTTGCCGAAACCTTCATGAAAAAGTCAAGCACTTCTAATTACCATATGGAATTTATTACATATAAAGAAAAGCTGAAAGTGAATCAAATATGACACCTATTGATGATATCAACTATGACTAATATGACTGACTATAATGACATGAATTCTCTAATTTTGATGCATGAACTCCAAGTTTTAAAAAAGATAAAAAAAACTCAGCTTCTGGCCCAGTCAATATTCCAAACTACTTAAAAATCTCCCAAAGAGTGGTACTAAAATTTTATTAAAAATATATAACCATATATGGCTAAATAATGTGTTTTCTCAACTCTGGAAAAGTGCCACAGTCATTCCGATTCCCAAGCCTGGCAAAGACCAGTCAAATCCTATACTTACTTACCAATCTCACAGACTTGCAACCTATTCAAAATATTAGAAAAAAATCATTAATAAAAAATAAAGTGGTTCCTTGAATCCCAACATTTAATAACAGACAACCAATTTGGTTTCAGAACTGGACACTGCACCATCTCTCATCAGCACGACAACGATAATCCATGAAGCCTTTCTTGGCGGACTTGTTATGATAGAAAATCTAGACATTGAAAAACCATACAATATGGTATGGACGTACCGTATAGTTGCTAAATTACTTAGTTTTGGTATCAAAGGCAATATACATTTCTTACCAACTTTATTAGCAACAGAATTATGCAAGTACGTATAAGTAACAATTTATCAACAATTAAGAAACTTAATAACGGGCTACCGCAAGGATCAGTGCTCAGTGTGACACTATTTTTAATCGCCATAAATGACGCTGATAATGATATTGTAAGCCCAGTTGCCGTGCGGAAATACGCCGATGATATGGTGTTACTATGCAAAGGAAGGCTCTTCGATTCAACCAATTAATCAATGCAAACTGCTGAAAACTGTATGCCGATGATATAGTGTTACTATGCAATGGAAGGCACTTCGATTCAACCAATTAATCAATGCAAACTGCTAAAACAAATGGTCAATCAAAACTGGTTTCAAGTTCTCGACAGATAAATCTAAATGTATGTTTTTTTTCTAAAAAACTAAGCTCCTTTTGCCCGAAATTATTCCTGGGCAACAAAACCATCAAGACTGTCACACATACAAAAGTCTTGGGCTTATATTTCACCACAGACTAACATGGCAAGAACAGATTTCTAAAACATACGCTGAATGCATCTATCGGTTCCTATTGCTGGATCATCTTCCTATGTATGAATCTTATGACATCTTGCTTGGAATATCCAGGGTTAGATCTGAGATTGCTTCCTTGGAAGTCAATTACTATCTTTGTATTAGTTTTATTATTATGTATTTCGGTCATAATAATAGGATACAGCTGATTAAGTAAAATAAGAAAAAATACTGATATGCCTTGAAGTTTAATCATATTAAGTAGTTCTTTAATTCGAGTCGTCGTTTTAGATTGTGTATTCTTCATATATTTTGATGTTATCCTTTGGAATTTTATTACTGATGATTGTGACATCGGTGCAATTATGGACTTTCTATCTTTTTAAGCGCTTCCAGAATTGTAAGGTTGAACATGTTTTTTGAGAATTATGCATTTTACTCCAAATGAAATAGAGAAAATCGTGTACTCTGTCCCATTTCAGAACCAGATTGTCAAAGTTTGCAAAAACACAAATGTCATGCTTGAAATATAATATTATGGTAAGCCCGCTCGTATCTCTCGAGCAGATGTGTTATGATCCTACCCCGATTATATTGTATCGGGGTGTATGTTACGAGTATGTAAGATAAATAATATTATGTTATAATCTATATGTTAGGATGCTTATGTTAATGTAACCATATGTAACCCTCGAAAAGTTATGACCCTGATCTG
This sequence comes from Gryllus longicercus, assembly GCA_038098605.1. Lineage (NCBI taxonomy): Eukaryota > Metazoa > Arthropoda > Insecta > Orthoptera > Gryllidae > Gryllus > Gryllus longicercus. The sequence continues at coordinate 2,091,211 of JAZDUA010000234.1, read as the reverse complement.
ATGATACTGTATGATGATGGTATGCAAGATAAATAATATTATGTTATGCTATATTATGTTATGACATATGCATTACGATACGTAATGTGGTGTTATGAAGGGGGAAACCATAATTGTCTATGAACACCTTAAAAAAATAGTAGTCACTAACAGCCTTAGTCGTTGATGCGACTAAAAATAAAGAGAGAGAAAAAAATATAATATATCTGTTTATCCTGCTGTACCCCTCTTCTCATGCAACATAGTTTCAGTTAATGTTCCATATTTGAGCACAACAGTATTAGAGTAGTACCACAACACTAATACCATATAGGAGTGCAAGATAAAGAATGATTGCACGGAATGTGTATTTAAAAAGAGAGTGGACTGAATAATGCATTGGAATATTTCATGTACAGCCACCTGGAGCTTTGCGGAGCTGAGTTGAGGGTTGATCCTGACCAGAACATGATTTGGATGAGATACTTCGCAAAAACAAACAGAATATATACTGGCCCACTGTACTGAATACTCAAGTGGAAGACCGTGTACAATTGTGTAGCACTAGATGAGCCGAGAAGTCCCGTAGTTACTGAGGAGACTTGGAGAATAGTCCACAAACCACTCTGTCCTGTGGAATTAGCGCACATACATTATAGTGAACTGCCGGAGACACTCGTTGACACCATCACTACCCAGCTGTGTGCGACACGAATAGTAGGCGCACGCGAAGAGCTAAGTTCAATTGTTCGTCAGCGGAACAAGTTATGAAGTATGACACGTAATGCTCTGCAGGTGACTCATTAATTGCACGTGAGTGAAAGGAAAATGAAGAGACAGAAACGACTTCTTCGCTCACAATGAATCCCTGGACGAAAGTAGCAAATTTGCACACTTGCGCTTATAAAGCAAATATAGAATGTCTAGTTGCATTCCAAACTCTAGAACTGCACACATGTGCTAATAAAAAAATACGAGCTGGAGACGACTCATTTTCTAGTAAAAGAGTTACCTCTCAATTGGAGTTCTACCACTAAGGGTCCGCCAATAAATTATACATCGCAAATTTTTAGTATTTTGAATCTCCTTCTCACCCCTCAAACGCATCTATAACGCGCACTTGAACCTCCCTTTGATAATACCTAACGCTTGCGACCCTCCCCCCTTGTAAATGTAAGAAGTGGAAATAAATTATAATACAGTAAAAACAATGTGCATTTATTTTACTTGTGTTGTATATTAAAATTAATGATAATTAAAGTACAAATTAGTTGGCGATTCTGACTGCACCGAACAATACTGTAGCAAGTTGGAGTGAATAGAAAAGAAAAATGTTGATCATAAGCCGTGTGCACCTTGGTGGATGATGCATGAGCGAAAGTCCACTGAGCCAATGTAAATGGATTCTAAAATATACTACACATCATTTTTTAATATTTTGTTCGTAATCTTTCAGATTCAATTAAATATTATGAAAATCATATTTCCATTTACATCTATTAATTTATATTATTTAGGTTTTTAAAACTAATTAGAAAATCTTTTAATGTTTTACTACAAGATAAAACTAGTGGCGCTACAGAATAGCACAATTGGGAAGGAGAGAAGGATATGGTTATTAAACGGCCAGCAAAGGAAGGTTGCGACGCAAGTGAGAAACATCGCCCTTCCTACGTCATCATTCAAACCTTATCTGCATTGAACGCTCCATTTTCGCTAAGATCGACGCGCTATAGGTAAAGGGAACTAGTCATGCGTAAAGGTGCGAGCGATAAAACTCAACTAAGCTTCTACCTTTTGTCGCCAAAGTCAAATGCAACGCTTACTGGAGTAGCGCCACCCTACGTGTCCCTGTACAATAACAGTTACAGATTTCCCCGCAATCAGTAGTAGAAGAAAGGTCATTAATAACTTAAAAAATAATTATAATTTATAATTGTATAGAAGACAAGTAACGACCTATGAAATTCAGTTATCATTAAAATATTATGATGTATACTTTGATGTACCTATTACTAAAGAATTAGTCCACGTAAATACTTTTCCGTAATCCGAAGTAATTTCAGTATAATTCAGTTTAATATTCTTTTTATTTTGTTTTCACTTGTTTCAAATTTGATTGTTTAGCAGTGGTGCTCAGACACTCAAGGGTATTGTTTTCATATTCGAATGTATCGATGTGTGTTCTACGACTGGGTTATTTCCAAATCATCGCAAAAACGACATCACATCGTAGGATCCTTGGGAGAGGTTGTCGACTGTGTACTTGCTACGCCGTCAACGGAGTATCTTTATTCGAGGTTACTTCCTGTAATCCACCAAAAAGAAGGAATATTTATAAAAGTTCTTGCGACCTGAGATATAGAGCTCAAGTGCGGACGGTTGCACTCTCCAGCTCGCGCCCCAGGTACAGGCTAATTGAAATTCGAGCCGGCCGGCAAAATGTTTTAACAGTCATATGTTGCTGGGATTCTTTCAGTGTTTGCTGCGTAATGAAAGTGCAGTATTCCTTTGGGTTTGAGTTGTAATTCAAGTGGCGAAGCGTCAATGGATGCGAATGATGCGTCGCATCCCTTCGTTATTTTGTTGGTTTTATGATTTTTAATCTTTACTGTGTGTCTCTCATTTCCTCTATGCAAAAATATATTGCCCGTTCTTTGGGACTTCAGACCATTATATAATTCACAGTATCGGGTTTTGTAAAAGTATATTTCGCAGAAGGTGTCAAAGAGTCACGCATCTGGTATGCATACAAGCCTCAGCTCTAATAATTTAATTGACCACTAGGCGCGATAGCATATGGACTTGGCGGAAGTAGTTCAAATTTTCTTTTCCAGGGCACTTGTAGTCAGAGCAGATTGTTAAACATCTTAATTAGTACAACTGTTTCTTCAACTTCTAGACAATGTTGTCAATTTCGGATTGTCGAGAATTATATAGAACGTAGTTTCAAATGCGAACGTTATTGAATGTCGTGGTAACTTTTGTAAACGCTATTTTAAAACAATATTTAGTCTTAAATCGTGGTATATATGTAGCACTTTTGTACATTCTCGAGATCATTACTTACGTGTCACGTATTATGTGACTGATCTTTTGTGCCTGCGTTGTATGTATGTTGGGGAAGAGGGTAGAAATATGATATGAACCCATGAAATATCCTTTTTTTGGGTCCTATAAGGTGTCGAAATAATTGTAACTAATAAAGTGAATTGCGGTTTCTTACCATGTTTAATACAAAATGTGCTGTATTAACTTAAATGTTGTGGAACTAATACGTTTTATGCGATATTTATTTTTTCTAAATAGTTATTTTCTTAGTAACCAATGAATTGAAAACTCTTGTATTAATATTACAGTGTACTGTTTTATGCAGAAAAAACAACAAACAAACTATAGTTGTCAAAAAATGTTTCAAAACGGTTTTATTGACGAACTCTGTGAACAATAAATAGAAATACATGATTACAAATCACTTAGTTTTACAATAATCACAAATGTAGACTGAACTCACTGGCCCGCCACAATCACTGTAAACCCACAGTCTTCACAAGACACACTGAATCCACCATTTACTCATAAATTCTTTTGAAAATTCGCCATTAAAACATTCTGGTAGTAATACGAGCCGGGCTCATTATGCCACCAATCAAGTGTCTCATATTACATCCACCACGCCATCTTATATTTTGGAAACACATCGTACCGAACATTCCGTTTTATTTCAAATCCTCGGTGATATTAAAAAACTGCAATATTTCATTGTCAACTTACTTCCTTCATTTGTCGGAAAATCAAAATTTACGACGAAGTAAATTGCACTTCAGAGCAGATCTTCAAAAAATTTTTACAACGCTACTAAGACTAAAAGACTGAAGTTAATGGAATGCAATGATGGTGTTAGATGACGTAGTTCTCCAGTCACTCGACAAATGTTAACACATTTCTAAGTAAAAAATCTTTCTCAAAGCTAAACGTTTTCCGATTAAAACGAGTAAGAGATTTGTCTTTTTTTCTGGAGTGTTGTAGTATATGGATGGATACAAGTCGTAGGCACTTAAAAAAAGGAACGGAAGTTTCATAAAACGTTTAGAAATGTAGTTGTGGCGAAAAAAGTTTGAAAGTTCAACGGACCGAAAATATAACTAATGGAAATAGTACTCAGAAGAGTAGGATACACAAGAACACTATTGGATTAATAAAGAACGAAGTAGAATCGGATAGTCACATTTTGCGCCGGAATTGTTTATAAAAAGTGTACACGAGGTAGGAGTATATAAAAAAAGGATCGTATACCAAATTTCTATACACCATAATATTTCATTATTTAAATATTTTCATTTTTTGTATTGAAATTCTATTAAAATTCCAGTATTTACCGAAAATCCCACACATTTGTTTATACTTGTATCCCAAAATACTCTCATTTTTTAAACGATGAGGCCTGAACAAGATTCTCAGAGACCGTAGTATTTCAATATTTTCGTTTTTGTATTAAATCCCCCGTAATTTCATATTTTTATCCCAAAATGCTCACATTTTTTTTATTTTTACGCATTGAAGTCTAATAAATACAAAGACTACATTATTTTCATCCCAAAAAACGAATTGAGGAACGATGAGGTCTGATCATAGACTGTTAAGTACTCACGCATTGAGGAGATATCTAGACAACATTATTTTAAAATCACAATACTAATTATTTTACAATATAAATACTTAGACCACATTTTCGTTCAATCATGTAAAAAGCTTAATTCAGTAATATCCAATGCCATAAATCCTTTACACACTAATCTCAAACTCTTAAATTCTAAAGCTTTAAAATCCTTTTCTTTTAAACAATTAGCATATTGAATAGGCAAAAATGTGCTATAAATTTGACCAGGTTTATCAGATTTTAGATCAAAAACTTTATTTGCAAATTTTGTATTTGCGTTTCTTATATCAACAATAGGATATTTGCATTCTGTTATTAATTCTGTATTTTGCATTGAACTCTTAAAATGATTAGTAACTTGATTCAGTTTCGATACAACGTCCATTACTAACGGGTAATTATTTTTTGTTTAAGAAAGGTTTGTGTATCGCAATTCTTAGAGACAGAAAAAACTTATTTAATTCGGGTTTACGTAACTGTCAGAAACTAATTAAATATTACGTTAAGAACTGGAAAGACAATTTCAACTGTGTAAGATAAAATAAACATAAGGCAAAGTCAGCGTTTGCTAGTTGTCCACATGCAAAAATTTTGTATGTTAAAAGTTGCATTGTAACTGATTTTAGTTTTCTGCAGCTACTTGAGTTCCATTGCACGTTTTAAAATGTATTTCTTTCTGGTTTCCATTTATACCGCATTTCCGTTTGCCCGGTGTACCCTTTTTATTTTTGGCGAACATATTGATCACATTTGTAAAGATATTTTATTCAGCGCAATTTCATTGTTTACATTCTACTTTACAAGGCCTCTGGATCGTAACATTCGGGTATTATTTTCAACAGCGCGTGAGAACATCGACCGAGATTTCAGAAACAGATTAATTACTAGTAAAATAACATTTATAACTGTGAATAGTAATGTCCGAATTAAATTAGCATTCTTGTTATTATAAAAATTAAAAATTAAAAAGTACGTTTTCACTTATAATGATTTTTAATGAAATATTTTTGTGTTTTGTAATTTGTCTTTTGTTAAAATTTGTAAAATGCACTTTGTTGCATTATGGTGAAATAACTGAAATCATCTTTGTGAACTTCCTACCTTTATTCAGATAACTGGCTTTAAATGCTTTGCAGTCATCATTAGCGAAATCACATATATGTGCGAAAGTAGAGAGACTGTACTCAGTTCAGTGTACTGTCTCCCGACTTTCTCCTCGTATAGTGGGACATAAGTTGCCACAATAGCGCGACGACACAATAGCGCCACATAAAGTCGGGAGACTGCCCACTATCTCCCAACTTTCGAAAGCTCACTATGTGAATAAATACAGTCAATTGATGTCTTCATATATTTCACACTTTAATTACATAAACACCTCATCAGCATTCTCTACATTTGTTACATTAATTCTTGAATTACCATGTATTGTTCTTTAACATGTATGTAAATTTTTCTTACAATTAACTGGGTGTAAAATTGAAATTCGATTATAATAAAAGGAGTACCTTGAGTAAAAAGGGATTTTTAAATTATTGTATTTTTTTGTGTATAGGGATTGTACAAGCGTCATACAGCAGAGAAGAATAGTTTTTACAATTAGTTATTCCAATTGTGAAAAAAATAAACAACGGGCATTGAATGACACGAATGGTGTTAGTTTGCGTTGATTAAAATAAAAATCGTGCAGAAAAGGAGAGCGGCAAAGTGCGTGGCGAGTTTGGAACAGTCAGCCAATGTGCACGCCTCCACGCGCTTGCGCGGACACGCCAGTGCACACGACACCAGCGGCGCGTCGGCGAAGGCGACGGTGAAGGCGGAGGCGGCGACGGAAAGCGCGCGGTGGCGGGTACGGCGTCGCCGTGCGGGGGCGCCGGGGGGCGCCGGGGGGGGCGCCGGGGGGGCGCCGGGGGGGCGCCGGGGGGGCGCCGGGGGACCGCAAGACCTCGCAAGGGGGTCGGGGAGCCGTCAGCGCGCTGCGGGCCCCGCCGCTGCCCGGGTGCCGGCCGGATCAATAGGGGGCTGACCGGCGCCCCGTGACGTCAGAGCCGCGCCGCGACGCGGTTGCCGCCGCCACCGCCGCTGGCATCGCCACCACCCACGTCAGACGCATTCCAGCCCCCGCCGCCCCCGCCTGGAAGAGCGGGCGGCGCGTGCGGGGAGTGGCAGGTGGTGGCGGGGGCTGCGCTGCACTTGTTGCGCCCGCCGCCCCGCGCTCACCCGCCTGCCCTGAGCTCTTTGCGCCACTGCATCCTGGCGCTCGCTTGCCCGCACTCTTCTTCGCGTTCATCTCGCTGTTCTTTTCGCGTTTGCACTTGCTAATCGCATTCCCATGTTACCGACAGACGAAACCCGTGCAATATTTCTGGGGTCTCATTTCTTTCTCACCGTAAACTTTAATGCGTGATTTATATTTCGTTTTTGATTTCAGCGGAAGTGCTACTATTTTTATAATTTAAAATAATACACATTAAATATTTGTTCTGCAAAAGAAATGTTCGTAATTTGATCAGTTTTATCGCAAGGCAGGCGTACCAACAACTTATAATTTCATAGTTTGCTTTTGAGTATTTAGAACATTTGAATGGGTGAAAACCAGAACGTTATAAGTGACATTTTATAAATTCCGATAAATCTGTTTATTTATGTCAATATCACTGTAAAAACGTGGAGCTTTGTTTCATTAAAACCACGGCATTTCAATTGTTCATTAACACCACGAAAATACATTGCCACTGACATATAGCCTAAAACAAATACGTTTCCCCACAATTTATAAAATGTTACTTATGCCGTTCTGATTTTCACCCATTTATTTATTTATTTATTTATTTATTTATTTATTTATTTATTTATTTATTTATTTATTTATTTATTTATTTATTTATTTATTTATTTATTTATTTATTTATTTATTTATTTATTTATTTTGTGTTTTTGGGTGGCTTTGGTGGGTTTTGGTTTATTTGTTTTTTTATTTGTTTTTTATTTGTTTTTTATTTGTTTTTTATTTGTTTTGTATTTGTTTTGTATTTATTGTTTTGAAAAATACAACGAACATTTTACAGTTTCATTTAGTCTTATACTTTACTGTCTTTCAAAAATATAATTTACTGTTTTTTGATTATTTTAATTATTTACAATTATTTATTTATTATAATACTAATAATTTCTAACTATTTTACCAGTTGGTGTTAAATATTCACATGTCATATTAATTTTTCTCCTATAAGTATATGTTTCACATTTTTATTGAAATATTACTTTTGGTAGCATGTATATCTGTTGGCGACACTGAACTAGCCTGTGTAACCATATTCCTAAACGTTTACTCTTCTACAGTAAATGTTTGTAATTGTTATTGTACTACCAATTGTTATGTATACAACTGATCCATGATGAGATTTAAAAAACAAATATTTGCCACAAATTATATTCGAAGATAAAAATATACATTATAATTTTGTCATTATTTCGTGTACTTACCTACATGTTCCGATTTAAATATAGTGACTCCCCAAGGTTGGGAGCTGGAAGGAGATGAGGACACTGTCATCCATTCGGGAGCTTCAGTACCAAAAATTTAAGTAAGGAAGTTTATGGATTGGATGGCAGTGTCCTTGACCTCTCCCAAACTCAGATCTTCAGGAGTCACTATATTAAAATCGGACAAGTATTTAAGATTTTAGATATATTTTGTCAAAAAACCTGTTATAATGTCAAAGTCTGTTAGATTCTCCTCAACGAAAATATTATAATCAATTACCCATCTCGATCAGGTTTTCGTCCAGTTTCCCTGTTCCTTGCGAAAATGCTGATATGGCCCCGTGTTTGGTTCTGGACATAAATGTAACATCAAATTAACTTTCCCCATCGCATGTTACACACAGTTTTAAACTGTTTTTGACGTAAATAAATAATTAAATATATAAATAAATATCCCACAAACCAAACATTTTATGAATTTCGGCTCTGAAGATGTCAAATTTATTTTGTCAAATCAACCACAGTAAAACGCTCGGATTGCGTCATCTGCCGGCGCCCCCCAAACTGGACGGTTCCGGATTAGTCGCGAGTCGCGTAGAGGTATGGCGCAAGTTCCGGATGGCTCGCGGAGGCGCCGGCCAGGTATAAATTTGCCGCTGCCGACGGCCGCGGGTCAGTCAGGCAGTAAGCAGTCAGTGTATGTTCTCAGTGAGTGTGCAGTCTAAGTCAGTCTGAAGTGGAAGCTGAGCTGTTAAGTGTGCATCATGGTGAACAATAGTTCAGTGGACCCTGATTAGCGCCGTGAATTGTAGCCAGTGCATCGGACAGTGGTAGATGCATCAGACTGTGCGATAGTGTAAAAGAAGTGAACAGTGTAAATAAATAACCAAGTGAAAAACATGTGTATCATTCAGAAACAAAATATACTTCTTTGTTAAAATATTACCTTGTGTTTTAATTCACCACTAAGAAACGTTACAACAACAACAACAACAACAATAATAATAATAATAATAATAATAATAATAATAATAATAATAATAATAATAAGCCTTTTAATATTAAGCCCTTTATTGTTCTGCTTAGCCTTGAATCCCCTGTCTACTCTACTTAATTCATCTAATTATGGAATCGCTCTTAAAAAGGGGAACTCAACTCTTCTTCGTGTCTCACATCTTCTTTACATGGATGACCTGAAGCTCTATGCAGACACTGAGAGTCATATGCGGCAACTAATAAACGTGACGGAGAAGTTCACTGACGACATCAAGATGAAATTCGGTTTGGATAAGTGCAGGAGAGTGAATATCATTCGGGGTCATATGCAAGTTATAAATTTGGAAACTGATAATGAAACAAAGATTACCTTCATGGAACCCCATGAAACTTACAAATACTTGGGTTTCCAACAGTCACTCCGAATCAAACACACTGTTACTAAGAACATACTAACAACTGCAGTGTGTAAACGATTGCATGGACTCTTAAAAACTCAACTCTCTGCTAGAAACCTTGTGCAGGCCATCAATTCATTTGTTATTCCAGTGCTCACATACTCCTTTGGCTTTATTAAATGGAGCAATAACGACCTCGACAACCTCCAGAGGACAATTCGAACCGCTATGACTCAACACCGAAAACATCATCCCCATTCAAGTACTGAGCATTTCACCCTTCCAAGGTCGCAAGGAGGTCGAGGTATTTTAGATCTCATAAATCTACACAGCTCTCAAATTGCTTCACTCAGAAGATACTTCTTGGAACATTGTGGGAGAGTTCAGCAAGCAGTGAGCGCAGTTAATAATAACTATAGTCCTCTGAACTTGAAAAAGCTTGATCCGCCTGTTCAACCAATCATTGAAACGGAAGAGAAGATAATCTTAAGGAAAGCGAAGGCACTGCATGGAAGGTACCCTCACGAGCTGAGTAAACCAGAAGTCGACATCCCTGCGTCGCGCGCATGGCTCCAGCACGGAGATCTCTTTCCGGAGACAGAAGCCTTCATGATAGCTATCCAGGACCAAGTGGTGCCAACATTGAACTACAGAAAACACATTCTGGGAGATTCTACTATTCATTCCGACTCGTGTAGATGATGTGAGGCTGCAAGCAAAACTATACAACACGTGACAAGTGGATGTAGCAGCCACGCACAGTTGGAATACAAAAAGAGGCATGATGAAGTGGCGAAGCAGGTCCACCAATTATTGGCATTGAGAACGGGCTTACTCGCCACTTCCTTGCCGTATTATAAATATGTGCCTCAGAATGTGCTTCAAAGTAGTGAGCACGCACTCTACTGGGATCGAAAATGACACTTTGGGCACTGGAGTGTCTTCACTTGGATGCCTGGAATGTATATAATATGCAAAAATCTGTAATTTTGAATACATGCCGTATTGTCAGAAGGCATCTGAACCTTCAGTAAAGCAACCACACACCTGGTCATCATTCCTGTGTGTGGTTGACATACCGACCAGTAGATACTGTGAATAATGTAAATAATAATAATAATAATAATAATAATAATAATAATAATAATAATAATAATAATAATAATAATAATAATAATAATGAACAAATTATGAATCATCCCTTCCCAATAAAACTTCTGTCGGTGGTGACAATTCGAATGTAGCGAATTCACGATGATTGGATATCCTAATTACGTAATTAGCTCTACGTTTGGTTTATTGCACTAATGTCTTTTATTTTACGTAAAAAGTACTTGTTCTGCTGGATCCTCTTTACGATTCTGTTGTAGCGACTTTGCACGTTATCCTTTATCGCCTCCGTCGCCTGTATCGTCCTGTATCGCCTTTGTCACCTTCCTGTTGTAGAGAATCTCTACGTTTATGCGTTTCGTTTCTAATTGTCGGCAAGTTTCTACTGTGTAGTTAATAACTTTGCATGCGTTTATTAGTAAAATTTGATGCGTTTCTGTTAAAATCTCTTTTTTGTTCAAAAGCATTGTGGCCATTCTGTTGTAATGTTTGTGATCATTGCCAATTTTCCTTTAAAGAAACGATATGCCCTCCTTGAATCATAACGGAAACAGTTTTTTGCTGACGATGCGAATAATTTTTACAATAAAGAAACAGTAAATAGTACAATATTAGAGGTTTCGAATGAGTTTCGTAATATTAAATTAATAGTAAACTAAGGAAAAACTGTTTCAGTCCAGTTTTCCATTTCAAATAAACAGTTGTATACTCATCTGAAAATTAACGATGTGCCACTAAAACTGATGTTAAGGTAACGAAATATTTGGATCACTCAATTCATACCTCAAATGGAATGTCCAATTCAATTAATTAAACACAAAATTGAATTCATTAAGCTACGCGTTCGGAATTCATTGAAATTCAGTCGAACCTTATCGCTGTATATATTTTTCGAATATTCATTCCCGCCTGAGATATAGCATAACATTCTGAGGAAACACAACCTATAGCTTTCAGATCTTTAAATTACAAAAACGAATTGTTCAAATAATAAGCAAATCATACCCACATAATTCTCGCAAGCCTTTCTGTAATAAGTACCGAATTCCTCCATTGCATTGCTTCTTGGTTTACGAATCAGTATTTTTTGTGAAAAATTACTTATTTAAGAGTGGTATTTTTTTTCTGCCATTACATGAGTCTATAACTACCGTATAACACTCAAGGTAGTAATTTTATTCGACAGGGGTCGGTATCAACAGCTGCTGAATAAATGTTACTATACCATTAGTGACCATACTGAACATCAAAAATGGGCATAAATTGGCGAAACATTTTTATAACAATAAAAATTAATGTATCAGCTAACATTTAAACGGTATTATTATAAAAGACTAAATATGCCAGTATAAAGTATTGTACGTTCAATCAATTGTAATCAAATAGGTTTTCGAGCTTAACCGTCGGCCTGTGCACACCTCTCTGTAGCTGGTTATCGTTGTGATCAGAGATAAGACCCTTGGCGGGTATCCGAATCGCTACGGTTCGGTGTCGAGTATCTTAGTATCTTTCTTAGTAAGACTTAATAAATATGTTTGTTTTTACCTCTGAACGTGTTAATTATGAATATCTACTTCAAGTTTCTGCTTTGTGAGGAAAACCGTCCGTTCATCGACCACGTTTATGCAAGGCTACTTCAGCACCAGCCGTGGAAGAATGAAGAGACTAATTCCTACCGCTCCTAGAATCTGTGTCCACAGCACTGCATACGCTAAATAACTTCTATCTTAATCCACCTCACCTTTTCCACTATCCAAACCTCGTGCAGGCTTTAGCAGAGAGCCAACCTCAGATGCCATACAAACATTCATCAGATGCCATTCAACAATCACCCTTCGAGAGGCAGCCCGCAACACATCAGACAAAGTGTCCAAATGCTACTGAACAGTGTCCGAGCAGCCTGCATACTCCTGGAACTATCCTGGCGTATAATATTAAAAATAGCAATAGGTTTACTACACTTGATCAAATTAATAATATTTCTGAAGATCCTTCCTATATTAATCCTTCTTCACAAACAGAAAAAAATACCCCCTATTTTCATCCACAACCCACATCTTCACGCGGAAATCTCAAAATAATCAAAAATCTAATAAAACATGATAACTTTACCTATAGATTCAAACGATTCTTCATGGAAGTTGATTTAAATTCTGTTCATGATTTTACCTTTCTCCGAAAAAAAACTCTTACTCAGAAGAAGAAATATGTCAAGAACTAGTAGCAAAGAAGTTACCTGTAATAACAGTTATACGATTATCTAACAGAGAACGCAAACCGTAGTCATTGTGCAGTAAATCTCGCTAAAACCAGCGAAGGAATGGCAATCTACAATCCAAGCGAACTTTTTAATGCTATTGTCACAATAGAAGAGCGTCGTCATACACCTGGTCCAGTTCAGAGTCGGCAATGGCAGACCTACGGACATTCTAAACAAAATTGTGGTTTTCTAACGCGCTGTGTAAAATGTGCGGGCCCATACACTACTGTCGAGTGCGCCAATGAAGAAACCAAATGTGTAAACTGTAAAAAGCCACATTGGGTGTCCAGTCGTGAATGTCCGGTGTAGCAGTGTATTCTGTCCAGTAAAGTTCTTCCCACCCAGCAGCGCAACCAACCTCCATACGAGCCTCCAACAACCCTGCCCACACAAATGTTCACTCCCCCAAAACCTTTTACCTGCCTTTCCTTCCTCACCTCTTTAACACCTCAGAGAAATGTCCGCGAACATTTCTCCTCTCGCCGGACTATACCCAGACCAACCGAACCGAGGTCACCATCGCCCTTGTACTCAGATTTCCTAAATCCTTCAACATCACCAATTCATTCTCACTGCCAAATAATCTCACAAATTGTTTCCCAACAAGTTGAAATATTCCTTTCGATTTTTTTAAATGCAAATAATCTCCGTTCTTACCTACACAATTCTCCAATCTCTGAAATTATATTATCTACAAATTTATGTCTAAAACTAACCCCCATCATTCAATCCGCCTTATATCTTGGAATGCAAATGGCCTACAAACCAATATTCTCATTCGTTAAAACATATTCTAGGCTTCTCCTATTTGGGTCTCAGCCAGCAAATCAAATATACAAAAATGTAGATTTTCCAAAATAAATTCCTTTACAAATGCTCCCTGGTTTGTACCTAACTCCCAATTAGATAATGAACTCGGCATTACTCCAATATCCGTCCATTTCTCTCTCCTATTCTCTCGCTTCTATCCAGAAGTTCCTCAGCCGAACATTTAAAAATCGGGGGAAAAAACACCACAACAGACTAAATCGGAAACTTCCGCGAGAGTTCTTCAACCCCCCCCCCCATCATCATTCACCTGATGTGGCTTCGTTCATTCAATTCACGTGTACTCAATTCATCTGTGAGTAATATTTACTAAACGATGCTAATATAATTCAATGTACCCTAAATGCATCGTTCTCTGCTGCTGAGGGCCTTAGGGCCAACCAGAAATAAATGAAAAAAATATTGTATGTTTCTGAGTCAATGATCAACTTTTTCGTCCAGTTCTGTGATCCTTTGAGCAATTGCTGAGATGGCCACTTGATTTGACATCCAGAAAGTTTAGATTCACTATCTGTGCACATTTTCTTGAGCTCAGTGAGGAATAAAGTTATTCAAGTAATCATTCTCTATGTTCTCGTGGCGTTAAGCCGATTCCATTGCGAAAGGCATGACAAGGGCTAACAGCAAAATCTGTAGCTGATTTGCCTATGCAAATATGTTTACTTTTTATTGTTATAGGAATTGCAGTGATATCAATTGATTCACCTAAGCCGGTCGAAAAAATGACCTTTTGAAAGTTCTGAACATTTCAGAAGTTCTAATCGGTCCTGTGCCTTATAATTAAACAAACTTTATTACTTCAAACGGTGAATATTCGATAGAAAAACTCTTACGTATTGCCGGGCTCTAGTATTACATATGGATAAAGCTTATTCCTTTGTGTAGGAAATTACTTACTCTAACACTTGTTTTCAGAATCCATGTTTTATTTGTCCTTGATTTTCGAAAATTGCAAAAAATAAACATTGCGAATTGTATAGAAAATAGTAATTTTTCTTTTAAAATCTGTTTTAAAAATCACCTTTTTCCAAATCATGAACAATGATTTGGAAAAACCAGTGGTTTGTTTGTAATTTCTGCTTCGATTTAATTCAGATCCATGTTTAAAAAAAAGGAAGCGGACGCTTAAAAGAAAGGCGCAGGTTTCATTTTCGTTGAACTCTCTAAATTTTCAGAAACTGTAAAATTAGAAATAATGCGAGACAGTGTGTACTGTAGCACCAGTAGTTAATACACGGGATCGCATATTCTCATACCAATTCTTTCCAAAAACTCCTTACTACGTGTATTCATTATTTAGTTTTGAGTTGAGGCAGAAATCTCAGTACTGAAGAAACCGTGACTGTTTTGCGCTTCTCCCCATTATACGACACACAGTAAACTGGTTTTTACATGAAATAAATATTTCACTTTTTTTCGGAAACGCAAACTATTCATAGAATTAATTCTATTTTGACATGCACATTAAGGCAGTCAGGTTTCAGTACAAATCATTTCTGTAAAGCGTTTCATAACTGCATTTTGTAACAAGCTCGCACAAGACACATGGTTCTTGGAATTCCAGCTTCGGCTCGCGTTCCCAGAACCAAGGATCCTCAGCGCATGGCAGCAACATGCACAGGCTTGTGCCATATTGGGCAACACTGACACCTCAATATTTTAAACCTAAAAAGTAGCATTGTAATTTTCACAGTCAAAAGACAAAGGCAAAACAAAGCCAACTTTTATTATCGCAACACAAGTCGGTGCAAGTAATCTTACAGGTAGTCTGACAAAACTGCATTCAGTCTCTCTCGTATCTCGCAGGAGCTGTGAGTCATTCTCGTTGGCCCAAGAAGGGGAAAGGGTCGGGAGGGGGAGCCGCCCAGCCAAGGCCGAGAGAGAGCACTGGCGAAAGAGATCCTCTCTCTCTTCGGGAGACGAGAACCGCCGATCACGGATTCCCGTATCTCGTAGGGACGAAGTATTCTCGTAAGCAGTCCAAGTCAGCCGAGGATCGGAAGAGACTCCAGATTATAACTACATAGTGTAGAGGAAATACTTTCTCCTAATTATTATTGATTTTTAAAAAAATACAATAATTGCTCGCTAACGCTATAATCAAACGTGTCCTTATTTTTTAATAATATTAAATCACATAGAGTAATTGGTACACAAGAAAAGTAAAAAAAGGAAAAAAAGAAAACTTAAAAAATTAATTTTAAGAAAAGCGGAAATTGGCCACATCAACAACTGTGTTTACGTTTTCGATATTTGTTTGTAAAACTCTCATAATTGCAATTTTGGAAATATTAAAATATGAAATAATAATTGTTGATTCCATTGAAGAGAACCTTTTCTTAGTGTCCTTCATCGATCTATCTCCCATCTGACTTGAGTGATGACCGACTCCTATCTTCGTATTTCGCACATGGAGAGGCTGTCAACGTACGCGCCGCGCCGTAGCCGTTCGTTTCTTCCCGTCCCCTCCTACGGCGCGGCTGAGGAAGCTTTGACTCCTTGTGATGATCCCGAGCGTTCAGGCTTTTAGGCCGTTTTATTAAATATGAATCCTTTACTTCGTTTCTCAATTAAATCTTAATTATGTATTAATAAACAGGGATACAATTAAAATGTTATTTTCCTTGTTCTTATTAAGTAGGTGAAGTATTTGTTTAATATATTTTGACACTATTAGTTGCCAACTTTGAGAAAATTTGTTATAAAAATAAATTATATTGTTATTCTTATAATAATAATAATAATAATAATAATAATAATAATAATAATAATAATAATAATTTCGAGACGAGTGTTTCTTAAGTAATATTAATAAATGTATGCAAACATTATTAATAAATTTAAAAAAGATTATTGACATTGAAAATTTTATTTTTAATTAAAATCAATATTTAATTTAAAAATTACACTGATAAACAAACAACATAAAAATAAATTAATATACATATATTGAATGCAATTTAATTTAATCTAAAATTTTAATTTCAATTAATATTAATATTTTAAAATATTTATTAATATTAATTAATACTATATAATATATTGTATTAATATTATTTCTTCATTAATTTTCTTAAATAATATGTAGGTGTAAATTAAAGTAAATAAGTTTCAATCATTAATGTTGAGTAAACATACCGCTTCTGTTTCCTCAAGTAAGATTATTTATATTAACTGTATATTATATTGTATATTAACTGTATGATATATTTATCTGTTAGTATTCAATGTCAATTTTTAATACAGTTGAAGTTATAAAGATAGTGCCGAATAAGCAAAATGGGCTATTATTTTCGCGAATGTTAGCGATAGGGTCCAATTTAAGCAAAGAATCTTATTTTGTGATAAACACAGTTATGCAGGAAGAACGTTTGGTATGCGCGGGAAGTCTCGTTTCTCCATTCTTGATGGGTAAGAAGACACGTTTCTCCATTCTTTACCTCTACTAGCAAGGACAAAATCTATACCGAGAAATTCGATAAATTTTCAACGCAGTGTCACGTGTCGCCAAGCTCTGCGCCAGGACGCAATGTCCAAGGTCAACGACTGCGCTCGTGTTGATGTCTGCGAAAACCGTTGGCGGGGCCCTCCGTCTGACGGCCCTGACGTCTGACGCCCCCCTACGAGATTATAGAGTGGCCTTGCTCTCGAGCTCTAGAAGCGTTCTAGTTGCTCAAGATTCTCGGAGGCTCTATTGTCGTTCAAGCCTTTCTTGCTTACAAGAACGAGAGAGAATATTCGGCAAATTACCGCCTTTATAGGGTAATATTACAGAGAATTGGGAAGGCACATGGAATTTGAAATTTAGAAATTTTACAGGGAAACTGATGGTCACGTAAACTATGTGTACTTATATTACACAGCAAATAGTAGTAATATGAAGTGACGTTCCTTTAAAATGCCAAAGAGATAATATGTATCTTTGTACAAACTCTATTGTTTACAAAGATACATAATATATCTCTTTTTGTCAATAGAGTAGCAATAACTAACATTTCTGCGGAAATAGTAATGAAAAAGTGATTATTTTGCGAAATTAATCTCTGGCTGGTTTGTATGGTCTGAAGTCTCGCATGTTATTGGCTGGAATTTCATGAGTGGAGTAGTACTAACGCGTAGTAATTAAATAACTCTTTTTCCCATATTGTTAACAAAAAACGGTTGATAGAAACATCTTTCATTTCGAAGTTCGAATTCTACTCCCAACCTCACTTTACCCGTGTAATCCTTAGAATAGCCTTAGAATATTCAACATTTTTTTGAAAATATTTTTTCGAATTTGGAATTACAATTTTTCAACAAAGTATTTTGAAGAAACTCTGATAATAATTTTTATTTAAGAACCCTAAAATCGTAAACATTTCAACTGAATTGTACTGAAAAAACATTGTTCATTGGGTACACAAGCTGGTGATAATTTCGAGTTTGAAAAGGTAGGAAATATTCTTATTTTAGATTATAATCATTATTCAAAACATTTTACTTTTTTTTGACACACTGTTCGGCTCGTTTCGCTTTCAGTCACATTAACATCTTTCTCTGCTATAAACAGGCTTGAAGGCTTGAAGGCATTAATCCAGAGAATTCAGGAGGACACAAAGAGAACACTGGGAAAATAGATTCAGGTGACCAGCGGGCACACTGTGTAATTTTGCGTGTTTCATTTGTAGCACTAGTTTATGCTGTTGGATTTTCCGCTCTTCTTAAGAAACAGTGTACAGCTAACGGCGATATGAAAGGAAAATTGTGTAGATCATTATTAAACAAACAATTCATATTGATTTGTCTCTATATTAATATATACTGAATTATGGCTTCTAGGTCTAGGTAATAATGCAGAGGAGCACTTTTGGCAATCTCTCATGACTCTCAGGGAAAAACGATAGCACGGAAATATAATTAGAATGAATCTTGGAAACGAATGGGCGGGAAACGAACTAATTCGTGAAGACATATTACGACATCAATTGTCTACTAAACGCTAACTTGCTCTGCTGTCAAATGTCTGTGCTCAATTGCGGAAATCAATATTACACTTTAGTTCACATGGGATGACCAGGATCTAAAACCAGTATCCGGAAGTTCAGGTACCTTTACTAATCATAGATCCCGATCCTATTAATTGAGTCTTTTCCCCAAGGATTCGAAGGATTCCCCAAGGATTCCCCCCTTTTGTGCGCCCTCGTTGACAAAGTAGCTACTTGCATTTCGCGCAATGAGCTCCCTCCGGCCTCTCTCGCCGGTACCCTGGCGCTCCACATTCATCTGCAAGAAACACATCCCAACTTTTAAACTCGGCGACCGGTGTGCTCGTAATTCCACGCAGAACTTGCAGCGCGACTCCGCTGCAGCCGTCCCCACCCCTTCCTCTTCGCCCTCGCCCTCGCCCTCGCCCACGCCCTCGCCCACGCCCACGCCCACGCCCATGCCCATGCCCACGCCCACGCCCACGCCCACGCCGCCACGAGCGTCGCACGGGGCAGTGCCAGACCGCGCCGCACGGCGTCGCACAGCTCGCTCGCTCGCTCGCTCCGCCCCTCCCCCTGCCCCGACGCAACTTCCTCCGCCGAGTGAATATTTAATGAGACACAATGGCCGAAATGAGCGGCTAATCTCTCCACGGAAATCAGCGTTGCATTTTAGAACAGCGTCATTTCATCGGGATTCGAGCGGCGCGACCGGGGATCGAATATTGCCCCGGGCGTGTCTTCGCGAGCAGGAATGTGTAGACGCGCAGGTCGGATTGAGGTCGATATGCAAGGCACAGAAATGGATTTGAAACTCGTACATTAACAAGAAGTTGAAATTTTAATTATTGATACTTCATAATTTTCATCAAAACAAAATGTTAAATAATAATAATAATAATAATAATAATAGTAATAATAATAGTAATAATAGTAATAATAATAGTAATAATAATAGTAATAATAATAGTAATAATAATAATAATAATAATTATCCTTTTTACATTCTACTCACTATCCTTTAATTTTTTGTGTCATATATTAGTTCATATTTACTTTGTGAACGAAAATGTGTAATAACATGAGTGTTCTTTATGCAGCAACATAGTTTATCAAATTCGCATAATGCAATTTATGAAACTTGTATTTAGAATTTTAGTGCTGGCTGAGTTCGCTGTCTCTGGAAGGACTCTGACCAGAAGGTCTTAGGCTTCGAGTACTGAAGTCAACACTTGCTAAGTCGAATTCAGGAGCTGTCTGCGGGCGAATTGTCGCCTGCTCCGATCGGTCCAGCCGTTGTTTCTCTGGTCAATACCAGGCAAATTCCGGAGCAGTATACTAACCAAAGCATGACAGACCGCGTGCAATCTTTCCTTCCTCTTCCTTACGCTATCCTCTCCCCTTACACACGCATACACTACAACTCATAGACATATAGTACTTCCATGCACTACGCTACCGTATATATGAGAATACCATTCGAGAGCATTAAACTTATCCTGGCTGGAGTGGTGAACCGATAGAGGAGATTCTTGGAAATCGCCCGCAATCCTACGTAGATCATCCAAAATCTCTCCATACAATGAGGGAAGACCTTCACCTCCCGGGATAAAAAATCTTCACTACACTAATAGGACTAATGAAATTTCTTCCTAGAAAACATCCACTTCGGTGTAGTCAATCGCAACTTGTCATGAAAGCAGCTTCTCGTGAAGGTGACCATTTTTCGGTAACTAAAGGGTTTCTGCTGGCCATTCAGGAGCAAGTAATTCTGAGATGTAGCCACTGGTTCACAGGAAGGGGATCCTAATGCTTCTTGTGCGATGTGAGATCCAAATTTATCGGAGAGGCTGTCGCTCTCGTATCGATTTGGAATGGGAATATAAGCTGTTCACTTTGCAAGTTCTTCTCGTAAACACTTTGTTATCTGCTTGTTTCAGTATGGTGTTTACTACATTAACTCCAACGTCATCAATATCCATGCCTGGGTGATTCCATAATCGCTTGAACCATTGACACATTTCTCTAATACGACCTCTTTTGCCGCACTACTGCATACTGATTTCAATAACTTGTCTTACCGTGCTTGTCACAACAATGCCTGCATAATTTAAGTTTATGCCTCCTACGCGCGCCATTTCTGTCTCGCCGGCGTTTAGCTGCTTTTTCACTTTGGGGTTTCTTCATGTCCTCATGTGCCTCGCCTGTTCATTGCTGTAGTTGCCAGCAGGAATACTTTAGAAGCAAGAGTGAGTAACTCTGCCGACTTCGTCAACTGGTATGAAGAGGCTGACTGAAGTACTTTGTACAGGGAAGGTTCTAAAGTTGTAAATATTCCATCTTGATATTGTCCGGTGTGTGCATGATCACGTCCCTGATCACAGAATCAGCGTATGACGTTTCGCAACCAGCAGCTGAACAAAAAAAATTGGAAGACAAAGCTAGACTCGAAGGCCCGTTCTGAGTGGACCTGATGCGGCTGCAGACGGCAAGAAAGAATGTAATGTTGTCGCTAACACGAGTGTCCGTTTTGTATGAGCATCATGCCGTCTGCTGCAAAAGGTCGCATATGCTGCTCCGTGCGAGCCGCATGTTCGTCCCATTGCTCCTTGTCGTTGTCGAAGAGGAAATGACGGCTGTGTTGTGTTGCTAAGACATTCGTTACCCAGCCTCTGAAAGGCCTCCAGCATCGCCGCTTGTTGCTGTTGAAATAACGCCAGAAACCGTTCCAGCTGCTCTGTCACCATCTAATTAGATATTATTCCAATTTAAACTCATAAACTTTTACTTAAACTGAAAAAACATTCCTGAATTATTTAAACTATACATTCAGAAACAATATATATAAAACACTATAACTTCTGATAAT
Source organism: Gryllus longicercus (assembly GCA_038098605.1). NCBI lineage: Eukaryota > Metazoa > Arthropoda > Insecta > Orthoptera > Gryllidae > Gryllus > Gryllus longicercus. Next base: position 2,069,658 of record JAZDUA010000234.1, on the reverse strand, counting down.
TATATTTCAGAGTTAAAATATTTAACTAAATCTAATAAGTATCTTAATGAGATGAACCTGGGGGTTTGTAGACATTTGTAAAAAAATATACCTGACTTGTGTGAATATCATAGTGTACATATTCATCATTAATAATTCTCAGGTTGTAAATTTGACGAAGTATGTTGTGTTTGACATTCACGTGCCTCAGTCGACGGTATCCGCACATTTACAGTATACAGGACTGATTATTTTCAAATATTTTGATTGGTAAAATTAGTGGTATTTGACGTTCATCCATCTTGTGTTTCAATCAGAGTACTTGAGCAGCAGCTGTTGTCAGAGTTACACACTCTGCTACCGTTTCAGACAAAGCTATTCTAGTATGTTTCTTCGTGGCCCAACAGACAGCGTTTCCAAAATCTGTAGTAGGTAAACCGAGGTAAATCTTATATCTTATGTCTTAAGTCCAGGAGAACATCTTGATTCCTCTTCCGAAAACACAGTTTCAAGTTAAACATTTCCCTTGATGTATATAAAAATTCTGTTAAGACACATCCAGAGTTCTTCAGTCAAATTATTTTGATGTCCGCTCAGTAAGCTTGCAGCAACAGTCAAATCTAGCCTTATTAATGTCATTGCGTACATCAAACATCGAGTTAATTTTCTTTAATTTCTATTACCTTTCATTTCAATACTATTTCGTTAGTTCTGTCACAGCTCAAGTGACTTAACCTTCAGTGCCACAACATTATTTTATCTTCAGGTGAAACATCTCGAAAGGCTTTGCGTAACAGGAAGTTTGGAACATACGGAGATTCATTCCTATTCCCTACAATACGGGTTTCATTTCCTTTTAAATAGACTTTGAGAGTTTTATAAAATTATACGAAGACCATTTCCAAATTTCTGAATAAAAGCAAAGTCCAGACACAGATAAAAAGTATTTAATTTTTAACTAAATTTATTTTCCTTTTACAATGCAAACGACTTTAATACCCCTTTTTTCTTTAGCTTCAAAATACTTGAATGATGTAGCTACCTTGAATTTTAATGAGACGGTCCAGCATCTTAACATTAGTGACAGGTATTTAACTAAATATTAGGTGTTTCGTTGCGGCATAGTCTCAGTACCAATTTACACCTTCTGTTGAATGATCACATGATGATGGAATTGAAAATTGCTCTTCTTCTTTGTCACCGTCTCCAAGTTATTTTTTGGTGGGTTTTTCAGTGATTTAACTCTTGAGAACCGAATTTTCCACAACGATGATTTCTTTGCTCCTGCTTTTCCATTGACGGAAGAGGGTGACCCATCTAGATGGCTTCCACAGTATTTAACTGCAGACTGCATCATGATGGGTTTTTCCGAAGTATATAATCAGGGTATTTTCCCGTTGCTTTCCCTGATGGTTATTATTATTATTATTATTATTATTATTATTATTATTATTATTATTATTAATAATAATAATAATAATAATAACCATCAGGGAAAGCAACGGGAAAATTATTATTATTATTATTATTAATAATAATAATAATAATAATAATAATAATAATAATAATAATAATAATAATAATAATGACTTCAGAGGTGATAGGATGATGGCGAGAGGTGATCGTGACCTTTTTGAACCATCCCAGAATTCGCCTTAAGACCCAAGAAACCACGAAAAAAACCGGCCAGGCTGGCCGGCCCGGGGATCGGACCCGGACCTCCCCAATACGAAGTCATCGAACTACACACTGAGACACTTCACTCGATACAGTGATGATAATTGAAGTTAAATAAATTCCCTCAACTTCCGGAATTACTTCGAGTTCCCGTTTTAGAAGTGTGTGACGAATTTCCTCCTTAACCTGAGTCATGTTGAGTCTAAGAACCAGCTAGAGCTGGTGAGTTATTTGTTTATTCCCCATCAGCAGCCGTCCGCTTCGACTAATCATCTGGTAACCTATTTTCACGAAACTCAGCGCTAAGTTCTTCGTCGAATGCGTTTCTATTGCAATGACAGGTCAGGTGCACACGATGTCAAATTCCACGGCGGTAGCTCGAGACGAACTCACTAGAGGAGAATCTCTAATCAAATTGTGACCCCAAATCAGCCTCTGGGACAATTTCATTTTTTTTTAAAATGACTCCATGGTTTTTGATTAAATTTTTGTGCTGGATCGTGTGAATGTCGTTTAAGAGAGTGGTGTAGGTCCCATATTCTTTGAAATACTATTTTTTTGAAAATCATGAAGTTCAACATTTTTTCAGTCTTCCTACAAATAAAATATTAAAGGTAGAGATTATTCCCTTTAACGAAATCTGTTTCTTAAAGATACGAGTAGATTTTGATGGTCATGTACAATTTTTCGAAAATTTGAGTACATTTCGCGTAATTTTGCGTGAAAATACGGGGTGTACGTACGTACGAGAATGTACGTGCTGTTTTAGCACCACTAGTTTGCTTTAAATTTTGCAACAATAACTGTGAGGAATATGTTGAAATGTATGAGGGATATATACATTTTTACTAATTATACCTATCCGACCTTGCTTCTCTCCAAGGATGTTAACAGACAATATTTAATATTTATTAATTTGATCACATTGAAGGTACGTTCGGCATTCATTTATTGTACAACAATCTTTTTATTTTAATTATTCAATTTTGATTATTTCTACCTTCTTGAAAAATTGATTTTAACTACGAAATCATTGTTTTCTAAAAATCTCATTTTAACTATAAACGCTCAATTTAATCCAAAATAACCTGGATTAAACAAAAAAAAACACGTCCACTACTGTTTTATTTAAAAAAATGCCTCATTCTACCAAGCATTTTCTACCATTTTTCTTCATTGTTTCTGTCACATCACATCATTTTTTTACTTTAAATTTAAATGATTTACAGTTTTGTACACTTGATTAATCATTCATTTACTTAACCAAAATATACGATAGTAAAATTTTACAAAGTGTCACTTGTGTTCTACAAATATATCTCAAATAAGTTTTTAAAAACACTATATTAGCAGACTTTGAGTAATAGAAAATTATCTATTAATTGTGATATTTTATTATACAATTAAATTTTAAATTACTTATTACTCGCATTTTGTATTTATCTCTTTCGCATCAAAACATTGCATTTTTTAAGGGTGAATGTTTGTCGCTTACCTTTCCCAGCTTGCAGCCCATCCATTACACGAATTGATGTTCTTCGTTCTTCCGAAGGCAGCTGACCCCCACAGCCCTTATCGCGCGAACATTTTGTCTGGTACTCGTAGTGCAGCGTTCTCCAAGGAACACGGGAGCACCATCCATCATCGTCAAGGAGCCGAGAGGAAGGCAAAGACATGAAAGTGGGAAGTGGCGAATAACTCTGGTGTCATTCATACTCCGATGTGAATTATCCTTTCAATAATGGAAGCAACATTAGGAATCTGTCTAAAAAATTAACCTTTTGCCCAGAGAGAAGTTTCAACACTGTTGCCTTTACTGCAGCCATGATGTTGATTAATGAGACGATGCTACATAGAAGTTAAATGTATGATTTTATCGCACTATTCTTACTTTCAGTTGTACAATATGATTACCTCCGAAATATTTTATCTTGAATTTGCACTTCTCCGCTAAAAGAAAGTCTCTCCATCACTTTTACAGCGCCATTTTTCTGACACCCACAGAATATATGCCACTCTAATTTCTTCCAGTTACTCTAAAAATGGAGAATTTCATACTACAGGAAGTCAAGAAATGAGAAAATTGTATCGTTAACTTTCTTTTATTAGCTAGAGTAAAATCATCGAATTTTTCCCATATATGCTGAAGAATTTCTTGTCCGTTTGTCATGCCTAATCCTTACAAACAGAGGAATTTCGAACTGACTCGTTGGTCCACACGTTGGTGGAGTTTTGGCTGAAATTAATTTGGTACCCACCAGTTTCCCAGCGTTGTCAATAGATTTTTATTCTCCCATATTATCTGGGTTTACTGAATTGCTTAGGGCCTATACCGCAATGGCCCCTAGTTTTGCAGTCTTTCCAGTCCTCAATGTAGAGCTACATTCCCTTAAATGTTTAAATTCCGTATAAATGTAGAGCACGTGTGAATTTCCTGCCATTCAGAATCCCACGCACATCGGTCTGAATCATACCCGCGCTCTTGCAGTAAAGTAACCTCTGGCGACCTTGAGGCGAACGGCTCGCCCGGGACCTAGCACTCTCGCCTCATTACTAGAACATTACGTTTTCCCGGACATTGGTAGCTTCCGGGCTGCCTCCACTTCCTCCTCCCTCGCAAGCTTATGGAAGGTAGCGCGAAATCAGCTGATGCCCCCGCCCGCTACGACTTGTACTGGCCTGCCGTTTTACGGAGCACGACTCCCGATCCCTGAACCGTCGCCCATTCCCAATTTTCAGACAGATCATCTGGGCGCGCCTGCCAATGGTTACCATTGTTGTCTGTAAAACGCTGTTAATATAAAGTATATTATGATACAGGGTGCGGCAGCATAACTTCCTTTTTTAAAATGCGCGCCATTCAGTTAGTTGATGTCATAGCGGAGCGCTAGTGGTCTCGTTCAAGAGGGGGTACTGTAAAGTTTTGTCCCGACACGGTTCAGTCGCCATCATGCGTTGGAATAGTGAGGAGCGTGCCTTTGCCGTTGAGGCCTACTTTTCAAGCGGATGTTCGGTTATTGCAACACAGCGTGCATTTCGGAATCGCTTTAATTTAGCCCCGTTGGCTCCCGTCCCAGACCGCAAATCAATTGTTACATGGGTCACTACATTCAGACAAACTACAAGTGCGACAAAACGAAGAACTGGAGTCCCTCGGCCCGTTAGATCACCTGAGAACATTGAAGCAGTGAGAGCGTCAATGTTGCGATCACCACGGCGTTCTGCGCGCAAACACGCATCTGCCCTTGGACTATCCGATCGTTCTGTGAGAAGAATTCTTCGTGATGATCTTCATTTTCATCCCTATAAGATGGCGATAGTGCAGGAACTTACAGAACGTGACTTCAATTCTCGGATGAACGCGTGTGAGCTTCTTCTTGATGTCGTTCCCGAGGGTGCTATTGTTTTTTTAGCGATGAAGCCCATTTTCATTTGTGTGGGTCGGTTAACAAACAAAACATGCGCTACTGGGCTGACACCAACCCTCGAGAATTGCATCAAAGGCCTTTGCATTCACCCAAAGTCACAGTGTGGTGTGCAATTTCCTCAGCTGGAATTATTGGTCCCTGGTTTTTTGAGGAAAATGAGGTTACAGTGACAGTGAATTCGGACCGGTATGTAAACATGCTACAGAATTTTTTTTTCCCACGGCTAGAAGAGTTGGATTTGGGGAACACTTGGTTCCAACAAGACGGTGCAACAGCACACACTTCAAGAGCATCGATGGCTGTTTTGAGGGAACACTTTCCAGAGCGCCTTATCTCAATTAGAGGCGATTTGGAATGGCTGGCACGCTCTCCCGATCTGTCCCCTTGTGATTTTTATCTATGGGTTTTTTTGAAATCCCTTGTTTATGTGAACCGTCCAAGAACCCTACAAGATTTGAAGACCAACATCGAAGAAGAAATTGCCAACATAACACCAGCTATGCTAACAAGATTCATGACAAACGCCAGATATCGGTTTACGCAATGTATGGAGAATGAGGGACGTCACCTAACAGATTTGATCTTCAAAACAATGTAAATAAAAACTTTAGACATGTACCTACAATATAAAAAATAAATAAATATTTTCCGATGCACACAATAGTTTTTATTGAGTTTTGAAAAAAGGAAGTTATGCTGCCGCACCCTGTATTAAGAAAAACCTGCAGGGGACTGTCATTTATCCTATGTGACTCTCTAAAGCACAACACATTAGTTCACACTGGAGATACGTAAAAAATAATTCTTGGAATTATTTTTGTTAATTTCCATAAGGCTTGGTTTGAATTGAGCGTTTATTGGTATGCCGCTGAAAACCGTGGTTATAAGAAACAGAAAAAATTAATTTTAATAGATTAAAGATTAGTACACTAAAAACACTTGGTACTGATAAAATATCCTAGTTCGCGGCAAGCAATTTACCTCATTTGACAGTTTCACTGGAAACACACAGAAACGACCCTACGTCCACCCCGTTGGCAGACGCCACGCAGGTGTCTGCTGTCGCAGCAGCAGGTTTGAATTTCGCGCCCGGAAGTAACATTTAAAATCAATTTCATCGAAAACATTTTTTTTTCTTTTCAAATAAACTGGTTCTGACATTCTTTATGAACCTAAACACAAAATCTGGGGTATTTTTTGTAACGGGAGCTCCAGGATAGCTTGTATAAATATTGTATAGTGTCTAAAATCCGCCACCGTCGGGACCCGAACCCTCGGACCTCCCTCATGATCGATGCTGAGATAATATTAATTCTGCCTCTGAACACAGCTGCTCTCACCCATCGAGGTGTCCACACAAAACTTATAGTTAGCGGGCGGATATTTAATGAAATGCCATTTTTTCTTTGCGCTTTAAAACAATGACGTTTTGTATAAAAATTCATTTTATATTATGACGAAACAAAAGCACCCATTTGTATATGAATTTTTTTTGTCGATTTCGCCTGATAAGATATTCTTTACCTTTTTGCGTCATTTTTACTGCATTTTTCGCAAATTTCATCGATTGTAATATCATTTTATTGGTACTCGCTTCAAACAATATTAACGAGGTGCAGCAAATGTTCACCACAGAATTCCTGAGTAGCCTATTTGATTTTTTCGCTCATATATCGTAATGTCGGCAGTTAGTACTACGAAATCTAAGGTTCCTGCGACGTTTATTGGCGCCATTGTCAGTTCCGCCGACTTCGCGATAAATAAAGGCAGAGATTTTCTTCTAAAGAAAAAGTCCAAACCAAACGTTTACAAGCTGAGTTCACTTGAACAAAAAGAAAAAGCCTCGATTACATCACTAACATATCCTACAGCTTGAGTTGTTCATCTGAAGTGGTTTTGATCAAATTTTCAAACTTTTCTTTGTTTTTAGGGCATTTTTAAAGCAAATTAACAGCATTTTATTGATCACTTTTGGGACTGTTTTACGAGTAGGTCATCAAAATTCGCCCCCTACTTACTTTCGATTGAAAATTGATACAGGCATATTTTTATAAAGCATCGAAAGCTTTCAACGGACCACGGATCGCACTAACTTAAGTAATATAGCAATATTGCTCAGGTCTCGAACTAGAAACAACATGGTTGGAGGAGACGACGCACATTTGATGAACCGGGAAGAAGGCGAAGGCTGTTCAGGTATATGTTGTAAGATGAATGTTTAGTGGCAGTAAAAAATCTAAAACGTTTTCATAACGATTCTAATGATACCGACAGCAATAAATGTACTGCCCAATTTTTTAATTTCTTGTCTTTTGACATGTACTTACTTTTTTCTACACAACACATTACCTATTTTCGAATGATCAATTTATGCACGTCACTGTGTGTGTAGGAAATTAATTTGTACAATAAGAATGAGGTGCAACTATCATACACAAAAAGCAATTAAACAATAGATACTATGTAAATTTATGTCAATATTTGCAAAAAATTGACTCTCAAATAATGACACCGGGCAAACTTTACTAATTCCAATTTCCTATAGTATGGTTTTTACAAGGGTCATTCAAAAAGTAATGCCTCCTATTTTTTCTACTTAATAAAATTAGTTAGGTAAAAAATTGCATTGACTCTTTTTCTCAAACCTACAATATACCGCAGTAGTAACTCTCTGTGTCAACATATGGCAGAACAGTAGCCGTTTGAAAAATGGACGGAATCGATGTTCGTAAGAGACCGCAGTGTATGATTGAATCCTTATGAATGCCAAAGGCGAAATGACCATTCGCATCCAGGAAACTCTAAAAACTGTATGCGGTGATTGGCCAACAGTGGTTGGCAGCACTTAGACCGATAGGTTCGTCGCTGTAACGAAGCTGAAGGGCAAACCCCCTTAGCTGACGAAAAGCGGAGAGATCGATGACTCCTGTCTCTCCTCGCAACATTCAGCATGTCGATGACATCATTCATGGGGAACGCTGGGTGATTGCAGACATTGGACACAAATCATCTGTCACATTTCACTTTCTGCATTTAAAAATTCAATCACACCACACTGTCTCTTACGAACATCGATGTTGCCACATGTTGACGCAGAAAGTTATTGCTGCTGTGGATTGTAGAAGAAGGTTTGAGAAATAGTGCCTAATTAAATTTTGTCACTTAACTAATTTTATTTAAGTAAAAAAATAGAAGGCATTACTTTCTAACTGCCCCTTGTAATTTTAAATAATACAGCGCGACCTCTGTCAATTTATTAGAAAATTGATAGTGTAAAATGAAGAAACCTCAGTATTTTTTGCAGTCTCCGTAAATACAGAATTTATCAGTGCGCTATTCTTTTCAATGGGCAGTAACATTTTGGGCAGCCATCTGCTGCACAGAAACTCGGAGACGCGACACGCCAAATTTATGTGAACCAACTTTCATTGGCTAATAGAAAAAGAAAGAGAGAACTAAGATAGTCGATAAAAAGGAACGATTGAAGTCACAGTTTATTGGGTTAAGTCGTAATCAAGCCTTTGAAAGACTGGGTAATAATTTTGTGAATATTTTGAAAACGATATGATTGATAAATTGATTAGTGGATTTCTCATTTCATTCAATCACCTGAAAATGGCAGCATCCAAGCAACTCTGAGGAGGAAAATCAGAATATTATAAAGAAATGAATGAAAACGCAAGTGTTTATGTTCATGAGTTCTCTTGGAAAACAGAAATTTATGGGATAACTAGTCGAAAGTTTTGTGATATGCATTTGGGCTATAAGATCTTAAATAGATTTTTCCACAAAACAGGACCTCATAATTCGTTTCATTCCAACATTCATGGTTTTGGGGAACACCAAGACATGCATTTTAAACTTTCAGCCTAAATGAGAATCATCTAAAAAATCTTACGTTATGCATCGATACGAACGATACATTGAATCAGTCAACAGTACATATCTTGAACTTTTCTTAACGCGAGAAAATAAATGTTATTTAACAGGTTTAAAATTTATTTATATAGCATCGTAGGCTATCACGGCCGGGGTTAAAATCAGAGAAAGTTTCCGGAGAAAGTTTCCGTTGTAGGCTGTGGTCCAGTTGACGTTGAAGAGCTAAACATTTCGTCTACGACTACGGCGGACATCTTCAGTGGCGGCAGGGGGACATCCTCGGCAGAATCCGGGGCGGCTGCTGACCCTGCCGCCACTGAGGATGTCCACCGTAGTCGTGGACAAAACGTTTGTCCCTTGAACGTCAATTGGCAACGACATATCGGCCCGGAAACTTTCCTTGATATTAAAATATATTATTTGAAAAACATATTTTCATATTTATTTCCCACTCCATAATCCTACCTAATTAAAAGTTTATCTTAATGCTTAAAAGTTGGTTTTCATTCACATTTCAAAATAAGTGAAATCGATACGATTGTAGTGTAAATGGAACGAGTCTTTAATTGTTACCAACAAATATCAGGCGCTTATATATTTGAAGATCAGGAAGTAAGACAGGAAAAGAGGCAGTTTTGTTTAAACTTCTTATTGTGAACGCTTTTAAATAAAGATAATAAAATGAATATCAGAGTATTCCGATTGAAATAAAATATTCACATGTTCGCTCTAAGTAACACTTTCAGATATATTCCCGATAAACTTTCTCCATCTTTTCCTTTCCTAATTCCATGCATATCCTTTCCCTATGTATTATCCTAACTTCATAAGTTTTAATAGTATTCACAGCCTGTAGGCCAAAAGTTCAACTTCCACTTTCTTTCATAAACTAGATTCAGTAAAGAGTCATGGAAATTAGCCACTTCACTCTTTTTATCATGAAAATCTTAAGAACAAAGGCAATTTGCAAAGACGCGGTATGTAATGAATGTTTTCCCTTTCCGGAACGCTTCTTTTTCCTTCTCCCCAAAATCCAATTAATTTTTCTCTGAAACAATCCTTAATTGTAGCATGTTCTGGTTTCTTACAAAATTTCACATATAATTTTATTACTTAATGCTCCGCTTTCTACAACATAAATCTTCCAGAAAAGAGGAATGTAGAAATGACAGTTGCTTTGATTACACAATACACAAAGTGGTTCATACGCTTTTACTTATTTGTCAAATTATGAGTGATGACTGTGTCTTGCATCAGTGCACACGACCATGCTTCCGGTATTACTACTGGCATAATATGAATGAATCACATTTATAATGAGAATTACACCATTTAGGAAATGATGGCAAATCGTACTCTAAATCAAAATATATTTCTTTTAAATTGCTGACTAAAATAAAGAGGTAAATACCTTTCATCAAAATTCATATTTATTAATTAACAAAGAGCTCAGCAATAATTCACAATATTAAATGAACATTTGGAAAACGATGTCGCTTCGGGTAGTTATAACTCAATAGTATCGCCTAAAGAAATCCATATGATTATAATACGTGAACGTTACTTAAGTCAGTGCTAAATGACATCAAACTATTAAAATTGATACACAAGTTTAAGAGCCAAGTAATATCTCTTCTTCTGCACAACTATTTCTGTCCAATTATATACTATATTGATCTTCAGTAATGGAAAATATTTATTTTATGAATGATATGTAATTAATTATTTAACATATATTGTGCTATTTTAAAAGACTAAATACGCCTCTACCAGGTAATGTTCTTCGTACCAGCGTAAGTGTCAATAAACGCCATCTCGATCAGGGTTTTCGACCATTATCTCTGGATCCGTTCTGTAAATGCTGAAAATTAATGCTTGTTTTGCTTCAGGACATAAATGTAACATCACTATGCGCGTTTTTTAATCTCTCGATTAGATAGTTGCTGGTTTTCTGGCCGATATAGAGCTGTTTCTTTGGATGGCTATTTTGTTAGTAATACTAACAACTAATCAAATATGTAGTTCTGTAATTTTAATCAAATCTGTAGTTCTTTTACGAATTCCAATGAGTTTTCTTGTCCGAGACAGTCGTGGTTTAACTGTTTGCAATACCTATTACACGTGTGGCTCAAGCGAGGGTAAAAGTCATTTATTATTATAATTTTTGCTCATATTTGCGTAAAAAAAGAATTAATTATTCATTCTGATATATTCTATGCCCCATGCCATCTGCTTTTTTCGTCCAACCAAGTGTCGTGCACTTAGTTCTTGTCTCGAGAGAGCCGGTAGCTCCCGAGGAGTAATATTTCTCTGGAAATCACGCAAGATGGCGTGCAGGGGGGCGCCGCACCTTACCTTCCAGCCGGGAAGGAACACCACCATCTTCCGGTATATAAGATGCACTACACTTACTGAACAGATGACCATAGTAGTTGATGCACTTGTAAACATCAAATAAGCAAACAAAATATTTATTTTGTATTACTTATGTGACTACAATGCAATGTTTTAATATGTCAATTATGAAACCTTTATTTATTGTAAATATCATTACTCATTTAAACTTCTGTTAGCTAGTATATTTCACTCCATGCCGTTGTGACAGCCGGTAATCAGCGTCAGCCTGACCTCAAGCACCTGAAATTTAGTTGAATATTGACATTTAATTTCATTTGTTATAAAATTTGCTTCGTTATATATAGAATACCCCTTTCATTTTAACCTTACGATCAAACATTGTTGACATTATATTTTATTTACCTTGTAATTAAACTTACTGACCCTTCACAGCTCACTCTAATTTACCTGACTCCTCGAGTTTTGTTGTTGAGAGATAGGTTTTCATTTTTCTCTTTGCCAACCCATCAGGTTGAGCTCTCAATACTTGAATTGAATATTATTTACATAGCAGTGGAAATCAGACATATTTTACAAAACAGGGAAAATGTGTATATTTCAAGACCTGAAGAACTGTCAATAACCCTCCTCATACATGAAATTACTATCGTTTGTTTCTTAACGAAACATAGTTATCCGGAGGTACGAAATATCTTCAAGACACCTGTAGTTGGATACAGTTTCCCTTGGTGAGAAATAGAAAAACTCTCCACAAGTGTTCAGGTCACATTCAGTAGTTTTAGTACCCAGGTCTAGAAAAGATGGTGTCAGTCTTACATTCTAAAGAGCAAATTCCCAAGGAAAGCGTGCAATTGGGAAGATAGCTTGAGGGGCGCGTGGAGGAAATAAATTGAATGGAATTGAATCGGAGCGTTGGAGGCTGGGATGGGGCCGAGCGGCGCTCTTGTGGGCCAGTGAAGGACCCCGCCTCCCTCGCGAATATCGAGCGCCGGTCGCGAGCAGGAGAGAGGCCGGGGCGGGGCGGGACCGGGGGCGTGAGAGTGAAGGGCAAAACGGAGGCCAGCGGACCCCCCTCCGGGAAGAGCCACGTGGAATTTGTTCTGGTATGTGCCTACTCCCTCCTCCTTCCATTCCCTCAGCGCCTTGGAGCTACTTCGCGCTAGAACTAGGAGTGAGTAACTGCTTTGAAAATAACCGTCCTTATTCAGTAGCATTTGCATTCGTTAAATTTGCTTCTTGTTTCACGTTTTGAGAAATTTTATTTACAGAGCATTCTGAATTCCCCTCCCAGCTACTTCTAGTACCTCTATTATTCTTACTCAATAGCAGCTATTCGATTGTCCCTTTTTCGCTTTTACTTCATTTCCGGTGTCCTATTTGTATTTCTCATCCTAATCTTGTAAAATTCCATTATTTTTTCCTCGCCGCTTCGCTTCTTACTTTTCCTTCACTCCACTCCTATCATCTGCTATCCTTCTTACTCTTCTTCAACTCTACTTCTCTCTTATCTATCTCGGACTTCTATCTCTTGATTGTTGGATTACATACATTCTAGTAATAATGGGAATAATAATTACGATGAAACGTGGCAGATGAAATAATGAGCATGAGTACAAGTAGTAAATCGAAAGGTAAGAGATCTCATAAAATCTTAAAGCGAACCAATTTATGGCTATCGCGGCGTGATCGCGATCTGAAATCTGTTATGGAGAGACAGCTGCTGCTCTCGCTGTCTTGTTTTACCAGCATTCTTTCGAGCAGACCGTTTATGAAAAAAAATATAGTTGTTTGATTAATACTTGCATTATTGCTAAATCTGTTTCCGAGGTGCCGATGGTATTGCTCAACCTGGAACTGGCTACTGTGATAAAGGGCACATAAAATTCCTGAACCATTGACCACTTGCGGTAGACTGTTCGGTCGCAACAAAAAGGGCATCCAGTGACACAGCGCGCCGCGTTTCCCCTTGCGCTTCCTGTTTCTCTGCGGGGGCTGTTCCACCCTGCTCCCTCGTGCGCGCCGTGTGGAAGTCAATGATGCCCTTGCGGGCGCCGATTAGCCGCGCTTCTGACGCGCGGGCAGTCGCTTGTTCGTCCATTAACGCACATGAAGCCAGCGCAGCCCGCGAGGGACGGATCGGCCTGCAATTTGATATCCGAGTTTCATTAACATTTGATTACTGGCCTTAATTTCGATCAAAAGACTTCATAAACAACGAACACTTTCCCAGTAAATTTATTCTGCCCAACTCATGCTATTATATGTCGTAGGGGAAAGAGATGAAGTGACATGTAATATGTAGGACATTCTATAAAGCTTTGCAAAATAAAGTACAGTTTTTGGGGAAAATGTGAGAAATTTTACTAGATTTTTATAACGAATATCATTGTGGATAAAATAAATATACTCTTACATTGAAATTGTTTTAGATTCTAGCAAGCAACATTCGCCGCATCAGGCGGTCGTATTTTTATGCACTTTCACCCACAAAGTGTCATTGAAAACGAATAGAATTTCACTTTGAGGTGCTTTTAACTATTCGAAGAAATTTTATGGGCAGAAATAATACGTACAAAAAAGTAACCGTCGGCTAGTGTGCCGGATTTTCCACGTACGCAGGCTACAGGTTGATGCGGCTTTCTACACGGAGCGAGACTTTGGCAGCACCATCTCACAAATGTCAGTTTGCAAAACATCAGGAGAGAAATTTTCCATCCAGGCGCGGGTAATATACCGCAGAGTTTTTCGTCCCTGGTTCTGTCGGGGTTAGTCCTCTGACTTTCTAACCTCATGACTGCGTGTTCAATCCGGGCTGGAGGGCGGCGGATATTCGATTCATTGCTTGACTGATTGTTTCAAGGCGGCGTCAACTGGTGTGATAATTAGTACTGTAAATACTGTGCATGCTGTATCCCTGGTTGTTGTCGTGTTTCTCCCCCAGTGGAAAGTGAGATTCGGTGTCGACATCCACGTCGACTTGCAAAGTGTTCTCTCTTCAGTTATGCCAGGAGACACTGCCCCAGCCGGGACAAGTTCTAAGCTACCAACTGAGCTCCCAACATGTGGTAGTGTAGTGAATTCAGTTGTGTGTTTAAGGAAAGAGAAGGAAACAATAATGATGTAGGGAAGATTACACACGCTCCGTGTCATCTTTGTAAAGTTACTGCTCTGGTATTCGCCGGATAAACGATGAATAACTACCTATCAGAAAAGCCGGTCGCTAGAATTCTCCTCCAGACAATGGCTAAATTCAGCCTACCTTTTATAGTTCTATGCTAATGTCAGAAATTTGGCACCGTCGGGACTCAAAACCTAGGACCCGGTGTGAATTTTTGAAGGAGGAAGAATCCTCACTCTACGCTGTCAGCTCGTGGCATGCAAAACAGCCTAGGCAGATGCCGTACAAAATTAAATCCATTCTTCAGTACTCTGCACTAACTCGTCCTCTCGTTTTTAATACCAACCATTATTAAATAAGACAGACGTTTGGAGTAGAAAGTGAGAGTAACTTTCAGGTTCTGCAAGGAGTGGCCACAATGCACCCTTGTTTAATTTCCTAGACCTGCGCCGAGGGTAGACATTGTCACAAGCCCTATGATGTATTGTCAGAACGGTTATATTAGTGCTTGTAAATGCGTGAAAAATAACTATTTCTCAACAGAAAATCTGAGAGCAGAAAGAAAAACTGAGAAGACGATAAATTGTGGAAGTGTTCCACTCCAGAGGAAAAAAACTCACGTAGATTTAGCGTATCTGGAAGGCAGGTTCTGACGTTATTTGACGTGATTTGTACGTTAACTGTTGGAGTTTCGCTAGGAAACTGTGTTCCCAACAAAGTTACCTAGCATGTTGCAAAAGTATTCAAATCTATACAAATAAATTTTAATTTATATTTACCATGGAGTCATACGGGATCGGTGAAAATTATATTCCCAAAGCATTAAATCATGTGATGCCATAGAGTAAGAGAAACGAGGGCAAAAGCGTTTAGCGTTAGTTTAGAGTTTGCGAAATAAAGTCATGTCATTCATATTAAGTCTAATGTTTAGATAAAGTTTCTAGTGCAGCGTCATAATGCGGACTTATGAGACACATCAAACATAGATTTTTAAGCAAAGAAAACTTTATTTTCGAAACGAGCGTGTGTAACAGTGCTGGATACGATTGTTTTCTACGAACAAACCCGGGAGTCTCCACCGTTATTTAACATCACCCGTGTGTTCGCAGAAAGCTGTCAGCGGCCAGGAAAAGTGAAGTTCCGGAGATCTCGTATCTTTCCGGGAAACGCGCGAATGAAGTTATCGCCCGGCGCCGGCCGGGCGGAGGCGGCGACCCGCAGGCTCTGGCGTTGCCCAGGTCGCGTCCTAAATTTGAGCGTGCTCCGGGAGTTGTGAGGCCGGCCAGGGAAGGTCGTGTTTCGGCGACGGGCACGGAGGCTCTCGGCGATCGGAGATGGCACATTGTGATGAACAGACAGGCGCTAAAAATAACGAGTCGCTTAACTGCTGCACCGAAATTGTAGATTAATAGTACTTTTTGTTTTTGTGTTTAAGGTAGTGTTATTAGAACTATTTGTTAGAGTATAATAATCTTAATGAAACCAAAGCTATAAAACTGGTAGTTTTATTTTCACTTCGTAATTGTATGATATTGGTCATTTTTCTACTTAACTCCTCGTATAATAATACAACCAATTTTACAGTCAGTTTTTATCCATATTTGAAATTGCACATTTAATTTGTTTGTAACCCATATTAATACCATCTCTATTTTGACATTAAATGAATCTTGTTAACTGGTTACATAAATTGTAACTTAAGTTACATTGTAACTTAAGTTTACAGTACTTTGACAGAAATAAGAATTTGGGAACAGAAACAAAGCATAAAATACAAAATGTATTATTCTTAATACAACAATAGGCTTCCAGCAGGGTAGCATGAATGAAATATACGGGTTTAGATTCTTTGTCTCATTCTCTGTTAAAGTTCTGCTAATATTTTTAATTTTAGTTCCGATTTCTTTTCAATCATTTTGATCGATGCCAGGATACCTTGTTCTAAAATGCCCGTGAAATTTGGAACTTTAGATATTTGGTACCTCTAAAGTCAAAATAGTCGTGTAATTAATACGATTTACTGACTTTTCGCATATGGATAGAAACTGACGGTAAAATTATGTTCCTTTTAATATATGGAGGGTTAAGGAGAAGAATGGCCATTATTTTATAATTTCGAATTACGCTTTTAAGTTTGAGTGTTATTCATAAGGCAATCGAGTAAAAAAATATTTTCTTTAGTTTTAATTGTTTAATTTCAAGGTATGAGTTCAAATTGGGGAAAGGTAAAGCATTGCTCGCGCCGTAACACGAAGGTGTTGGACTGCGTTCCCGAGTTCCACGGTTCCCGTTCACAACGGCAGGAACTTCCGGGGCGGTGTGATGGCGTTGAAGGTGTCCCGAATCGCTGGTGCCGGCGTGGGAGGAGAGGGTAATGCGTGCCGCGGCAGGGGGCCGTCGGGGCAGGAGGTGAAGGTGGAGGGGCACTCGTGAAGCTGCGGTCCGCGGAGCGTCCCGCTGATGAATATTTTAATTTGGACAGCGGCGCAGCGGCCGGCCGCGGGCGCTGAAATGTGGGCCCCGCCGGGCAGCGCGCGTTATGAATCCTTATGAGAAATAATGGTGGTGGCGGAGGCGGAGGCGAGGGCGGGGGCGAGGGCGGGGGCGAGGGCGGGGGCGAGGGCGGGGGCGAGGGCGGGGGCGAGGGTGAGGGCGGGGGCGAGGGCGGGGGCGGGGGCGGGGGCGGGGGCGGGGGCGAGGGCGGCGGAAGCAACGGTGTCGGACGCGGGCAGGCCGCGCCCGGGCCGCGCGCGAACCGGGAGGGCGGCAGCGGGGGTTGACGGCGCGGAAGAACGGGGCAGTGCGGGGCTGGGAGGAAAGCGTTGACGGGGCGAGACGAGACGGGTGAGGGCCGGAAAGAGGATGGAGAGAGGGTCAGGGGGAGAGGAGGGTGCCGGCGGGCCTACTCCGGAATGAGAATCATCACGGCCAGATGAGGACGCGCGCCCCGAGCGGTCTGCCTGCTCGACCAGGCGCCGCCCCCTCCACCCCCCAACCCCACCCGTCACCAGCCCGTGCCGCTATGGCGTCGTCTCCTTTGCGGCTTCCCTGCAGGCCTGGCTCGTCCTTATCTTCAATCGCCTTGTCTGCGGCATGGGCGTCGATTGTGTCTGCATTCCCCTTGCATTTGAATTATTCTTTCACCCCTTTCTGGTTTATTTCGTCCCTTTTTTACTTCTGCCTCATTTTTATCATTCTCTAAGTCCCTTTGAATTGACACGTTACTTTCTTTGCTTTCTCTTTTTCTTGTAACTTGTTTCCGCTATTTCCCTTCTTTTCATAACTCGTGTCTAGTCCATTGCATTAAGTAATTTTTATGCAGTAACAAATATCTGCTGATCCGAGTAGATAATGAGGAGCAGTTTTCACTTAAATTAATGTATGAAGGTGAACATAAGACGTTTCGCAAATATGTATATTGCAAATATGTTGTGTAATTGAGGTGGTAGCTAGAAGAAGGGTCCATTCTCCAAAACTGTGTTTTGAGAAAAACGTATTTCATGTTTTTGATCATAGCATTCCACACACTGGTCTATGTAATTGCAAATGACATATTATTTTAAAACATTATAATTATTTTTAAACTTAATTTCATTTAGAACGTCATTAAATACTTCTTAATGTCAAACATGTGGCGTAAAGAAAAAAATGCGTTTTGGGCCCTTCTTTTGAAGAACATATAATTTTATTATTCAAATGGTGAATGGAGATAAATTCATGAATATTTGATTGGGAATAGATTAAAGGATGCAGAATTCATTACTGCGTTATGCGAAAGAAGAGCCTATTGTCCTATGGGCCCCTCTTCTATTTACTACCGCAATTATATCAATATTTCAAAAAAATAAAAGTTTTAACTGCGCATCCCGCTTCTAAACGGGCATCGTGAGATCCAGCAGCGGACTATACATCGCGAAATGTAGGTCTGCGACGAATCTCACGGTCCAGCGGGGGAGGATCACCGCCACCTCCCGGATTATAGCACTTCTCTTACCTGACTAAATACCATAGTAGTTGATGCAATCGGTAACAATCAAACGAATGAACCTTATTTCAATAAAAATATTTCATTACCAAAAGTATAATTTTGTTGAACAAATTTATTTAGGAGTGGGTCGTACTGTAATTGGCACCCTACTGCAATAATTGCTGCATCCACCCCTCTCACAGAATGACATTTAATGCAATTTTTCTCTCCAACATGATATACCTCCGTACTCTGTAAAGGAGCATGTCGCCAATTATCCAAAACTCGTAGTTACATAATTGTCGAAAAATTGAGTACGTACTGATTCAGTCTGTATCAATAATAATAATAATAATAATAATAATAACGTATTTATTTATTTGTATGTATTAATTTATTTATTTATTTGTTTATTTGTTTATTTATTTATTTATTTATTTATTTATTTATTTTTCTATTTATCTATTTATTTATCTATTTATCTATCTATTTATCTATGTATCTATCTATCTATCTATCTATTTATCTACGTCAAAAACAGTTAAAAACTGTGTGTGACGTGCTATGGGGAGAAGTTTATTTGAAGTTACATTTATGTCCAGAAGCAACACAATGGGCCATTTCAGCATTTGCTCGAGGATCAGGGAAACTGGACGAAAATCTGATCGAGATGGGGGTCATTGAACCAGAAGCTGAAGTACAATACCTGTTACTGGTTTTTTACAATTATACAATCCAAATGGTTAAAATACATTAAATGTCATTGACAAAATTAATATTACTTTCCTTCTGGATGCTCGGTATAGTCTCTAATTGTATAGAAACAGTTGTGCACCAGAAAACATTTTACTTGGGACTTACACTTTTGTATCGAATTTAATCCTTTAATGTCATCTGGCAAGGTATTGTAAAATAATGTACATGTATTATATGTGAATTTTTTGTAGTAAGCTGTTGATACTGTCACCTGATTAATATGATTACTACGTCGAGTGTTGTAGTTGTATGAATGTGATTACTACGTCGAGTGAGTAGACAACGGTGTCTGCTGAAAATGTATTCCCGCCCTTAAGTAAGTCATTTTTGACAAAAAACACTGATTCATATATGAAGAGTCGAGGTAATGGTAAAATACCTAGCTGAATAAAGAGAGGCTTACAAGAATGACGTTGGTGGGATTTATTTATTAATCGTACAATTCGTTTTTGTAATCTAAAAGACTAGGAACTATAAGATGTATTTCTCCATAATATTAAGTCATTTCTCAGGCGGGAATGAACATTCGCGAAATATACACAAAGAGCAGTGTGTAGGCTGACTGAATTTGAAAGAATTCTGAAAGCGTAGCATAAAGAACTTAATTTAGTGTTCAATTTATTTAAATGGACGTTCCATTTAAGGTTTGACTGAATTGAAAGACCTAAAAATGTTGTTACCTTTACATCAGTCAATGGAACACCGTTCATTTTCAGTGAAGTACAGAGCTGTTTATTTGAAATGGAAAACTGCATTGAAAAAGTTTTATTTTCATGTGATATTAATTTGTTATTACGGAAGCAATTTGAAATGTATGCTATTGTGCTATTTACGGGTTTTTTTGTTGCAAAGAATATTTGTATCATTCGCAAAGAGAACTGCTCTTCCGTTTCTGATCCTCGAGGGCATACCGTTTACGTGCAGTTGGAAGAGAATAGGACCTTAAATCGATCCCTGCGGGACTCCACATGCAGTTGGCAAAGAATCAGAATGGCGTGTACATAATGTTCCATTATTCCAGTAAGGTATTTCTACTCTTTGATATCGTTGTTTAAGGTACGAACATAACCAACCTAGAGCAACACCACGAATTCCATACGAAGGTAATTTTGAGAGTAAAATGTTATGATCAATGACGTCAAAGGCTTTTGAAAGATCTAAAAATATTCCAATAGGTGTTTTTTTAACCATCGATGACGCGACATCTTTAAGAAAAGAAAATATGGCTGTTTCCGTAGATTTTGATTTTCGAAACTCATGTTGTCAATCTGAAAACGTGCCGTATTTACTAAGCAATGTTTCCATTCGTACGTTAAATAGTCTCTCCAATAGTTTTGAAAAACCGACAAAAGAGAAATTGGTCGATACTTATGAATTTCATTTTTTTTTTTGCTTTTTCTGAAGAGGGGCTTAATCTTGGCTGTTTTAAAAATATCTGGAAAAATTCCTGTGCATAAAGATACATTAAATATGTGAGTTAATGGGGGTATAATGACGGCGCGCAAGCCTGTAACAAACAATCCGGAAATTCATCTAAACCGGCCGAATATTTATTATTTAGTCTACCGATTTTTTTCTGAATTTCGTGGAAAGACGTTTCGGAAACGAACATCGTGCCTAAAATTTTTGGGGAAACGTCTGATGCTGAATTTTGTGGCTGAAAGCCCTTATTGAATTCGGCAGCAGTTCTCGAAAAGTATTGGTTAAAGAGACTAGCCACTGTTGCCGGATCGTTCACATTTCTATCGTTATCTTTTAAAACAACATTATCTACAAGGTTTCTAGTTGATTTGGTTGAAATGTTTACTATATTCCACATTGCTTTTGTTTTATTATTTGAGTTAAAAAATCTTGGTCATGTTTCATGATTTTAGCCTGAAGTATGACTTTTCTCAGAAATGATTTGTAGTTTTGAAAGTAGAGGAGGAAATCTTGAGATACGATATGATGCTTAGAAATGAAAGAAAGATTTCGTTTGTTTTTACATCATGTTCTAATCCCTAGTGTTATCCAAGAATTGCTTTTCCGTGAAATATTTAATTTCCTCTTTTGAGGAGGAAAGCAAATTTTAAAATGAAATGAAAGCGTTGAAAAAAAGAATTGTATTTATCGTTTGGATCAACAGTATTGTAAAACGCGTCCCGTGACTCTTGCAGCAAGTAATTGACGTTTAATTTTCTTTTTCTTTTAGTAAATAATGTACTCATACGTGTATTATTTATTGTCAGTGTTCGCATTTCTTATAATGTTAAGAATTTGTGCATCGTTATCGCTGTAACCTAAATATTTTGTTTCAATTTCATATCGAGTAGTGGTTTTGGTAATTATTATTATATCGATTGCCTTCTTTGAATTTAGTGTGATTCGTGTAGGTACATTTATTGTAATATCTAAACGGAAGGAAGGAATTAAATTGAGAAACTGCCCTTTCTCGCAAGATTCGACCAGAAAATCAATGTTCAAATCTCCACATACAGCAATGGATTCAAAAGAGCGACTGGTTACTTTCTTTAGTGTTATGTTTTTTTGAGATCATTATATAAACTAAAGCTCTCTTTTTTGGAGGCCTGTGTATGCAAAGTGATATAATTTTTAGTGTAGGAAGATGTACTACAGATACAGAAGATGTCTGTCTTCCAACCGGGCACAACGTCTGGTGGAAAACGAAATTGCTACAAGCTGGTAATCTTCTCGAACTGGCGAACGAGAAACACGACACTTTTATGCAAAGCAACGGAACGAGGCAACGAGCTTCGAAGTTGCGACAGCTTCGTGGGAGCGATACCGAGGGAACCTCAGAACGTGCGAACTTGGCTGCGGACGCCGGCAACCGAGAAGGGTTTCGTCCTGATTTAGACGTGAAGGGGTCTCATAAGTAACAACGTGTTCACAATCGATCTGCCGTAGCCAACTTTCCTGTTTGATAATTTGCCTAAATTCAACTATGTGTTATTTAAAAATTCATTCGATTACATTCGACCGTAACTGAAACCAGACGCTTGAAAATGCTGAACTTCTTGTAATTTTCTTTTATACAGTTGCAGATTTAATGAATGGTTTGAAACCAAAGGTAGTTCATTTGTTAAGATGATTTTTTGTTGTAAATTTACGTTCTTAAATTACGTTAAATTCTTACGTTCTTGCCTTGACTGTACAAACCTTCAAAAAAACTTAATGAAAAAATTCTTCAACTTTAATTTTTATTTTCAACTGAATTCAAAGACTGAATATTTCTGAGAATACTTTATAAGATATTTATCTTCATTTTATGCTATTTTAGATATATATAGTGTGAAAATTATTTGATTGCACAGTTGATAAATTCTTTTATTGAGTATGTTTCTTGTATCCCTGTGTTTTCAGGAACTGTGTTTTAGGTATGTGCATTTTTATCATACTTTTTTCATTGCGATTGTTGTGCTTCTTTAGGTGATTATTGTGTCAAAGATATCATGAGTTAGTAAAATTCTGTGAAAACAGTAACGCTCCATTTTCTACAATTTTTGTTTATCTTAATAGAAAATACGCCCACGGTGTTACAATTCAAAACCAACTTGACTTTTCTGTGTATTCGATTCGAAAGACGACCCCAGACACCAGATTAAAGCGTAAACATCACCTTATCTGTAATAAGTCTCGTGACTTCCATTATTATTCTGGATGCGGCGTTTCAAGCAAGTCTGTTCACTTGCTTAAGTCAAACCATCAGAAACCGTAGAAAGCGGAAGTAAGGAAAAAGACAACGTGGCATTAAGCCTTACGTCTGTATCGTTCTCGACGCTTCAAATATTCATTTTATATTTCTAAATGCAAAAACACTCACATAAAAATATTTAAAATGTGTTACGTGTGAATTGTATTAAATTAATGATAGTTGGCGCTGCCCCCCCCCCCCCCTAAAGAGCTGCCACTGTTGAGTTGCGAGATGGCAGTGCGCGAGTCGCCTTTCGGAATGCCAGAACCATAACTGAAATAAATCAAGACCATTCTTGTTTTTCTTGTTTTCCTAAAAACTCCCACCTTTCATTGCCACACGCTCGCACCTTGAGCGCCATCGCCAGCGCTTCCTTCTGTGCCATCGGCCTGCTTCTCCCGCGAAGACCGCAAGTTCTGAGAGCGGAGCGGAGCGGAGTGGAGTGGAGTGCAGCGGAACGGAGCAGACCGCAGCGTGGCAGAACGGGGCGGAGCGGCGGGGCGCGAATGCTCTGATACGCACAGCGCGGCAGTTGGAGGGCGCGCGACGAAGATGGATCCCCAGGCTTCGCGCAAAGAATGCCTCTCTCGCCTTTTTGCTCATGGGCGGTTGCAAAGGCGGCGGCGGCGGCGGCAGCAGGAGCGGCGCCGCCTGGTTCAGCGGCGCGGGAGGCAACACTGGAGTGGTGGCCGCCGTGACAGCAACAGCAGAGAGAGGGTGGCAAGAGCGGCGAGGGCGGCGAGGGCGGCGAGGGTATGGTATTGGCGAGGCCGTCATGGGTGTAGTGTGCGGAAGGGATAGCAAGGACCGTGAGATCAGCAGGGATGTGGAGCCTTGCGGGAACTGCGGTGACGGCGAAGGCGCCGGGGGGAGGGCGGAGACGGCAGAGATCAGGATGGCGGGCACGGGACGGCGGAAAGGCGCAGCGCGATGCTCGCCTGTTGCCGCCGCCGGGCAGCGCTTAGGACCCTCGATTCCTCGCGCGATAAGAGAAATGAAAAGGGGAAATCCGGAGGAATCTAATCAGCATGTTCACGCTGGCGCTGCGCCGGCGCCCGCGTTCGCGTCGCCGTTTTCTTCCCTCCTCTGCGATTTGCGCCCGCTCGAAGCTGCGAGATCGATCTGAATTGCATATCCTGAGGGATGCAATTGCGAATGTGATAAATGAATATTCACGCAGCTTGTAACGTCGCTTTATGTGTGCTCTGTAGTTTGTACGGACATGAATTATACACTTTATGATGATGACTGGCATCAATCTAGTTTTCGAGCATATGAACTTAGCCAAATTATAAAGCAAAACGTTTCAATTAAATGAGGTATTAAGTTGGAAATCTATATCGTATTTAGTTTGATAAAAAACACGAGGCAAACCATTATGGGAAAGACAAGTTACAAAAAATCTAAATCGAAAGATGAAAGGGAAATAAATATTGCAAATTTAAAACGGTCTTCAAAAGTTTAATTCGTGTAATACACGTTTCCACAGCTATTCTTCGTGGTATCTTTCTCATCTATTTTTGCAAGAGTATAGACAGATAATTGGAAGTTAATGAACGATGCTTCTCTTACAGTTTTTTATCAGACTATGATAACTACTTTTACTATATCGTTTCATTTTTTACGTTCTTTTTCCCTTACGGTCATTCAAAATGTATCAGTCAGCCTGCCCGCTTTTAATATCTATACATGGGGTTAACAGTTCTTTCCATCTCATTAGGGAACAAAATGGGTACAGGTCAAGATTTGTGGAGTATTCTCCCTTTTTCTACATTTTATTTCACCAACTACCCCAGCCTGATGGCTATTATACACCAGTTTACGTGTTATTTAATTGTCGTTATCATCATCATCATCATCATCATCATCATTCGTCATCGCGCATGGTTTGTGTATGAAAGTCCCAAAAAACATCGGCGAAAGGTTAAATCAGAAATTTAGAATTATACCTATTGTGTAATCTCTCCGTAATACGTCGTACACGAAACAATAGCAATATATTTTTTGTACATTTTTGTTTGTCATCAATTTGCCTCCGGGAAACAATTGTGTGTCAATATTTAAATTTAGAGAAATTATGAAAGAAGAAATGTTCCCGTTATAGCCGTTATATACAGAATTATTTGTATTCAAACATGGTCTAGATGGCATATACCCCGTTCGCGTACGTCGTTACTTTCCTTTTTTCGCATGATTGCGACTTCGTTGTGGTGTTTGTGTATATGCATCAGCATTTGCATGTGTAAATGCTGCACAAAACATGACAGCACACTCGGTTTAAGTGAACCTACAGGAAATGCAATTTTCGCATTTGCTCTGCGGCATTTGAAATTATGCGTGTTCATTTCGCTCAGAATCAATTAAATGCGCAATATAGACAGACTCCCTTTATCACTTCGATTCTGAATTGTAATAAAACGGTAATTCCGCTTTACCTTTACGCGCCTTTTTATTCTCTACTATTATATCAGTAGAAGGATTGATATTTATTTGCTGTTTTATGAATTTCTACCTATGGCAAAAGAGAGATGCTGCCCTACACGGGTATTACGGTTGTTTGAAAATTAATCCAGTGCCAAACGCGTGTCGCAGGAAAATATGAAGTTTGATTTCTAGAAATGTCATCACAGCTCATCGACGCTAGCTGGGTCACCGGCCGGGGTTATTTACGCAGGCGCTCAATCAGCTCGACCAAGTAGATTATGTCGGTGTGGAAACTGGAGAGGGTTTATTGTGTGGTATGTAATGGATAAGTGGACTTGGAATCGCCGTACATTTGCGCACTTATCCTTTCTCGTGTAGATACGCTCTTGATGAGATGTTTGAAGGGCGAAATCGATATTTCAGAATCAAAAGACTATTTTACGAAGAGAAAACCCTGTTAAAGTGCTTTTTGTTGGCGATATGGACACACTAGCATTAAAACAAAACTGACGCTGAAAGTTCTCAGGCATTATCTGGCTCGACGTCAAAATACATTTATCAACAACCTCTCCTCACCCTTCACGCTCTTTTATACTGCCACCAACTTTATCGAGAGCTTGATTTTACATCGCTCTGCCGCCCGGATCTTTCAGATGTTAGTTGAAGATCACAAACTAAATAACCAACACTGACAATGAAGACAAATAATATAGTTTAAATCAATGGGTGAAACTCAATGGATCACTTTTAAATGATTTAGTGACATAAAAAACTTCGACGAGATGTGCGAGGAGTAGAGAAGGTACTTGTTTCGAAGTCTCGCGGTTGAGGGGGCCCTTCACCGTAGCGCATAGTGAAGATACGCTCAGGAGGCGATCGCGTCGTCCGCAGCTGTGACTTTCCAACATTCAGCCCTGTGTTTGTTTCCCCGACAGCTGCACCGTGCACCCCCCCCCCCCCGCTGCCCCCGCTGCTTTCGCCCCCGCCGCCCCGCCGCCCCGACACCCTGCCGCCCCGCCGCCCCGCCACCCCCGCCGCTGCCACCCCCGCCAACCCGCCACCCCCGTCACCGCCACCCCCGCCGCCGCCACTCCCGCCGCCGCCACCCCCGCCGCCGCCACCCCCGCCGCCGCTACCCCCGCCGCCGCCAATCCGGACGCCGCCCGCGCCAGACACGTAAGTGGCGCCCACGGCGACAGATGGGCGGCGACACCTGTGACGGCCGGTGACAATCGCTGGGCGCCGCGCATCAGTTTCCTCCGCCACGTCCGCCCCCCCCCCCCTGGGAGGGCTCCAGGCAAAAAGGCGACAGATATATGCTGCTCCGATGCAGCCCTTGTAGGGGATACTTTTGTATGGTTAAGTCGATGCTGCATTTGAAATAAGTTGTGGAAACGAGGAATGGATTTTTAACTAAAATACGCTGTCTCTTATATCTGCATAAAATATTCATAATCAGACCCTATTTGTTTTATAGACAGCGAATGTTAAAAATATTCACTGTCTTTAAAACAAATTTGGGTTTAAGAACATGAATATTTTATGAAGGAATGGATTTATTCAATTAAACATTGCCGTAAGAATGTTCAGACAGGAAACATGTTCAGGTAGCAACCAACATAGTTGGACTATCAGAATACCACGGTTGTTTGCAAAGGTGAAGAATTGTAACACATCCTATTTAGACAAATGCATGGAAAGTAACTTTAGTGTTTGCACACTAAAGATATAATTATCAATGGAAAGTACGCAACTTTGTACACTATCTCCTCTACCTTGCCTATTTTTAAAGAATCTTTATATAAATAATACACATGAATATACATTAACGAACCACTCTACGAACAATGTATTAACTCTTTGTACAGACTGAATTTGCCAAAATTGTATACTATTCTTCGTATAGTTTTGTAAATAATTAATGTTAAACATTGGTGCTCATGCAACACGGGCTCTGGCAAGTGAAAGAGCGTCTTCACATCGTCTTGACACTTCTCAGGAAAACTCAGTTGGTTCTACTATCAGATACGCCTCTGAAGCGAGCGCAAGGCAAACAGCGCGCGAGATCGCATCAAAGTCCGTCACCTAGCCAACAATTGTTGCGGAGAGATTACGAACTTTCCATTTCCAGCGGGTGCAGCATTTGTCTTGTACAGACTTACAACAATCCGAATTCTCAAGGCATTTCCTGCGTAAATGCAAATGCTTTTTCCCCCTACGTCAGATACAATTTTTACTGTTTCCTTTTCTTTTTTTTTTTTGGCTGAATAAATATAAGAACAAATCTAAATCTAAATCTAAAGAAAACCAGGAATTTGGGGTCTGGCCAAATGAAACGTGTTTTACCGAACTGGCGCAATTAATATGCACAGTTTGCATGTGAAGGCCGAGGAAATCCGCATGTTACACGTATTGTAGTCCACGAAGAGTGAAATGTGTCGGTTGACATTGTGGATAAATTAATTCTGGGCACTCACTGCTTACCCGAGCGTTTAAGAGGCGTGCAGAATCTAAATTTTATAACTCCGGTTGTCCCAACGCCTTTGGAGCTGGGGGTTACTGGAAGGCGTTTATGGAATCAAAGTCGAGGATCGTGATGATCTTCTTCGACGCGTTGAAAGCGTGGCGGCAGAAATAAAGACACAACCCGGCAAAGTTGTGCATGTTACAGGGGCCGTGCGGCGTAGATGTCTACATAGCGTTCACGCCATATTGAACACTTGTAGAGCCCCTGTTACACGACGTGAGTGTGCGAAATTAAGGCTATATAGACATATAATAAATTATCCTAAATAACACTTAAATAATAGTTTTTTTCTCTCTCCTTTCATATTCATTAGATAAGTAGGAAATAATAGCAACAGGAAACAATATATAATGTAATTTTTAGGCTACCTTTCATGCAATAAACGGCAAAACACTTTTTTTTAAATTATAAATTGGGTTTACATTATTTCCTTTGGACTATTAATAACTTACGGTATTCTATCACCGGGTCCTGTATTAGCAACGAGGACTGAATCATCCTGTATACTAACTTTACCGTTGGTAAGAATTATTACTTTTCCTAGTACTTGAAAAATGGGGAAATTAAAAGTTTCAAAGCTAAAAGAACATTCTCTAACGCTAAAACACATTTTTTATTTATGAAGAGAATTATTATTTCCATTTATCTTACATTATTAGTTTTACTTAAAAACTTGTAGCATATGAAAATAAACCAGAATTATAAAAGCATCAGGTAAATACTATTTTTATTGTTGTTTATATTAGGTTAGAAACACGCGTTTTCAACTTTTTTTAATTGCTTCATTTGTGATTTTAATCCACATTTTATTTCTTGTAATAAATTTATTTCAGATGATGTATCAGTTTGAATATTATTTGTTTCAGATGTTCCAGATCTTGTTTTCCTTTCGAAAACCACAAGAAAGAATTGGCTTCGCTCTGTAACCTGAAATGACAGGGCATGATCATCTGTAGTTCGCATAAATTATTTCAATTGAGGAGACCTGATATTACATGAAAAACATCAGAAACCTTGTAGAAGTATTAACAAAACTCCAGTGATATGGTACATAGTGTTATCGAGAATGTATTTGCTCACAGATGAATCAAGGAAAATGAACTAAAATTCAGAAACCGCATGAAACTAAAAATGATATCCGATTTTAATAAATTTGTAAATAAAATTGGGTTTAAAATATGTTTTCAAAATATCTCTCTCCATACCACAGTTACTAACGATTTTGTTTGGATGATTGAAATATTGCTATTTGTGAATCTCATGTTATGAGTAAATTTGCGTTGCTGTTGTTATGGTGTTGGTATGATAAACAATTATTAATAAAGAATATAATTAAATTAAAATAATTAATTTAATGATGTATGTCTGATCGTTCATCGTGGAGCCTATGTTATGATCCAACATTGGAAGCTTTGAATAGTACATCAAACTGTTTACTATTTACTTGGATCCAGTATGAAACTGTTTCTTATAGTACTTCTAAATACTTAATTTTTACTTTGAATCCTGCATCCAAAGGAGTTCATTTAAATTGAGATACAGCATCCAAAAGTTTCAATAAGCTGTGTTTATAAGTTTTGTACGTGTATTACATATATTTGGGCAATCCATCCAACTCGATCTTTTAGTGTGGGGCTTCCCGGTCAGAATCGCTGCAGGCAACATCAATGCTGTCTTTGAGCTAAGCTCAGTATATGCTGCGTTCGAAGGCCTTGAGGAATGACAGTGGAATAAAAACAGCTGGGTTATTGAAAGGAGATGATTGAGAAAATTAATCACTCATTTTACCTCTCCAAGTAATTGACAAACAGAACGCCAAACTCACAGATTTACCAGTTATTTGTTCCTAATGTTCTATCGGGGACGGAATTGCAGGGCGTGGCAAAAATAGGCACACAGTAGTTTCTGCAACTAAAAATTCGGAAGGGGAAAAACAGCAGCAAATTTAGATCAGATGACCTAAATTTACAGTTGTAACGACACTAATTAAGGTGCACGCTATAATCATCACCGACACGCATATTAGGAAGAAAAATACATACTTATCTTGTCGAAAATTACTTTTTTTTTAACTTGGTTCTTTTCATAAAGAAAGTCAGAAATTATACTGTTGATTCATGCCGAATCCCGATACATTTATCACTGCTTTCAGTAGTCAACTAAATTGTAAATGTTCATTGTGATCTCTGCTGTGAAGGACCACCTATATTCAGGGATGAAGTAAATTGTGAAACAAATTCCATTATTATCTAAATAAAACTCTGGAGAAATCTAAATTTGTCATTCACGTGTTTTTAATTTAGAGTCTCCCTACATTGCAAAATCCATGTTGTTTTCACAATGTTGATCCTATGCTTGGCTAGGAAATTTTGCAATTCAGTATATTACTATATTCTTAGCTGCTACTTTATGTCCATACGCGGATTTGGTAAGATATAGTACGTATACATAGGACAAATAAACACCTAAGTAAAGCAAAAAGTGAAACAAAAAAAGAGAGTCGCTATAAAAGATGGGGAAAATTCAAATTCGAGGCATGTGGTAAGGGAGCCAATCAGAGCACAGTGCTAATATCCCTGCGCGAACGCAAGATCGCGAAAGCTGTCCGTTAGGATTCGTTTCTTGAATGTCGAGGAGGAATGTAGGCTAAGTGGAGCAATCCGCAGAAATTAATAGATTTTTATTGTTTGTGAAGCAACCAGGAATCTAAATTTTTACCAAGAACTAGTACAATCTCACCAACAGAAGTAACGATTTGTAAACCAAGTAAGAATAATCACGAAATAAATGAGATGAAAGGTAACTGTGCTCGTTTTCGACTGATGTGTTGAGGTTCTAACAAATAATTGCTTTACTTTTCTTTCAGGGTTTGTGGATTTTATGACTTTTGTGTTACGGTTTTGATTGTTTTATGGTTGATTGTGGATATATGTAAGTACCACGTGCTATGGAAGTGATTTCGCACCTCAATTAATGAGATTGAGCGGAAAGCGAAAACTTGTGAAGTACGAATCAGGTTGTGAAGCAACGACCGGGTGTCGTAGATGTGAGAACAATTGGTGCGATGGAGGAGGCGCTACATTTTCAAGACAAGTGGGGGAAGAAAAATCCCGTTTTTCCAACTAGTGCGGAGCTGAAACCCGCCCACATCAAAACCACATGTAAGGTACGTCTCTGTTGCGTGTTACTGTATTAGTTCTGTGTTCATCAGTAGATTTTTGCGCCTTATTAATCAAATTATCTTAACTATAATTTGCTGCAAGCTATGTTAAGAACAGCAGAATAAATCAAACGAATTATTCGTATACTTCAGCGTAGGTTATAGGGAAACGTTCTCAAGGTCAAGCGTGGCTGTGGGCGCTCGCAGGCCAGCGAGGCAGTACTGTTCAGCCGTGTGCCACAATCTATTAGGATAAAGGTTTTGAAAAGAAGAACTGTTCGTGAGATATTTTAAAAACGGTAGCTATTTTTTTGATAAATTGTAAGTTGAGTGATTGTAAGATACGAATTTGTAATATTTTATTTGAAAAGACCTCGTGCAAGTGATCTTTCGCAGCTCCTTAGCCCAAAACCGGGCCCCCTTACGCCCGTATTCCCAACCAGGAGTTACAACGAAAGTAATCTGTGAATCGAAGAATTCGTGGATCAGGTTAACACTTTCATAACGCTAAGTTTTTATTCACAAACCACGGTCATCAGAGAATTGGTGGAATTGAAGATTACCCTTCGCTAGAATGTTGTAATGCATTTGATTGGCTGTAGAATATCTCGATCTCGTGGTCGTGGTACTGCTTGTAAACAATGGTTATTATATACAGCCACTTCAAGTACGATCTCCAAAGTCACATTGTGTCGCTTCATGTACTACTTTATGAATCCAGTGTAAATAATGCCAACATTTCTATTTAAGTAATTGATATTTTCACAATTTTCATTGCCAAATATGGGAATATTATTGTATGCAAAATTACAATAGCAAAAAAGAGGCACGACATAACCTGCAAACGAATTTCAAGCAGTAAGTAGTGATCAGCAGTTCAAGAAGAAATATAAAACAGAAAAAAGAATGGTTTAAAAAGCAGAAGTGATAATAAAGTTAGTATTTATAACGAAGGAAGAAGGTACAACGTTGTGCGTGTAATTAGATGAGAAATTGACGGGATTCATCCGCCCGAAGACACGTACTCCATGCGACTACGTTTTCTTACAAGAAAATGCAATTAATGACAAAGTAAGTGCTTTTTGTTTTAACTACCTTGTATGTTTAATATTTAATTTCATCTAAATAATTAAAATGTCTATACATTGGGGTCTATTTCCACCAACAATGATCGTAAATTTCGAAACCAAAGTTTTGGCTCTTTTGACAGAATTTTAAAAATATATATGTCATAAAAAGTTATGGGTAATCACTAATAATCCAATATCAAATTCAGCTTCATTTTCATAAAATTCATAAATTGAAAGTTATCCTGCCTCGGTGCTGTCAGTTATTTTGTCTTCTTCAAAAGATAGAAAATAATCTTATTTGCGTTTTGATAGGACATAGAACATGAATAGTTTCTGTGTATTGTCAATGTACATAGTTTATACTAGATTAAGATTCCAATATCAAAAATGTTTTTGAATATTCATGATGTCTGAACTGCTCTGCAGAGTTGGATTTCTGAACTTAGGACTGTAAAACATTTAAGTTCTGTTGTATAATGGAAGTAATTACAACAAAATTGTTTTGGTTTTTCAATGTGGATTTTTCAAATTTCTAGTAATTTTATTATCAATCAAGTATTTGAAGAGTACAGAATATATTTTTTTAATTTATTCTTTTTTTATTTTCTTTTATCTAATTCTCTAACCTCAATTGTAAATAATTTGAAACACTAAAGTTTACTGAAGTACATCTTGGTAATCTTTACTATAACATTTGTTGATTGACGACATACATTGATATTATAGTTAAATGAAACATGGATTTTGTCATTACCAACAAACTTTTATTGGCAGTGATGAAACCTGTTATTTTAACTTTACTACAATCATATTCATATCAATAATATGCACATTTATAGACAGTAACACATAAATATGTACCTCAATATGAATATTTTATTTCCAAATAGGAAATGTCAGAGCAGATTACCAATAGCAGGAGCAGCTGTGTGAGGGACCAGAAATTGATAATATCTACTCTCAGGAAAGTAAGCATTACCTCAAGAATTCCACTTTCTAAAAGCATCACATGAGAATTTGAGTTTAAGAAGAAACAGGAGTTGAGCGTGCAATGTTATATTACTTAAAATTTGAATATTATAAACATATAATAAAAAAGTAATGTATTTTTTAAGAAAATTGATTTTCTTTCTACTTGTTAAATTAGTGATGGAATCAAATATGAGCTACATCCTCTGTTTGTTTTTAGCTATCCGAGTTAAGTAATTCAGTTTTTATATTTGTTCTCCAATTGGTTAGCAATTACTATTGATTACATTGAAATCATTTAGCGGGTTTCTCTATTTCTCTTTTCTTATTTTTCTGTATTATATTTGTGACTTAAGTGTTCAATAATATTCCTATATTAGTGCATTAATTTGTCAGAAGTTTTATTTATTTCCTAGAAAAGTTGATCTGTTTCAATATTGTACATTAATGAAATAAATACAAATATTTATTAATTGCATTCAGTTTTTTATTTATTTACATCAAATCAAATAACTTATAACTGAATTTAACAAATGGTCTACTTTATAGCACTTTTGTCAAATTATTAGAGTATTGTTTCTTTAAACCCTTGTAATCCATCTCAGTTCAGTTGATAGCAGTGTATTCAAAAATATAATTTGAAATTTTCTTACCATTTATTTGCATGATTACATTACTAATACCTACCAACAGTGGTTTTGGAAGTTGAACTATATATTGTAGAGAATGTAAGAGTTAAGAGAGACTTCTTAGTCAGAGTAGATGAAAGTAAAATAAACTGTGGAAATATTTTCAATTAAAAGCAAATTACAAAAATATGAATTTATTCAAATATAACCTGCACCAATATAATGATGAGAACAAATTATACAACGTTAAATACAATTGTAGCTGTATTCATTCTAGAAACAATATTCTTATTCAAAATTATTCAGCAAGTAACTGACTACCCAGAAAATTTATATTACTGATGATGAAAAGGAATAGCAAATAACAAAAGAGAATTTCCATTTATTGTTGAAGCAATTCGATTTCAAGAGGAATTGTTTCTACCTTACTGAGATGTAAATATTATAGACTATGTAGGAAAGGCTAATAGAGCCTTGCATGTTCATTAATAGTTGTTTTGTCAAACTTATCTTCTTCGAAAGATCACTTCATCTACCTTATTTTAACCACTTTTATGCTTTTTGAAGTAAATGCAGGATCTCTCTTTGTTTTAAAATCATTTCATAACTTCAACCGTATATTAATCATACCTGTCGTAGTCATCTATATTTAATAGGGTAATAAATGGCGACCAATTACAATTCTCGTATTATACTCCGAAATTAAAGGTAAAACCCACAATAAAGGTAATCCCATCGAAATCGGGATACTTTCGGGTTGGGTAACCCGCGATTCGCAAACGATCCGGCCTCTTGAATAAGTGTGTTTGCTTTGATTCGCGAATTATCTGAACTCGACAATAATTCTTGTATTACACGGTATTGAGAATACGGGCGTAAGTTTTGGAAGAATTGAGCTAGTAAGCCAATACCCATCATTAGTTCTCAATGTTTTTGGAGTTTAATCCGCCGCTTTTTAACAAGTATTGAATTAACTGTCGGGTAATTACCGGAATTAACTGTGATATATCTATCAGTTCCATTTCCTCCAAAACATTTGGTAACAAAAGTAATATAACCGGATGGATTAATTACCATAAAAAATTTCACAATATATAGTTTTGTACTATGAAAAGATGATAATTCTGTCAGTTATTGAATTTCCAGAGTAAATCAGTGCAGTCAGCATTAAATGTACTTTACTATGTGTCGTAAAAATATTTCTGGCTGTACACATTTCTGTTCAGAAAATTTCAACTCCTTGTTCTGTTGTAGAACAAATCAAAGATTTTTCCTGAAATTGTAGTTCTAAGCTACTTAAAAATAACACCTAGTATAGCTGAAAAATGTATTCCCAAGTGTCATTTTTACTTTCTCGCTACGGAGTAGAGAGAAAGTTATGCAATGCTGATCGAAAAAACGGCGAATTTTCGGCAGAAAACTCTTTATTATACGGCCATGGTAACGAAAAAATGGATAAATCCAGTTGCTAGATTAAGAAAACATATACTCTAACACGTGGTGTAACCAAAATCCATGTTTTGTGGGTTCTTGATACCGAAAAATAGAATGACAGCAAAATATGTCTGGCCGTCAGTACTAGCGGCTAACGGTAACGATGCTAAAAGGCTAGCAGCGGTAATGAGGGCGGGAGCCCCTTGTAGGTCCCACTGCTGCTGATAAATAGCGGTCGAGAGCCGGGATACTCCATTCAACATTTTGGCTTTGTAACAATAATACAAGTTGGATTTTCTTAAAAATCTGGAATGTTGTTGGAGACGTTTTGAATTCTATTATAAGTCATCTGAAATCATTTATGTTATAAATGATAAGCGTTCAAAAATTACTGTTTTTTTACTGCCAGAGTGCCAATAACCGAATAAAAATTCTTGGCTTACCGGAATTGGTACAAAATAGATGTCTTTGTTTTCCATTTCGTCGGAGTTTTTATTTTTTTTTGCCATACGTTCGTACAAAAGTAAAGAAAGATGTGTGTGTGTGTGTGTGTCTTTCTGTCTGCCTGCCTGTGCAAGTACTATTTTTTGCCTTTTTAATGTTGTTCATCTTTCTAATAGTTTTCTATGCTCAAGATTCATGGAAAACGTCAAAATTCAATCTTCCAGAAGTGTTTAAAAGAACAATGAAGTTATTAGCACCGATACATTAATAATATTAATTATCTACCAAAAATATAAAATATAGAAAAATATACCAGAAGCAATTTTTTTTTCCCCTACAGGTCGAAGCTCGTACAATGATGGCCTAAACTTCATTTTGTATAGTTTTTAAAATCTATATCAGTCAGAAAAGTATTTGCAAAATGCTTGTGGAAAAGCAAAATGCCCTTCGGGGTCGTTTTCACTATCTTACCCATCTAATCGTAGTACGAAGTTGTTCTGTGTGTGGCGCAACTTCGCGCGAGTAATACCTCACGCCTCTATCACAACAGTTGGCGGAAACTGGGAGAGCGGTCGGGTCTAACTTCACCCCGTCTTTCTCTCGGCCGTTCAAGGCCGCAAACTTTCCCTTTATTCTGGGAAACCAATCAGTGTGGATAATCATGCTTTCTATCCTACCGAGTTCAAGTGACAAATAGAACTAACTGCTGCACTCGAAGAACGAATACAAAGATAATTCATTATTTTATGAATGACAGGGAAACTTTTCTTGAAATCATAACTAGTTAGTAGGTAAATATGATCCACAATTTTGTTAGTACTACCATATATTTTTTGATTGTGCAAGACATACACTATAATTTTGTATTTAATTTTAAGGGAATGTTTTTGTTACTTTTATTCAGTAAGTGTTATTGTGTAATGTTTACTATTTTGATCAAACACCTTATCAGATGCTTTTTTCTTATTCAAGTTGAATCACAGTTTTTATTTTATATTCATTTTCTCAACGATGTATTCCGTAATAAATTATGTATTAGATTGTTTGAAGTCTTAAAATGTAACCAAACGGAGGATACTGTAATCTGTAAATGTTAATAATCCCAAACATGTTGCAATAGTCCGAGGCCAGTATTTTAAATTATATGACGCCCTCTTCCAAGTCGGGAGAGATCATTAATCTGATTAGCATTGAGTTGGTGCAAGGTAGATACACAAGTGGTAACATCTGGAGTAGTATATTTATCCCACAGTGAGAGTGAAGGTAGTTAGAATGTCGCGCCAACAAACATCAGTACATGTACAATTTTTCCAACTATGGGTGGTTTTCGCCTTATTTGGCATGTAACATACGTAAGTTTGAAACAATTTTTTTCTTTGAAATTACTACTATTTTTTATTAATTTTCTTCTCCAAAAGCGCAAAGTACGCTTATGAAAGTGACGCAGTTCCCACATTCGATGAACGTTCTGTATTTTCGAAAATATTAACAACGCAAAACTTCAAAATTAGTGATAGAAATTTTTCTTATGAAATGTTTAAAAAATTAGGTTTTAAATAAGGCTATTGTACAATTTTGTGAAAAGACAAGTGGTCTTCACGAAATTTGTGCTTGAAATATATGCAATGTATAATTTTATACTGAAAAACGGCTCCAAATTAATTCCTTTGTTTTTGTTTTCTGGAATTGAGCGAATGACGTTTAAAAACGGCACGGTCTTATTTCCTTTGACCTCTCCATATTTTAAAAAATTGCAGAAGTTTCAAAAATGCAAGAAAGGATGTGAATTTGTATCAACACTAGTATTACGTAAAGTTTATTATCAATATAAATGGTAATTAAGACAATTTAAATATTTTTCGCAATTTATCGTAGTCTAGTATTGCTTGAATCGAAGAAATATCAAAATTAATTAAATACGGCCATTGAGAGAGCCCGGATCAGGTTTCCGTCCAGTTTCCCTGATCCTTGAGCAAATGCTGCGATAGCCACGCGTTTTGCTTCTGGGCATAAATGTAACCTCAAATTAACTTCTCCCCATCGCACGTCACACATAGTTTTAACAAAGAAAGTATGTGCTGTTTTAGCTTCATTTGTTGTCTGAGACCAATTAACAAATAAATATGAAGGGGGTCTCGGTGTAATGATATTTCGGCATTGTGTGCATTTGTACTAATAAAATTTGAGTTTTAAGTCTTTTTTTTTTTTGACAAATTATAATGGAAATAATCATAATATCCATATCATAATTTAAGAAACAAAAGGTACTAGCGAAAACACAGCATCGGAGATGAGTGACATGGAAAATGTGAGTGTATATTAGCGCTTGACGAAAATGACTGCAACATTTGGGGAATCGCATATATAGCGGTTCTTTATGTATCGAAAACTTGGGCAATCCAAACAACCCTATGCCACTAAGCAGGAAAGTGTCATTCATATGATATAAACATATCCGGAGTACGAAGATAAATTTCCAGTTTCCAGAAGTGCACCTCAAGCGCAGAGAATGTTTCTTATGACAGCTTTGGAAAGTGTCATAAGAACGAGTTGTTCAAATGCAATAAAAGTACGAGCTAGTCTCAACATGCGTTAGAAGTTTGGAAATTATTCCCTCACTCGTAAGGTCGTGTAAGGCAAGAACCACTGCCATAAACCATTCCAGTAAAATCGAAAACATTCTGGTAATACATCAGATTAAACAGTTAATATCATTCCGATAAAGGAAGTGGTAATCGTGTTATTTCGATGGGCTCTATACAGAGCGACAATTTCCTCACACTTTACAGTTTTTATGGGCAGTTAGTAGATGATGTTCATAGCATCAGAAGGATGTCAACGGAAATATGAGCTTATAATAGTGGCGGATGAAACACTGAAAAGTACGTGGATGGGACACAATGCCGCGCAGACATAGCCATATAGAAAATTGTGTGAAATTTGGAACCATTAACGTCCGAAGACCTCTTATCTTCCTCGTCAGCATTATATGAATGAGAGGAACATTATTTATTATTATTCT
The DNA here is from genome assembly GCA_038098605.1 of Gryllus longicercus. NCBI lineage: Eukaryota > Metazoa > Arthropoda > Insecta > Orthoptera > Gryllidae > Gryllus > Gryllus longicercus. Next base: position 2,031,123 of record JAZDUA010000234.1, on the reverse strand, counting down.
CTTTCATTAGATATCAAGTCCAAAACGAGAACGATTGTATACTGCTTATTTCTGAAAGCATAATTTGTTGTAAACAACAAAATGTATACTATTAAATATTTATTATTTATTCATGATCATTCAGTATACTCTTATGCGTGAGACTGTCACTGGCTTCTGCGTGAGTTATTATGAAATAGTGACAGTCAACATCAGCATTAATGACATTTCAGTTAGGAAATGGAGGATAAACTCTTACCTTCATGTTTTCCTTCGCCTCAGAATAATTCGCATTTGTAAAGTTTTCCTGCTCGAAACTCAATATTTCTTCACAACAAATAATTTTTAGTGATACACAATCAGCAGCCATAACAATTTAATTTTCTTGCTAAATTAGGGCATCTGCTATCTCACAGCATTGGCGACATCTGTAACTCAGGGTTTGTGGAGGTAAGGTATACCCTCTACGAACTCGGATAAAACGAGTTTTAATTAAAGCAAATAAAAAGAGTAAATTGTTTATTTAATTATTTTTTCGATTATTTGTTAACAAATAGGAACGCTATGTTTTAAGTTGTTTTATGATATTATGTTAATATAATATTTAATGTTAATATTTGTATGTGAGTCAGTGGTAGGCGAAATTGCATGGTTCCCTTCGATTTTTTTGTTTTAAATCGAAAGTCTAGCAAAGTGTTTCATTTTCGTGGTGTCGTAACGGGTTTTGAAAAACTAAGCTAACAGTAACTTGCTTCAACTGTTCAACCCTTTGGAGGTGTTCGAGAGCACTCAGCAGCCTCGTAGCAGCCAGGGGAGGAAATACGAGCTTATATGAGGGGCTCTGATAGCCGAGACGCACCCTACCGCAGACACGGCGAGCTGTGTTGGCCATTGCATTAGATCTTTTGTAATGGTAAATGCACCTGAAGTACGCATTGCTTAAGAAGAGCAATGAATATTTCTTTCAAACTGTACGTGAAAGAAATATCACCCTTCAAACATGTTTAAATTACGGTCGCGTCTGGAGCAGGCGCCCTGCTTAAGGTCATGGGTGATTGGGCTCCCCAAACCGCCGTCAACGCTAACACGATCCAGACGTGGAAACAGGAATGTTTGGGAACTTGTGAGTTTTCAAAGGGCAAAAGTCCTCTGACAGTTATGTCAGTTTATTGCGTCCAGGGCATGCCGAGTTCTGGCGGGGGTGGCGTAATGGCCTCGTAAATCTCCCTGTTTCCCATATAAGGATCCTCTAGCGTTGATATGGGACAGACAGCCCAGAGACTTTGCTGTGTCAACTTCACGCTGCTCTGCAGCTCTACTTTTCAATTAAACTTCATACTTCATCGGACTTGGTCTCTGTACTTGAAACCTCGCTCACCACCACGCTCCTCCAGGGACCTTAGCTTCCCTGCGAACTCAATATTTTTGCATCCTGTACTGGAAGCATTTGTAATTGCCTGCAATCGCTGCTAGTAGCACGACACCTGCAGCGAAAGGCATTACACTTTGAACCGAGCAGTTCTGGCGCCGGAGGCAGCTGGCGGAGGTGCCGTGACGCTAAGCTAAGGGCAACGGCGATAGCCAGCGACGGCGTCGAAGTCCGAGATTGAGATGCGGTGCGGGCGCCTCTCTCGGGAAACGCCGGACTGCACCCCACGCCAAGTTTTCCGTCACTCTCGCTTCCCAACTAATCCCTTTTCAGTTTTCGTTACCTGCGAGGGCATATCATTCCGTTTCGTTTTTCCAGTGTTTTGGAAAAAGTGAACATTTTTGTTAAGTTTCCATTCATCAGTAGCGCAAATGGATGTTCTCGATCAGTTCAGCGAAAACCTCGAACACAGATTAACTTGGTAGAATCTTCAGAATTGTGTATGTTAAGTCAGAAGGACAAGAAGACGTTCATGATAGAGGTATTAAGTTGTTTCCACAAACTTTTAAATGTGGTTTTAAACGTTGGCAGTGCTCTAAAAGGTCGTGCAAATGTTTCCTGAAATCAGAGAGTAGTGAATCAATTTTAATCGATCAAATAATACTTGGCGCGCCACGCTAAACCTGGATATCAATTCTTACGTTAAGTTTAAAAACGGAACGGGATGAAGTCGAGCTGCGCCTTTTAGGGATCTAGGTATACGGCTTAGGAGAAGGTGACTGCGGGATGCAGTCGGTATACTCCCCGTCTCTCTTGTCCACTCCTGCTTCACCCCTCCGCCTCAGCCCCCCCCACTGCCGGCATCCCCGTCCACGCTCTTCTACCCCCCCCCCCTTCCGCTACTGGCCGTACCTGCTGCGTGGATCGTAGATTGTTGCGCGCTCTTGCCCCAGCAGGGCGGCCGTATTAGTTCATGAAGTTGGGCCTGTCGCCGGCCGTTAGCCGCGGGCTCGGTCAAGTATTAACGGGCCGGCGGCGCCGATGCCGCCGGCTGCGCTTTATAGCCGTCCCTGGCGGGGGCACAGGCCCAGGCCCGGGCACGGGCACGGACGCAGGCACGGGCAGAGGCAGAGCGAGAAGCGGGCGGGGAGATGGAGAAGGGGCGCGTTCACGAGGACGGTGAAGGCGCCAGGCAGAAAGAATTTCTAGAATAGCGGACCATAACCAACTCGGTTAAAAAATAAAGTGGGACGAAAGGAATGAATGTCAAGGAGGGAGTTATGTGAGGTGGTAATAAAAATGTTTAAAATAGGTTCGCAATAGTGGTAGATTTACGGGAGGGGGGCGTCGGCTTGGGAATCATGACACAAATACATTATGTTCTAATTTTTCCCAATATATTTGAAACAATTACAACGTATTCAATACATGACTTTCGTTGAGAGGTTTCTTATTATAACCACGTATTTATTTTGTTTCAAGCTACCAGGTTTTTAAAATGTATATTATATTTTTAAGAATATGTATGGTAGTGGTATCCGAACTGAAATAATTGCCCCCTTCCCCTGTCAAAATACATTTTGTATCCTTTCTTGTTTGAAAGTAGAATAAGATGTGGAAATGGCTACAGGCGAATGTACAAAACAATGGTTGCGTAGATAATGTTGCAGGTGTTAGCAAAGGCGAATTCATGCCTAATCCTGAAGTCCTGAGAGGGGCGGCCTGCAAAGGAAGTTCTTATGTGAACAGTGAATTTGAGAATGAAGAAGGAAGGAATAACAGTGATAACGAGTCCCTTCAGTTGTAAATGGTGATACTATTGCAAATGTGGAAAAGACGAAGACGTGTATGACAATTATTGAAGTTGGAAAGTAGAAAAGACGAATGAAAAGGGAAGAACTGCGGCTTGGACACGAAAAAGTCTCCTTACGGTGTGTTGTCAACGAATAATAATGATAATATCTGTCTTTGCTGCAAGAGAAGGCACGATATCTCTAAAGCAGGGGAGAAGCTACAACAATGGATGAAGGGAAGATTATGACAGTGGTTCAAATGATTGTCGTAGTGTCACTAGAACAAATGGAAGTTTCTGAAATAATAGACGAGGTGAGATTAAGGTGCATGATAAAAAAAGTCATTAAATCAGAAGTTGTGGGCGGAAATATTCCAGGGAAATTAGGAGGAAACGTAAGATACAAATAATAAGAAAGATCAATACGAAGTTACAAAAGAGCAGACCACTACGCTGAGAAGACAGAAGGATGTAAAGGGTAGCGGTGTATAGAAGTCTTTTAAGATTTATAAAACCGTTAGGAAGATACAGAAAATTATAGGAGGCATTGGCACGGAGCAGACGGTTAAGGTTGAATAGACAAAGGATTTGCTTGAGGCTAATGAGTGTGGTTCTGAGAGAGTAGAAAGCAAACTACCATTCATGCAACGCACATACGGTTTGTGATATGAATCTTTGTGTAACGATTGGGTCAAGCACGAGGCTCGATTTAATTGTAGAGGATTGAAGTTATATGCTTGCATGAGAACCGTGAAAGATCTTGTAGAGAAAAAGCAGGGAGTGTATTAAGTTTTTCGTCTTCTGTAAGCATATGTAGCATGTCAAACTTTGTCATATTTTATTAGTCCAAATAATTACCCATATGCATGCTTTCTGTACCATTTGAAGTTTTATTATTCTAATTTAAGTGTCGGGTTATTCAGAAGGAAGTTGCAATAGACGAATACGGCATACATATGTGATTTAATGAAAGTATAACGTGTGCTAATTGTTCGCAGAAGTCTCAGTACATGCAATGGCGCTAAAAATTCACAGTAGCTTTTTAATTAATATACATAGGTTGCAGTTGAGTGTTGTCGATCAACACTACCAGGTTCGTAACTCCGCTCTACACCAGAGGAAATCTGTGTCATTTAATTCAGATTCGAGAAAGAACAGAAGCTGAGATTTTATTTGTGGTGTTTTCCAAATTGATAAGCATGTAGTGAATTATCTGGTTTCAATTGTATGCGTAAGGAATCCGTGCAATTGTTTAAGATGACCAATTCTTCGTTACATCTGTGTGAGAGTGAAAAGAGCCAAGGCGGATTACCTCTAAGATATGCAAAAATCATCAGCACACATTCCGTATTTTCAATATTTGAATGCAATTACATCATCATGTACATTCTAGATTAAGAAGGCCAGTGGTTTTAATATAGTCTCCTGAACAACTTTTCGGTTAATTCTTTGATCATTTCTACCAATGTCTTCTATTTTTTGCAATTGCTGTGTTACCATTTTATCAACATCTATTCAGCGCTACGTCTTATTTGCCCCTGCCTTGAAGCTTATAAATGAACCTGTGGGAATAAAAAACTCAGACCGTATAGAAAAAAGGGGTTTTGATTGATAAATTGATGTGTCCGGGCGCGTCAACTGTTAGGTCATTAGTCTCGCAAGTGCAATGCATGGTTTTTATCACAGGAAGTGGCGGTGATCTTCCCCCACTGGCGAGATACAGTGCCGATTACACGTCGCTAGCGAGGTTCCCTCTGACCAGATATCACCCACCCACGGGGTACCGCCCCATCTGGGACAATCTCTAAGCTCCCGACTGCTCTCACGATATGTATGGTAGTGAATTGCATGTAAGTATAAGTACGTGTAAGTAAAGGGAAATAACAAGAATGTAGAATGCAAGATCTCGCGCGTTCCGTGGCTCGTTTGTTAGGGTACTGCTCCAGCATTCGCCTAGTGTTGATTAGAGAAACCATGGAAATCTATCGATCAGAACAACCAGCTGCTGCAATTCTCTTCCAGATGGCGGTTGAACTCGACCTAGCTATCTGGCTAGTGTCGAAAATCCTGTCAACGTCGGAACTCGAAGCGTAGGACCTCTCGGTCAGAGGCACTGCAGTGTTATCAATTGATGCTCTGAGCCACCCAATGTAAGTTGGTCGAATGATCAGTGTCAGCAGTTTAACTGCATGACGACTGAGGCTAACGCAGCGGCAAATGTAGCGAATACGACCGTGGCAGATGAGCGTTTTTAGAGTCGAGGGAGCGGGATTGCTAGGCCGGGAGGCAAGGGGCGAGCCAGGCCCGGGCGACCGCGAGGTGGGCTGTGGCGAGGGACCCGGTCCCTGGGCCCGCGCTCAATTCAATCGCTCGCTCCCTCGCCCGGCTCTCGTATTTTATCCTGCGTGTTCCTTTAGTCTACATCGATACGACATGTGAGCTGCAAGGCTGCTATCCATTAGAGGAAGTTAAAGCAGCTGTTCTTGACAGAATTTCAGTTCGACGATTCGGGAAAGTTTTTGTCTGATGTATGGGATTTTTATTGTTAGAGGGTTTTCTTTATATTGATAATTGTATGTACTTTGAATAGTGGTAGTGAAAGTAGAAGTAATTGTAGTAGCATCATTTCTGTTATTGGAAACTCAAACTGAAGTTTTGTTGAATTTCCATTAATTGAATATTGTTGGAATGGACATAAAATCTGGGATATTTCTTGGAAATTGTGTAAATAAATAAGACGTGTAACTTGTAATATTTGTAAAATTCTCTTTACAATTTATAAGATTTTTGTGATATTTCGATCAAGGGGATGTGGTTCCGCACATCTCTATTGTATATTTTTAAGGTAAACTAGAAGTAATCGGTGTAATATTTTTCGCAATATTTATTTTTTATACTAGTTTATGACTTATTGAAAATAATTATTTTCTTTAAAGTTACCAAAGTTCGCATTCATGCGATTATAATGATTTTATCAACAGGACAGGATACTTTTATAAACAAAATTTTGGTTTCAAAAAAGAATGTAGGATGTTTTCTACGTCTAATCGTGGAACAAAATTGTTTTCGACGTTTTCCTACTGTAATATTATATACATATTTTTTTCTTAATGAAATCTATTCCACGAAATTGGATCTTTAAATGAGGTGTTTTTCAATTTTCAAAAATGTGAGCAGTGTTTGCGTAATGTAGCTTTAAATATAGGGGGAGAAATTCTCAAAAATGATTCCGAATTTTTTCTTTAAATTTTTCTTAAACAGAGTAAACTACGGTTATGAAATTCATGCAGGTCCCATTTTCGGTAAATCCTCAAATTTTTTTAAAATTCAAAAAAAAAAAAAAACATCAAAACTACAATACTGATAGAGATTTTTTAATTAATGAAATTTGTATTTCAATTTTGTCTTTAAGAAAGGTCATGTACATTGTTTTAAAAATATGAATAATTATGATATGAATAAAATATATGAATGATTTTTCAAATTTGTAAATTTGAATTTCCGGCACGTTTTTGCTAGAATCTTTCAGAAGTTATTTTGTGGCAATACTACATGGCGTCTTCGCGACAAGGCAGTTTGATTTCTCTGAAGGACTTCTCATTATTGGGCGGTATTTCTGGGAATATGAAACGCAGTTTTGTATTGTTTAATATGTTAATGTATTAGCTTTAAATTGATTAAATTTTTGCGCAGAGTGCGGTCTTATTGGTAATGCATTTTATAAATGGTGGATGAGTTGTGATAAGAGACAGAAATTGGGATATTGTAATTTTACGTAACCGTTACTAATGCGAGATAGTGCATGTTGTTGTAACTCCACTACTTTGAAATAGTTGCGCGTCGTGAGATACCCTTGTCTCTGCTTTGAACAACTTTGATATGTTTAAGGCAAGAAATTGTAGACTTTTCTTGACTTCACTCTAAAAATCACGTCATTCCCGCCAAAGAGCGAATTCAACTGTGTTGCAACTTCTTCAGCAACAGAGGTATTGACATTAAATTAATTTCCTAATCGCAACTATCCATTTTCTCCATGAAGTCTTGAATTTGTATTAAACGATTAATAAAATGGAATAACATTTTTTGATATTAGGATGCCGGTAACTAGAGAACTGGGTTGCAAATTTATAAACATAGAAACATAAACTCCCTGCAAAGACCATTCGCCGCGGGGTCCTTGAATATTTGCTAGGAAACTGAGCACAATAATGAATGCGAGCTAATTTTGAAGAATATAAAAATATGTTGTCTCAGATCTGAAAATCACTTAATAAACGTTTACTATTTTAAATTTGCGCAAATAACTGGTTTAGTAATCATTAGCCATTGGCAGAGAAGAGCAGAACCGAAAATTTTAATCTGCGATATCGATTTATTTTTAGAGGTCACAATATGCATTCATCATACTCAATGACGTTTTGAACCGGCAGTCAATAGACGACGTGGAAACGTTTAGAAATCCTACCGACCGAAAGAGGGGGTTGAAAGCATCAACTAATGACTCTGCAGTGGCTCTGACCGAGAGGTACTATGGTCGAGACACGGCGGCGGCAGGATTTTCGGCACTAGCTAGATAGCTAGGACGAATTCAGTCGCTGTCTGGAGGAGAGTTTTAGCTACAAATACCGTACACCAGATCTCTGAATTACTGTCTCTGGTAGTCAGAATTTGTGGGTCCTTGCCAAAGAAAAATCGATCGGCGGAAACGTCTGTCAGTCGGTCGTCAACGATAACCCCTGAACTGTTTAGCTCATTTTCTCTAAAATTGATATTCCACGATCGTTTTAAATGAACTCTTGGCTCTCTGAGTTTCATACGGATATTTGGTTTTTGAGTATACTTAACAAGAAACCTCAAGAAACATTTCAACTAAACAAATATTTTGATTAAACTTTGTCCTCGAATAGCGAGCACACTTACGAGAATTGTGAAGGTCTCATTTTCGTTGAGATCCCTGCTTCTTCGAAAAGTGCATATGTTCAATGTTTTTTGGTCGTGTTTCTATAGCTACAATTTTAAATATATTTTTCCTCAATGAAATTTGTCGTTAAAGACATTTCTTGAAAAAAAAATCATGTATACTTTTTCAAAAATATGATTAATTTTTGTGTAATGTGTCGTGAAATATAGGTAATTTTAAATATTTTAAATAATTTTTTCTCAAAATCTGTTCCATTTTTCTGTAAAGTTCCCTCTTTGTTTGTTCGAAAATGTTAAAAAAAGTTCAAAACTACACAATTGGCGGTTGAGATTTTTGCCTTAAACAAAATCTGTTCTCACGAGTACCTCTTTAGTTTACAAAAAAAAAGCGTGTAGTTGTGAATTTCTGTTTTTAATTAATTACATTTTGTTTTAATTTTTCTATTTTCTCTTTGCTGTTCACTGCTCCATTCATTTTTTCGTAATCATATGATCAACGTTTATGTCAACGTATTTGAAATGGACATTCTTGCGGACAATACTAGTCAAGATGTGTACAAACTGCAAAGATACATTTGAAACGATACCGGAATCATCTCCCCGTGATGATTTAACTCATGAATGATATAACATAAACCTTACGTGATTGTAAGTATATTAGGATAATTATTACATAAAATTGCTTTTACTTTTTAATGCTAGGCCTATGGTATATTGGGTTCGACGACAACAGTGTGCGGTCATTCACGAAATAAATGATACATATCTTTGGATTGATGTGGTGTTTTGAATTTAATGAAGTGTGTTTCCAACGCACTAGTGTTTCTGAAACCAAATGGTGAGCAATTAATCATAATCCTGCTAAATGATACTCTACTCTTCCACATGCTGGGAGACCTGTCTGCAGCTTAGAGCTTGTCCCGGCTAAATTGGTGCCCCAATGAGAGATACCTGGTTGTTGAAATCCCCGCAAGCCGACGTAGATCGGCGCCGGATCTTGCCAGCCAGCAAGGGAACATCACTGCCATCTCCTGTAACGAAACCATGCACTGCACGTACGGAACTAAGGACACTTACCATGCATCATGCACTGCACGTACGGACATTAGGAGTTGACGCACCCGGAATCATTAATCAATCAATTAATGATACATAGGCGTCCCGATTATCGAAACTAGAGCGCGTATAGTGATTTTTTGTTAGGCAGTGCTGTAAGCCACATATCAAAATGTTTATTGAATCCTGATCATACCTGCAATGTTAAAATTCTTTCATGTCATAGAAAATATCTGGAAATGAAGTTCGTTGAGAATATTAGAAGAAACGTAAAAGATTATGCTAGTTAACTAATCACCAGCTCATGAAAAGGTACTTTAATGTGCGACACCATGGCGAAAGACATTAACTTTGGTTGTGCGACAGACCGTTTAACCCAAATCTCCCCGAAAACGAGCAATTAAGCACGCCCAAGAATGACCAATAAGGTGTGAAAATGATTTCTAGGCGTTTAAATATTTGTGAGGGGAATATCTATTTTTTCTGTTACAATGTGTTAAAAAAATACTGGTTTGCTCCGTAAATAAATTATACGAAAAATTTTAATATTAAAGTCTCAAATAATATGAATATTTCTGATTCATTGGCCATTCTTCTGAAGTGCAAAAACTATTAAAAGATAAGCAATATTTGTTTGCCCTAGTTCGCGGCACTGCCCCAGCTTACAGCACAAAACTATTGAGCCAAAAGTAGTACATTGAATTTCGATTTTAGTTTCATCCACTGGAAGAATTGTCACACACCGATTTTAAAATGCAACGAGTCTTTATTGAATTAACGATGTTATTTCTTAAATTGAAAGCGACTGATTTGGCTCAGAGCAGCATGGCCATTGTATCTGCAGAAACGTTGACCGGGTGGTCATGGTGTTAAGACCTGACGATGCCATACTTTCGATAATAGCTAGTGAGCTACATATGCCGGAGATTTGGTAGGAGACAAAAGCTTTTTAAACAGTCGAATACTCTTTTACCAGTCATTCAAAGTTAGTTTTCTTAAGAATTTTCGTAATTTTATAACGCTGTACAATATATTGCACACTTTACTTTATCTTAATGAGTAATTCATCGTTAATCCATTATTAATTATTGTTTTTAACTGACTTGATAAGTAGATTTTCTTTTACCATACAATATAAGTTGATTATTGCAGTGTAAGTAACAAAATACATTTAATTCAGATTTACAATCCTTAATTTTTTTATTTTTCCGAATGTATCGTAATGTCGCGTGACCCCGCCAGCCTTCTGCCCATGATCTTCGAGCCGCAACGGCTCGAGGTCGCGAACGTGAGCTCTCCTCACCTCGCCGCGGTTACTCGCGGCCGTCTGGCGCGTCGATTCCCCCTCTAGGAGGCACCGTTTCCCTTTTCTCACTAGACAGCGCGGCGCCGCGCCGACTGGCGGGCGGTGTCCGTGACACTCCATCACGCCCTCCCCTCGCCACCACTCAACCGCACCCTTTCACTCCTGCGCTCCACATCGCCCCATTCCAAGCCCTGATCATCCTGTTTGTGCCGCTGCGAGCCGTAGGTGTCGCGTTGTCTCACCTCGTCCCGCTCCGTTCTGTTCAGTTGGGCACCGTCGTGTTCGACGCAATTGCGCTCCTTCTAGTTCTCTTCCGCGCTGGGCCGCACCTCGTTCCTCCTATCCGCTGCATACCTTTCCACCTCGTTCCTTCCCGTCTCCGCGCGCTGCGTTTGGTCGGCGGGCACGGGCCTGAGGCAGCGGAGACTGCCGCACTTGATTCGCACCCTTGTTCTTCCGGCGCGCCTCGCTTCACTCCGCCTCGCTCTCCAGCGGTTCATTAGCAGCGCCTTGTTAGACCGCACCGCGCGGCGCCGCCCCCTCCCCTGCCCGCCGCCACCAGCCGCCGCCCGCCCCGCGCACCGCCGCCACCATCGCCCGTGCCCCACGCCCCCGGCCACCGCCGCAGAGCGCCCCCGGCGTCTTCGCGCCCCCTCCTCGGTCAACGCCGCCCCCGCGACGACGCGGCCTTGGCCCCTCTGACCCCGTGTCCGTCCCCGCTGCTCTCATATCTCCGGCGACTCAATGCCCGCCCTCCTTCCCCCTGCTTGCGCCGCCTACCACTCGGCCCCTTCGCGCTCTCTCGCTGCAGCTTCTCCGTACACTCAATGTTTTCGTGTGGTGACGTTGCTGTCACTGGTTTTAGTACTGCCATGCTGCGTCTTCCATTTCTTGGTACTTCTTGGCAGCACACGCGCTCCGTTAAATTGACATTGTGTTTGTTTTCTTTTTGCCGTTCCTTTCAATCGTCATCGTTCCTCTTGACAGCCCTTCGATCTCATCCTATCTCAACATTTCCCACCCTGCCTTCTTGTCGCACAATCAGCAAATCGGGTACGTAATTTGAGGTTTGTTGTAGCTGCCTCTGTAAACCACAGAACGCATTGTGTTGCGGCGTCATCCGCAGTGCGCCAGGCAGTTGTGAATTCAGAATCGCCATTACGGACGACTTTGCGTACGCTGTGGCGAAAATGACCAGAAAAATCATCCTAATGTATTCTTTGGCACTGTTACAATATGTTCAAAAGTTTATTGACAAAGACGACACTAAAAGAATATCACTGATAAAAGAGGCCTCGTCCCAAAATGTTTTCTGAAATAAATAAAAAGGGAGGAAGCACGTTGAATTTAAAGCCTTCATGAAATTGTATGTCTATAAGGCGTTCCTAGCTTCCCAGTTTCTTATTCTTTTTGCGTTGGCACTCTATTACCCTTCACACCACGACCTTCAAATGAGGCTTCAACATATTTTTCCCTCACCTATCCCAGCGTTTGTAATCCCTCGTTCCTCGTTGGTTCCCGTGGCATTCTACCGTGTCGCCCTTCCGAGATTTGCAGACATGGAACCTCCCCCTGCACGTCTGCCAGATGTGCCCCGTTAACCCATTTTAACCCGTTGTAAGGTTACTTTTTGCCGAAGAAACCTAGAGGCCCTTTTCCGCTGCGTTTAGTCATTTCTGGGGGTGGGGGGTACCTATGACTAGAAAGAGAGGAAATGAGATTTGAAAGGTGATACACGCTGGGTGTGGGAGCCCTACCATGTCACTACACCTGGCTAATACCTTATGGGTATTCGAAATCACAGTTCGGGTGCAACGCGTACTTGAGCATAAGTGGCCCAAGTTCCTACGCCACCCAGGTCGGGTGGGAATGGAATGTTGGGGGTTGGAAGGTGATATTTATGAGGGTAATAGGGAGAGTTCCATCGCTCCACAACACAAATACAAACTTTTGAGGCTCGAACCCACGACTTTTCAAGGCTTGAAGGTCAAGGGCTACTTGCTATATAATCATGTCCATACAAGGTTGATATGAGGCTTTAATACGTTTTCAATACACGTCACTAATCAATACGGATATTTTCTAGGTCATTTGAGCTATTTTCTTGAATTTCAAAACCGCTATGTTTCCTAAATTTCACTTTCTCTTCCTCCTTCCCTCGCATGTTTGACTTTGATCCTCTCAACTTTTGCTGCAGCTATTGCGGGTCGCCGTTGCCACTGTGCTGCACAAAACCAACACCTGTCGGCCACTCCCTCGCCCACTCCCCACATGGCGACGCGTCGCGGCGCAGCGCCCCTGCTGTCAACAGCTCTTGCCCCCTCTCCTTCCCCCTTCCCACCCACACCCCTGTCCATGCCCGCGCCCTCGCCCTCGCCCGCGCCCTCGCCAGCGCCCTCGCCCTCGCCCTCGCCCGCGCCCTCGCCCTCGCCCGCGCCCTCGTCCGCGCCCTCGCCCGCGCCCGCGCCCGCGCCCTCGCCCCCGCCACCCATCGCCCGCGGAGGGAAGCGCCTGACCTTATTTTTCTGTGTTACCTGTTCGAGCGGCACCACACCGGAAATAACAGCGATTCCTCAGCGGCGCACCGAATCAATACGGCTTTGCAGGGGATGGCGACAGCGACCACGGCCACGGAAAAGGTTTTAGTGGCTCCGCTCACAAAATACCGTATAACTACAAACATGAACGGTCATTACTACTACTAAGCATTTGTAATGACATACAGGACCGGAAACGACGCCCGCAGCTAGTGTCGTTTGCAGAAATTAGCGTTGACGGACATCCTCTGTACCGAAGGCCACGATGTTACAACAGAAGTATCCCTAGGTATTATTATGACGTAAAAAAGGCTCAAGACAACAGTGACGATACTAAGTAAATACATAAAATCTGTAAAATAGGACATTAGGTAAGTGTGTCAAGGTCAATAACTGGGTAAAACAAACCGTGAAAATTGACTAGCAGCGGCGATATTGGCAAGTGAAATGATGGCAAAGACGGTTTTGTTGGGGGGGGGGAGGTTGAGGCCAACGACAGTGACCGCAAAGATGGCGTGCAGAGCATGTTAGGGGGACCGAATCATGTTGCGACTGGGAAGCTTCGCCCGCTTGATAGGCGAGCAAGGCCCAGCAGCGCAGGCCAAAAGGCGGCAAGGGTGCAGGTATGGGACTGGAAAGGGCCAGTGGGTGGTGGCAACTAAGTCAGCAGCAGCATAGTGAAGTGGAGAGAAGAATGCAGAAAGTCGAGTACGAAAACAAGGTCAGCAAATGAGACCGGAAAGACGTACGACGAAAAATTGTGGGAAGCAAACAGCAAACAATATTTTTATCTCCGCAACTGCCACGCAGCATCAACGGAAAAAGTAGGGAGAAAAGTGAAGCGAAGCGTAATAAGAGAATTACGGATCTTCAGAAGGAGGAGAAGAGTTCGCCTGTTGTAAAGTACTAGTTGGAAATCAGACGCTTAATAAGAAAGAAAGGTTTAAAGCTGGAAAATGAAACCACCGCTACACCAAACACTCGATGAGGGTAAGAAATGATGAATGAGAAGGAAAGAATGAAAGCAAAGAAAACAAAACTACTGTGCAGCGGGAGACAGGCGCTGCTGTACGACCATACGCTGGCACAGAGGCGACCAATACAGGTGTTTACGTACGCAAGGACTGTGGGGATGGTAGTAAGGGGAGACACTGAACAACCGCATGAAGAACCCTTGCTCTCGCCCCGAGTATGGCAATGGAGGGGGATGTGTATTGGTGCATGCTCGCTTTCGTACTTTACCCATCGGGAAAGGGAAGACCAGAAGGAATTTGTCAAAAAGACGAAATGGGTTCACTTTCCTTCAGTCCTTCTTGTCCTACCTTTGAGTCATAATTCACACCGTATTCATCATTCACCATCATAGTGTTCATAACACTATTTACGAGACACGAAGTGATTTGCTCGAACACTCACCGGGAAAAAAATCTTCATACTCATTATTGTATTCTCTTGAATTTTCATTAAATTGAACAACTGAATTGTGAAGAGACCACTTATCCGAGTGATCATATGCGTCTGCGCGTGTGGTTGCGTGTAAGCACATGCGAACGTAGGGACGACTCATCGTTTTTATTGGTCGGCACATTAGTACATCATGTTTCCCATCATCATATTTCATGACAAAAATCCAGTATCATTAAATTCAATCAGCATTCCAATTGCTGTCATGGCGCTGGGTCACCGCCATAAACAAATTACCCAATAGTGAATAAAACATGGGAGGATCAATGTAGTAAGCGAACATGTAAACAATACCCTCAAAGATAACGCAGCACTCAATATTGAACGTCGAATATTGTGTTAATTGAATTAAATCAGTCTACTTTTGGGGTGCAATGTGAGGGCATACAAACTAACTCTTTACTTGGTATAGTAAATATAACTATGAACTACTTTCCGGCTTTCCTCCTCTATGGTCCTCGTTGGAATGTCCATAATATGTAGAATCATACTAAAACAATTAATTCTTCCGTCGTTTAATTCTTCCGTTTTGAATCGGTGGTGATTGCTGAATATCGATTAAAAAAAAAAATTTAATGAAACATGAAATGTAAAACAAATTTATCATTTAGTACTGGCGCACTTAACTGAACCACGAGGAACGCGGAAAACGTGGAATTATTTTAGATTTCTTTGGCTGTGATGGAAAAATAGTCGACCACGCGTTCGCTGTTTCCTCTGCAAAGGGTGATGAATATGTAATATAAGTAAAAGGGATGTGTCTGGAAGTGGCTACGGCCACGATATGCGTTTTTCAGCTCTCAACCTTTGTCTAAAGACTAAGCCCATGTAATGCAACTGCGATTCGTAACACTGTCACTAACATTAGTGTGAAATTAGATCCTAAGGGGCATATTGTATAAAGCAATTTGTTTCACCTCAGTTTTCATGATGCAAAACCATATTCGTTTATGATGTAAATGCAATACAGGCATCCTCTGTATCCCAAAACCAATGGCCCGAGTCTTGCCACGTAAAATACGGCATCAATTCAATTCAATTCAATTCAATTCAAATTTTGTAAAAATTGCAAGAGGGAAGACTAAACGCCAACGAAAATCTGAAGAAAGGCTATTTAGTTCCTTTCATTACAAATAATATATTTCTCAGTTTACATCAATGCTGATTGATTCAATTATACATTACAAAACGAGAATAACTGACTATAGCGAATGGTTGACACTCTCACGTAGTACCAACACAAATAACAGCCCGCTGGCAACTGAATATGTACATGCTCGCGATATTTTACTGTCATGTTCCGAGTACATTTCTGAAACCTAGATGGAATTCCAAGAATTTATTGTTATTATATCTTGTAATAGAAACAATTGAATCAAAGATAAACGTGACAGTCATCCCTCGATCAACGGCAGGTAAAAAGACATTAGCATTTGCGATTTTCCAAAGTTCAGATATTTTCATGTACATTATTTCAAGATTCACTTTTCAAGAACAGATTTCATTAAAAAACTATTATCAGTATTGTTGTTCTACAATGTTAATTTTTGTCAACAATTTTCCAAATATTTTGCCGAAAATTTTTTAATCTTCCTTTTCCTCTATCGTAGGTAAAAATGAAAATTTCACATTCTTGTTTACTACCAAATGTGTCTTTGCAAAATACAAAATGAATGAGTCAGCGTTTAAGTTTTTTTTTTATTTATTTATTTTCTGCATAATTTACAATCTGTTCCTATCGGAACAATAAGCAAATGGTGTCAACAGATACATTTCAGACGTGAACTTTTTATGACATTGAAAAATTTCATTTACAAAATCGGTATGGCAAATCTAAAATACTCTCTCTCCTCAGTCTATACACATGCTCACTGTTATCTAGAAGGCTTGTTGAGAGGTGATTAGGGTGGTTGTACAATCTTCTCTGGTATGCTAGGCTCTTCGTGGCGATTACTTCCTCCAGTGGGATGATGTCGAGGTCTCTGTATATCGTCTTGTTTGTCACGTACCATGGTGCGTTGCATAGTTTTCTTAGTGTTTTAGCTTCGAATCTTTTTAGAATTTCTAGATTCGATTTACTGGAAGAGCCCCACAATTCAATACCATAGGTCCATGTTGGTTTGATTATAGTTTTATAAATCTGTATTTTGTTATGCAAGGACAGCTTTGATTGTCTGTTTATTAGCCATGACAATTTGAGGACTTTAAGTTGCACTTCTTTTCTCTTAGTTTTAATGTGGGTTTTCCAAGTAAGGCGTCTATCCAAATGCAGTCCAAGATATTTGATTGTATCAGCTTCGTGGAGTTCTGTGTTGTTTAGTTTTACTTTTGGGCAGTTTTCTTTTCTTAGTGAAAATGTTATATGTTTTGTTTTTGTTTCATTTACGGTGACTGGCCACGATGACTCCAATCTTCGATTTTGTTTAGATGTTCTTGAAGATGTTGTGATGCGCAGGAGGGGTCTTCATTTGCAGAAAGAATAGCTGTGTCGTCTGCAAAGGTGGCTATTGTAGTTCTTTCTGTAGTTGGTAAGTCTGAAGTTGATATAAGAAATAAAAAAGGTCCAAGAATACTTCCTTGTGGCACTCCTGCAGAAATAGGTTGGAATTCCGATAGAGCGTCCTGATATTTCACTTGAAATAGGCGATCGCAAAGATATGATTTGAGAAGTAAATAGTAGGAGTGTGGGAGAAGTTTTTTTATTTTAAATAGAATTCCTTCATACCATACCTTGTCGAATGCTTGCTGTATATCTAGGAATGCTGCAGAACAATATAGCTTTTTTCCAGGCTTTGAGAAATTGTGTTTACAATACGATGGGTCTGTTCTATTGTTGAGTGTCCCTCTCGAAAGCCGAATTGAAAGTCAGGGATCACTTCTTTAATTATAGGCTTGAGGCGCTGTAATAGAAGTTTTTCAAATACTTTTGATAGGACTGGTAGCAGGCTGATAGGTCGGTACGATTTAACGTCCGTGGCAGTCTTTCCTGGTTTCACGATCGCAATTATTTGAGCGTATTTCCATTGACAAGGATAATGGCTATTTCGAAGTATCGCGTTGAATATGCTTGTTACGAGTTCATATCCTTTACTTGGCATTTCCTGCAACATCTTGCCAGTAATAAGGTCAAACCCTGGACTCTTTGCAGGATGCGTGTGTTTTTTGATTGTTTGTTCGACTTCTCGTGAGTTGAAATGCTCTATGGGCAGAGATAACTGTAAAGGCACGTCCAAATATTCTAGCACTTTATTTTCAATAGTACTTACATTTTCTGCTGGTTTGAAAACTGAAGCAAAGTGTTTTGCTAAGCATTCGACCTTTTCTTCTGCGCTTCTTGCCCACGTGCCATCTTCTTTTCGAATTGGTGAGATGTGCTGTTGGGGTCGCTTTAGTTTTCTAGTTGCTTTCCAAAGCGAATAATTAGTTTCACCAGTAGGTGATAGTGCTTGAATGTAATTAGAGAAAGATTTGTTTTCGTATTCCTTAATTTGTCGTGTTAGTTGTCTGGCTGCTGTGTTATATTTTCTTTTGTCATCTGGTTGTCGTGTCGTCATGAATATTCGTCGGAGTCGACGTTTTTCTACCACTTTTTGTCTTATTTCTGCGGGATACGTTGACGATTTATTTATTGTTTCTCTTGGTGTTGCGGCCCAGGCAGCGTCTTGTAATGTATCAGATAGGTGCTGTATTGCGTCTTCGATGTTTTCTTCAGTTGTTAGCAGTGCGTTTGCAGATAGTTTATTGTTCACGTAATCGCGGTACTTGTTCTAGTTTGTCTTGTTACTTGTTAGTTTTAGAGGATAGTTTCTTTCAGATATATTTGAACTGATGGTCATTTCTACTGGGGTGTGGTCTGAAGAAAGGTCGTAGCAAGATTTTACTTCTACTGTACCAAGATGCACACCTTTTGCTAAGTAGAAGTCCAGGATGTCAGGAAGCTTATTGACGTCAGTGGGCCAGTACGTAGGTTCACCAGTCGATATAGTAGAAACATTAAACCTGTTTGTTACTTTAAGAAGATTTTTTCCTCGTAGTGTGTTGAGTCGTGAGCCCCAATGCTGGTTTTTTGCATTGAAGTCGCCTCCAGCTATGAATCTTAATCCTAGTGTATTTATAAAGTCTTCAAATTTTTGTTTTGTTATTCTATGTTTGGGCGGGCAGTATACAGATGTTATCGTCAGTAAAGCTTGACCTTCTGTCACCATTACAGATGTTGCTTGTATTTCTTCAGTTTTATATTCGTTCATTTCGTAATGTTTGATTGTGTTTCGAATTATTATAGCGGTTCCTCCATGCGCTGTACCGTCCGGGTGCTTGGTATTATATATATCATATCCCGGTATCTTTAAGTAGGATTTTTCAGTGAAGTGAGTTTCGGATATTAGCATAATATCTATATATTTTTCTTTGAGAATAGTTACGAGCTCTCTTCGATGTTGGATTAAACCGTTTGCGTTCCAGAGAATAATTTTAATTCTTGGTGCCATTTAATGCATCTTGGATATTAATGACGTCAGTAGGTTGAGCAAAGCCCCAATTTGTTCAGATTGTTGTTTAAGGATGCTTTCGAACTTTTGGAATGAGGTTTCTATTATTTTGCAGAGATCTGTTTGGTTTTGATTGTAGGGTACAGCGTATGTTGAGTTTTGGGAAGATGCTGTATGAGAGAAGGGATTGGGATGAAAGTGGCGAACTGGGAGGGGAGGGAAATCTGAGGCGTTTGGCACTTTTTGTTTCTGTTTGTCGATGGTGTCTGTTTCTTTTCTGTGCTTGTTACGTTTATTAACGTAATCTTGATACACCTGGCAGCCTTTATAGTTAGCTGGATGGCTTCGCGAACATAGCGCGCATGTTGCCGGCTGCCTTGCATCTTTTTTGCATTCGTCTGTGAAGTGTTCTTCACCGCATTTCACGCACCTTGGAGTTGCTTTACAGTATTTCTTCGTGTGACCATACTCTTGACAGCGATGGCATTGCACTGGAATTTTCTTTTTGTACGGTGCTTCAAATTCTATTTCTGCATTTACAAGTGTGTCGATATTGTAGATTTCTGCATTGTTTGCACTTGGTTCTAAGTCTATAAAAAAGAGCGATAGCGGCTTTTTGCTTACTCGATGAAGTACATTGTGCATGTTACGAACGGTGTGACCCTTGGATTTGAGTTCAGCTTTTACTTCTTCTATGTTTGCTGACGGATGCAGGTATCGAAGCACTACACGAAATGCTCTATCGTTCTTTGGTTGATAAGTGTGGTATTTGGCCTCGGATTCGTCTAGTTGCTTAATTATTGCTCTGTAAGCTTCAGTGGTTTTCGGTAGCACTTTTACATCCTCGCTGTACATTTTGTACCTAAAATCCTCGTCTTTTACTTGTAGTTTAAGAAATTCTATTAATTTCGATACATTGGTAACACTTTGCACGAATATTGGCGGTATGTTATGATCTATGGGGGGGCTTTTTAGGAGTTTCAACTTCTGATTTGTCTTCTAATACTGCATATTGATTTTTATGCGTAAACACTGGCGCACTAACATTCGAGGGAGTTGGTATGGGATGGTCACTGTAGGCGTGCTTTTTTCTTTTTCGAGGTTGTTGCCACTCTAGGGTACTCACGGTTTTATTTGAGGTTGTTTCAGACGACCCAGGACCTTGTAGTTGTTGAGTCCATTGCTGTGGTTGCGTTCCATGAAGTTCCCAGGTCTGGCCCTGGTGATGTGCTGTATAGAATCCTGTTTGATCTCTCATAAGTAGTTGTTGATTTATCTGCGTCAATTGTAAATCCTGATTCATTAAATATTGATGTTGTTCTAATTTTTGCTGCGCATTTTGTTGTATTTGTAAGTTAATTATATCACTGTTTTGCCCCACGGGGCCACTTGTACCTTGACCATTCATTGGTGTTGAATTAATATCACTGAATTCACTGTGATGATTTAATGCTTCCACTGCTCTAGCGATGTGCTGCCCCGTATCAGGGGAGCCACTTGAAAACATTGTCACTACACACTGTACACTGAACTCGTAGAGTTGTACTCGGATAAACTTATCTCACTGAAGTCGCCCGTGAAGGAGAGCGCTCGGCGCACGTCCGCTCGCTACCGTGTTCGGGCGAGAACTAGCGTTTAAGTTGGAACAACCGTTTGTCGCTGTTGAACTGTTAGTCAGCCCAACTTATGGAAGACGTTACCACATATTACGTTAGTTTCATATCGTACTAAATACAGAAGTAATTTAGAAAATTCTATAAGTTCCCGTTCTAATTTAACACAGAATCAGACTTTAATTAAATAGTTTTTAATTTCTCACCTTACTACGTATGTAGTAAAGAGAAAGTATTGTTGTCGTGCCGCAGACTGCGAGAGATGGTTAAGGGTATCAACTGATGTCACAGCAGTCCCTCTGACCGAAAGGTCCTAGGTTCGAGTCCCGTCTGTGGCAGGACTTTCGGCCTAGCTTGTTAGCTAAATCGAATTCAGTTGTTGACTGGAGGAGAATTCTTTCGGCCGGCTTCTCTGTCTCTTAGAGGACACTCTTTATTTATCCCAACCCGCTTAAAATGAGTCATATAGCAAAGGCATTTTGTTATGTTGAGCAAAGTCTGGTCAGCACGTTGACGTGAGAACATCGTTCATTGCACATGGCAACAAGGATATAAAAATCTGCGAATTTGGTTCACTCTGTATCCTCCCTTTACAGCAGTTGTTCTTGTAGTGTCAATAAGCACCGAAGTCGATGGTGGTGGGGAGAAGTAAATTGTTATTTATCTCGGGAAATAGCATCTGTTGTTCATGCTCTAACAATTTTTACAGAGTTTTTGGCAAAGTAGTACGATTAATCTAAAACTGGGGATCTTAACGGAGTCAGTATCCACCCTTTGGCGGTCAATGAAATTTTAAAGGGGATCAATGATGATCAAGGAGTCTATATCCAAATATGAATCAGCGATTGACAGGTATAATCAAGAACTCGTTAATTACAAAAATATTAAATGAACTTGATAATATTTTTTTTTCTGATATAGAGCAAAAAAACTTACAAGAATAAATTAATAAGAATTCTCGTGGACAGGTGTAAGCAAAGAATAAAACAAACTGAACTAAATTTATTTCTTAACCTTCTCTTTGTATTTATACAAATTATATTTAAAACACTTTAATTTCACGTTTATTACAAACAGCTCCCCATTTCGATTTTCTTCACTGGGGTATCCGCGAATCTGGTTACGCAAGCGCTTATGTTGTTTAGAAAACTCAACAAATTACACAGGCGCGGATCCGCGGGGAGGATGAGGGAAGTCCCCCTGCCCCCCCCCCCAAATGTTTCAGCAACTATTAAACGAAACCTTTAAGTAACATGTAGTGCTAAAACAGCACGTATTTTCTCGCCCGTATTTTCCCGCACAATTACACGAAAAGTACTCAAATTTCCGAAAAATTGTACGGTACATTATGTTAAAAGCTACCTTTATGGAACAGATTTTATTAACGGAAAAATCTCTGTCTTTAATATTTTAGTTGTAGGAAGACTCCGAAAAAGTTTCAACTAATGCAATTTTCCAAAACCCATGTTTTACAAAGCACTGCACCATTCTCTTGAACGTTCTCACACTAACAAAAAAAATTAATCAAAAGCGATGGATACTTTTTTATAATTAGAAAAAATGTCACAAGGAATTCATGTAAACTGTCCCCAAAAATTAGAATATCGGTTTCAAATTCCAGGAACCTTACCATCAGCCAGATCAATTGGGAAATACCATTTTTGGAGAAAATCGATTGATCCGTTTAGCCGCTAGTGTTGTTCACAGACTGCCAGACGTTTTGCCGCCATTCGATTTTTCGGTTTCTAAGACCCATAAAACAGATTAAAATTTTTTATCAAAACAAATTCAGATGCGTAATTCCAGTTGTTGTATGTGATATTGGTGTAATCGCAGTGTCGGATTGAGGGGGGCATGCACCCCCCAAAAAAAGAGGCCCAGAGGGAAAAAATTGAAATTGTAAAAGTGCAGGGAAAAGAAGAATGAGTAACCCAAGAAAAACTTCTAAACGTCTAAAACTTAGAAACGTCTAAAATGTACTGAAAAAATGACAGCGCTTTCTGTCTTAAGGCTTCTAGTTGGGAATGGGAATCCTGAATCTCACTGTACTCCAGGGGTTCGTATGGAAAATGTCTACAGCTTTTCCAGAGGCGTGTGACAGCTCATCTCTTTCTTACTCCGCTTGACAAGCGGTGCCACGGCGACTTCCACGTATTGGTGTGTGGCAATCCGAAACAGTGTTGATGGAGTAAGGTCTCTCTGTAGGTGCCAAGCAAGTGATCGTGGGCTGCTCTGACATTTCGTGCAATTACAGTGTGCCCGAAACAAAAAAAATTGGACATGGATCGTTTACATGCGCCTGTAGACGGCGCGGTTAATAAGTAATTAAGAACAGAAAAAAAAATATCTAAAAAGAATAAGAAAAGAGAAAAAAATCTATTGAAAGAAAACGTAGAAGAGGCTTGAAACATATTTTGTGAAATCCTGTCAACTTTCTTCAGTCCTGGACATTAATGTTTGTATGTAAGGGAATTTTTAATTTGTGAATCGATATAATGCATTTTTATTTCAATTCTATCTGTTCGTATCTGTATCACAGAATAAAAAATATGATACCCTAATCCTTTGTCGTTTTGTAGCTCTGAATTCAACGATTTTAATAACAAATGATTACTATTTTAATTTTAAAAAGATTAAGTATTCATTAAATACTAAATTTAATATTTTAATTTTGTTAAAAGCATTTTATTATAAATAATTTAATTTGTTACATGTATATACACATACATGCATACATTCATGCATTCATACATTCATGCATGCATACATTCATGCATGCACACATTCATGCATGCACACATTCATGCATGCATACATTCATGCATGCATACATTCATGCATGCATACATTCATGCATGCATACATTCGTGCATGCATACATACATTCATGCATGCATACATACATTCATGCATGCATGCATACATACATAGTACATACATACATAGTACATACATACATAGTACATACATACATAGTACATACATACATAGTACATACATACATAGTACATACATACATACGTACATACGTACGTACATACATACATACGTACATACATACATACATACGTACATACATACATACATACATACATACATACATACGTACATACATACATACATACGTACATACATACGTACATACATACATACGTACATACATACGTACATACATACGTACATACATACGTACATACATACGTACATACATACATACGTACATACATACATACATACATAATTCGATCCCTTCCAAAATTCGTCTCTGGATCCCCCCTGAATTATAACTTGTGTATTGACAAAGATATTCTATCATAAAAAATTACTAAAGAAATGTTATGACCAAGTAAAAAATGTTAAACATTTTGTAGTCGTTTCACAATAATGAAGATTAGAAATTCGGCTACTCAGAAGTGGAAACTTCTTCTTATATGGTATTTCAAGGTGGAAAACTTTCGTTTTTCATACTACTACCAATTAAAAATAAAATAGAAAAGGAAACCCTCTAGTTCACATTTTGCAAAGTAAAACGACTTACCGACTGGACTATGTTCCTATATGTAGTAAATTACTTCCTCAAACACAATATTATTTATTTATTTAAGAGGTAATTATTACAAACAAATTAGCTTACTTGATCCTATGTGGCTGATTGCTGCGCATCTAGAAACTCCTAGAATTAATTTGATATAATCTGTTTCGATACTTTGTAGTCGATCTATCCTATCCACTCCCCGGATTTCTGCCCCATAGTTCATAGCTGGGAGAACTAACGATTTGAACATTGTATCGCACACTTTTACCGGCAATTCCGGAACCCTGTGCACTGCGCAAACGATTTCTTTGAGCGCAATTCTTCCTTTGCTGTGAGCCGTCAATATGTGATTATTCCATCCCCCATTCATGGAAAATTTTGCACCAAGATATGTAAATGTTTTGACGCGGTCAATTTCTTCCCTAGCGTAGTACCATTTCTCTTTTGCTACCCCAGATAAACCCATTCATAAAGACTACTACTTTCGTTTTTTGAATATTTACTTTTAGTCCCCATGTCTCACTATACCGTTCTAGAATATTTAAACTCTTCTGTAAGCCTTCAATCGTCTCCGAACATAAGACTAAATCATCAGCATATAGTAGTCGGGATTTTTCAAGCCATCAATTACCGGAGCCGCTGTATCCGCTTCCTGTACCCACGTCAATAAATCATTTATAAACAAGATAAACAGCAGCGGTGAAAGAGGACACCCCTGTCTTACTCCTACTGTCGATTTTATTTTTTGCGTTATACTTCCGTCACCGCACCTGACGCAGAAATTTACTTCCTTATACATGCTCTGCAACACGTTTAAAACTTTACGTGAGACGCCTAGCTCATTTAGTTTTCGCCATAAAGCATCCCTATTAATAGAGTCAAAAGCCTTTTCAAAATCCACAAAACTGCAATATAATTGTCCCCGATTACGCGCCAGCCCCTGTTTTACTAGGGTATCTAACACAAATATATTGTCGATTGTCGCGAAGCCTCTCCTAAAGCCTGCTTGCAATTCTGATATTTTACCGTACTTTTCCGCCCATTCACTCAATCTCCCGTTGAGTATTTTACAGAACAGTTTGCTCAGCGCTGGCAAATGACTAATTCCGCGATAATTTTGTGGGCAATTCGCATCCCCTTTATTCTTAAAAATCGGTTGGAGGATAGCTGTACTCCACGTTTCTGGATACGAGCCGGAATCAGCAATTGCATTAAATAATTTCATAATACTTTCTGGGTCTATGTGCCACAATTCCGAAATAATTTTTTTCGGAATGCCGTCCGCGCCGCCTGCCTTCTTATTATTCATTGTTAGAATAGCCCTATTTACTTCAGTCCAGGTTAGAGGTTCATCTAATTCAGGCACACTCCGGTCAGTGAAAATACCTTGCCCTGTTTCAATGGTCTCTACTGTGAACGTCCGTGAAAAATATTGCAACCACGCTAACACAATATGCAGTTAGAATCACCTTTTTATGGGTCTGTGATACAAAATAATCGATCGATAGCAACCTTTTGTCTGTTCCGCCTCCACTAATTCCGAAACTGTTTAGACGATATTCTGCGATGAATCTAAACAACTCTATGCCCTGTGAGTTTGAAACTAATATTTTGAATTTGAGAGTATTTTACATGAATCTTCAACAATATTTTTAAAATTTTCTCAAAAATGCTTGCAAATTTCTTGATTAAACCGTTATAGCGTAGAAAACGCTTAAAAATGGCGTAGGTGTCTCATTCTCTCTGAAGTTTCGAAAATTGCAGAAGAATGAACATATTCCTACAACTATAATATGAAAAAAAAAAATGAATGAAATCTGTTGTTCAAAGGCAAACATTGAAATAAAGACGTGTGCAATTATTCGAATTTGTTAGTAGTTTTGGCGATTTTTTGTGAAATGTACTCAATTTTTAAAAATATTTTAAACAATTATTTTCTCAAAAATGGCTGCAAAGATTTTTTCTGTAAATTATTTCCTCGTATAAGGCAAAAGATGCTTAAAAAGTACGCAAGCCTTCTTATTATTGAACTCTCTGATTTTTTGAAAATTTCAAAAGTTTGATATAATACCATAAAGTAAGTACTGTTGTAGCACCACTAGTTGGATTTGAATGTGATTGCGAATATATTGTTAATTGTTATGAAAAATTCCGAATCCGTCTAAATTCACTGTTACAATTATAGGTGAATTCTGAGATTAAATTTATCCCACCAGTTTTTTCTTTATAACATTTGTGATTGGATAATTAGTTCTTGGATAGTGTTCACAAAGACAGAAGTAAAGCTAATTCTTTGCTCGAAGTTAAAAACATCCCTTGGATTTTATTTCTCATAACAATATTTTTGTGTGCATTCTCAATAACATAAAGTAAGAATCTGTGATGAAGTGAACTGAGGATTTAATTTGTTACATGTACTTTCTTTGGTGTGTATGTCCTATTTGAACGTAATTAATCAATTTGTTCCTGTTATATGACGACTGCATTTCAGAATTTAACATCTACATATTTGAATCAAAATAAAATACACATGTTTACTATACAAAATCTGAACGTATTTTAAATCTTACATTTAGGGGGAAAAATCGATTACCGTGCTTGTCATGAAGCTGGTAAATCGTCTTAATTTTTGTAAAACAGGAAAACATTATTCGCATGTAAAGTTTTTCTAAACCATTATTGAAATTTAAATGTACCCCTGCTTAGTGAACAGGTAATAACAATAAAGGAAAACTTTGTCACGTTACATTGTTTTTCACTCCCATTACTTCCAGGCATTCAGATTCAGTGTTCCTTTACTGTCAATACAAATGAAATTAAATTGATCTATCGACGATATTGCAATATTTGTGAGCATAATGTAATATGTGTATAAAGTAAGTATCAAATAAGTGCAAAGAAAATGATTATATTGTGCAACCTTCAATGAGAATCCAGATTTCTAGGTCCCTCAGGCTGGGAAGAACACGGTTAATTTTGAGAAAAATAGGGTTGTAGTGACACTTCTCTTTTTCACAGAGCACACTTGAGTATCTATTTTTTTCATAATACACCCTTTTTTACACTGTAACAATGGAAATTGTGGAATTGGCTAAGTTAAATCAAGTTATTACTAATTCATAATTAGTGAAATTATAGTTCTCCTCAACATAATTAAGATCACAAATAAAATAATATTGTAACTTAATTGTTTGTACTCGCACTTATATATCTCCCAGTACAGATCGAACGAGAGTTGTGCTCTCGATAACCGTTAAAATGCGTGATCATTTGTAAGGTTGAGTTGTCGGATATATATCGTGTGAACAATAGTGCCCTACCTGCAAAAATTAGAACCAGTGGAAATGTGCGGCATGCCGAAACGTTTCCTCCTTGTAATGTTATTACTCGACAACTATTCATACTTTTTAAAAATAGTTCATGACATCATTTAACTACACAGTCATAAATTTCTGCATTACTTTTAATGTAAAAGTAAATTAAAGTAATTATCATGTACCCAAATGAATTTTAATGTACACGTACAGTAACTTTAAAGTACGTGTACATTAAAATTACTGTTCGTGTTCATTCAATTTACGGTGCGTGTACATTCAATAGAATGTGCGTACATGACAATTACTTTCATATACTTTTACCTTAAAAGTAATGCAGAAATTCCTGACTGTGCTATTTACTTCTCCTTCAAGAGCAAATACTTCTACTCCTAACACGACATGACGTTTTGTTGCCAGTATCAATAGAACTCTTATATAGCCCTTGGTGCATAAATAATCATTAACTTGTATACAAAATATTATTGAATTAATTTTACCAAGTATTTATTTATATTATTTATTTATTGAATACAGAAGAATGAATAAATATTTTACTTTTATTGATATACAAAAATTTATTTTCTTCAAAAGTACAACTATCAGTACTAGAGAAATGAAATTTCACAACTTATTACAATGTACATTTCGATGTATTTTGTGCATCTTTTTGACCAATTTAAAAACTGCAGAATCAATTTTTTGACCTTTCTTTTGAGGTCTTTTCTCTCCTTCTGTTAGATTTATTTTCATAACTTCCCTCAAAGTAATAAATGTATCATTAATAAATAGTATTTATTCAGCATTACTTTTTTTCACACTTAAATAACAATAAAAATAGACAGATGCAAGGATTTGTTTGACCATTTGCATATTTATTAAAAATGTTCCATAATTATATATCAAATCTGCGTGAATTTTAATTTAAACATTAAATTTAATGTCAAACATATTTATATCGTTTTAATGTATAAGGTACTTTACGTTTCATGTACAGTAGTACATTAAATCTACAACGATTTTAATTTCAATCGAATATTAATCCGCAGTCGTATATTATTCCACATTTAATGTTATGTTATTTCTGTCAATGTATCTAAAACTCAGCGATAAATAACATTCAGAAATAAATTTCGGCTTTTTTTCTTTTGGCGGTCTATGATGTGTTCAAAAAATATTTGAACTTTGTAAATTTCAAAATTTGAGATGTTTGATTGTTGCATTTAAACTGTATATTTGTAAATGCATTTTCCTCTATTCGAGTAAAAAAAACTAGATAATAAAATGTATCCACTCATTTTTCACAAAATTTGAAAATGTAACAGGGGGTCCATGTTATTCCCTCAAAAAATTAAAACATCTTTATGAACGGCCCAACTAGATACTGCACGTGATACTCTAAAAATTAAATTATGAAATATTAGTAAAATCATATTCACTCTTTTCATAACTACATATTTTAGTTAGCGATTTTTCACTTTTATTTCGCGTACTTGTGTAGGCGGCTTCTCAGCACGTTTAAAAGTGGCTTTTCTCGTGGTATTTTCTCCACTATGATCTTTATGGCATTTTCTTTTCACGTCTATCAGTTATCTATGTTTATTTTACGCCTGCGGCCCTAAAGTGTTTTGTTTCACCAAGCAATAATCGTTCACTTACACAATCGTCCACCTTGAGTGAGGTTATAACCTATTTCCACAATGTAGAGCATCGATATTATTCCCTTATTCGACTTATAACCCGTTTCTCCTAATTTTATTGGATACATCTTTATTTCAGACAGACCTTCAATTATAGAAAATTACATTTACAATTGGCAATTTGACAATAGTATATGTAGTAAAGTAAGTGCGCAGGAAATAAAATGACTAATTCGAATTTCACGTTTTATCAATGGATTTATATTTAACATATTATTTTAATCCAACCTGACGCATTTAAAATTTGTGAAATAACTTCAAAAAATATACTTCTGAACAAATTAAGCATCTTAAAATATTTAGTAGAAAATCTGGAGACGTTTCATCTATAATAATAGTAGTAATAAATAATAATAATAATAATAATAATAATATATTTACAACCCCCAGAGCATAAAGTCTCTGTTACTCTTATAAAATGTTAGTTTAAAGATACTCAGTTCATTAAGATTTGTATTATGTGGACGTGGACTTTTGCAAATAAAAAGTAACGCCCTGAAACATTACCAAATTATGTTGCGTCATGTATCTATTATTTTTCTAAATGTAATAAATAGAAGATGCGTCGAAAGATATTACTGTGGTTGAAATTTGAGAGAAGAACAAACACAATGTAAGAGAACAAGAGTCAAGAGAGACAAAGAAATGAAGATCATTCATTTACACGAGGAACACGTTATATTAATTACATGAGACAGAATAGGCAAGTGTTTGATTTGAATTATTTAACGCCAAAAAAAATTGATGTATGTTAAGGGGAAGTATAATCTCCACTGCACACACACACACACACACACACACACACACATATATATATATATATATATATATATATATATATATATATATATATATATATATATATTGTGACATACCTGGTGGTGCCGGGTATTTTCACTGCAATACAACACTAAGAGAGGGTGTCTTTTACGTGAATGGGTCCCTGGATAAGTTGGTGCAACGTTGGGGTGGTTAATCATAAATTGAAATACAATTATAAACAAGATTTATTTTAAATCAAATTAGTTATTTACATAATCAGACAACGTTTTTACACTCTGCCTTGGTACCAAGATTAAGAGTGAAATGCATTTCTCATACCTGCGGGGCCCCGATCGAATACCTATGATGCTCGTAGGACCGCTCGCGCCGACAGGATTGTCGACCTCTGCTACTGCTGCGGGCCGTCAGCGCCGGATGGCGTGGCAATCGCCCACGGCCGATGCTCCAGCAATTCTTCCCCGATCAGAATCTTGACACCTCGGCTTCGCACCTTCCTCGAATCACTGTTCGTCAGTGGGTTCAATTGCACAACCCGCGCCTACTTTGTATACTGGTCACAGTTTTGTACCGCGCAATTTCAAGAATGTTTCCACCGCGCCAACTAATAAAAACAACATCAATTATTCTACCAACACTAATCTTTCACTATACTGATACTTCTAATGTTCTATTTACACGTCAATTACTCTGCGGTTCCTAATAGCACGTAAAATACGTCGCAATGTTATATGCGTCCATACACCGGCAGAGAACTCTCGCCGCACGTCCGCACTCGTCGCCGCTCTGCTAACGTCTCTCTGGTCACCGTTCTGCCCACGGCTCTCGTCCGCGATTCTCGTAACGAACTTTTTGCACGTGCGCGGTGCCCAGTTCCAACCGAAATTCACACGCTAGCCTCCCGGCGGCGGTGGCACCGTCGGCGGTGACAGCGGCTGCTCGCCGGCCCCGGCGCGCCGCGCTCAGCGCGCGCACCGCGCAGTTCAAAATAGCAATTGGTTTCTTACACTAATGATTTAATTAGTGTAATGAAACACATATTCTGGGTTTCAATATATATATATATATATATATATATATATATATATATATAAGAGCGGTGAACTCCGACACAGTGTGACCGACCTCCATGAAAGATGGCACATAAACGAGTTTTTTTCACCCAGAAGGATTACGTGCTGTTAATTTTGATGTAACTCCACTAGATGGCGCTGCAGAACAAAATTATGCTTCGTTTTAATTCAATTTCCATGTAAACTGCGCTCCACCTGTGCTTCATTGTTGCTGAGCGTTGCCGTGTGAGAGACACGGAAAGACAGAAAAGCTGGGGGAGAGAGACCGGGACAGAGACGGAAACAAACAGGGAGAGGGAGAAAGAGACGACAGTGACGGAGTCAGACAGACTTAAACAAATGGAGAGAGAGGGAGACAGACAAACAGACACACACAGAGACAAACAGACACACAGAGAGAGGCAAACAGACTCAGAGAGGCAAACAGACACAGAAAGGCAGACAGACACAGAGAGGCAGACAGACACAAAGAGGCAGGCAGGCAGGCAGGCAGACAGACAGACACAGAGAGGCAGGCAGACAGACAGACACAGAGAGGCAGGCAGACAGACAGACACAGAGAGGCAGGCAGACAGACAGACACAGAGAGGCAGGCAGACAGACACAGAGAGGCAGGCAGACAGACACAGAGAGGCAGGCAGACAGACACAGAGAGGCAGGCAGACAGACAGACACAGAGAGGCAGGCAGACAGACAGACACAGAGAGGCAGGCAGACAGACAGACACAGAGAGGCAGGCAGACAGACAGACACAGAGAGGCAGGCAGACAGACAGACACAGAGAGGCAGGCAGACAGACAGACATACAGACAGACAGACAGACAGAGGGAACGCGAGAGCGAAGGAGAAAGAGGGAGATGAAGGGCAGAACAACGTCTGCCGGGTTCCGCTATTCAAAAACAACATTCATGGTGAAGTAGCGCTATTGATGCAGTATACCCGTAAATGCGTGGGGAAAACATGTAAGCGAAAGCTCGAATAAACAATGTAAAAATGTTGGCCTTTGGACCAACCATTCTATTGGGAAGTGTTACAATAAGCTGAAGCAAATCGTAAACGATGTTTACTTCACAATGGAGACGCATTGCGCAAAAGATTTGGGCATTTTTGAAAATGTAAATGCGTGGAAACAATGAGAAATACGTTTTCGACTCTACTTGATATTTTCTTTCACACACTTCGACTATTACGAACGAAGAGGGTTTTGACCCCTGTTTTTAAGTTAAAAATAAAAACTTCATAGACGGTGTACGTGAGATTAGAAGTTACAGTTTTTCAAACGCACTTCTTGAAGAGCCGTTGTTTTAAACATATGATATTGCATCAAACATCCTATTAATTTTTGCCCACATTGATAAATCTCTTGACACTTGCGAAGGAATTTTTCAATTCAAATTATACAGACTATAGAGATCGGTTTAGGAAAAGATTCGCTTTTTACGAAGTTTGTATGAATGTGTATGTACATAAAGGTATAGTATTTGCATACACCTGGAATTTAGTGGGGGAATTAATAATTGAAGGTATTATGTTGTGAGTAGCATACAGAAGTAATTTCGATTTAGTAGAATAAGAACGAATTGAAAACATATTTGACCAATAGAGGAAAGCATTTCATTTGAATGGCAACTTACAGTGAGATTTCTAGTGACGTAGATTATTTTGTGTCCATTATAATTCGCAGTTTGTTTCAAAGATTATATACCTATTGTTTTTGCGTTCTAAGAATTTGTGCTTTCTTATCACGGAATGATTTATTTAAACAGGTTTATTTTAATACAATTACAGTATCTCATTATAATTGGAATGACGCGGTGGTCGCTTGCTTGTTTCGTGAGGTGGTTTACACGCGTTATCCCTGCGCTTGGCCACCCGAGCGCCCTCATTGGCCGGACGTCTATTAGAGAGGCGCGCCGCGTCGCGACGGGACGCGACATGGGCCGCGCCGCGCAGTGGGACGCGAGCGGTCGAGCACCTTCGGTATGCGGGCTGATAGAGCACAGCGTGGAGTGGGGCTGCCCCGCCCACGCCTACCTTGCCGCTCAGTGGCTCCCCTCTCTCACTTTCCAACCCTCTCTCTTCACTCGCTCTCTTGCCGACGGCCACATCACAAGCGCCCGCCCTCGGCTGCTCTTCACCGCCGGGCGCGCGCGCCCTCTTTTGACGTTGTTGTCCTCTCTAGTGGGCCGCATACCTCTGCTGTTGTGGTCGTTCCTCTCGAGGTTGCGCCGACTCCTCCATCCAATTTGCGCTCTCGCCGCAGTCGCCGTTGCCGGAATCGCCGAACCAAATTGGTTATCGTGGACGCGCAAACACTATTTTCGCGCCTTGCCTGGCACTGGTATTACTTCCTTTCCATTTCCAACACTGGCTCCTATTCAATAGAGTGTTCGTTACAATTTTCGCCTTCGTGTTCATCTTGCCTCGGCAGAGCGTTCTGTTTATGGTTTTGAGTCCACCGTCTAGTTTTACTTTGTCGCTCTTGGAGTAGCTTTTTCTCGCAGTATTCTTCATCCGCTAACCCCTTTCGGAACCGTCGCCAAACTCATTTCTTTCACGAGACCGGAACCTTTCCCTTCAACGTCTCAAGGAGAGATATCTGGATTCTCACTAATGTTCTCTCCGTATACATTTTTAGTTGTTACCTGCAGTACACGAGTAATTTCGTGCTTGTGCCCCGATCCTACACAGCTGTTCTGCCACGCAATATTTAGGGGAAACCTGCAACGTGCGAAGAGAAAACAGAAGTAGCAGAGGACTTTTCGCCGGTAAAGATAATCTTCCTCCTGCCCAGCCTCTATGCATGCTCCCGTTGGTCCGCAAGCTATTGCACCGCTCTTCTCCGTGACGCCAGTCTCCGGCCCCGAATGCTACAACGGCCGCCGTTGTTTGCGCCAATTCCGCCGTCATCCCAACAGACACCACCACGGACACCACCAGCATCACCGGCGCTGCCACCGGAGATGGGGAGAAAGCCACGTAATCAGCGAGCGCTGGCCGCGCCGCCGGGGGCCGGCCGATCCTGGGATGTTTACAGCGCGCAACTGACAGCCGTAACTCTCCGCCGCCCGCCGAGAGCCGCCGCCGCCGCCGCCGCTGCCGCGGGTCCGCCCGCCACCCGCCTATCGACCGTACGCCCCGCGCCCTCCCGCGCCGCGGGAACGGCGCTGGAGAGCGCGCCCGGAACGCGCCACGTGGGCAAAATCGTGTGAGCCCATGGAAGGATGGAGAAGGGGGGTGTTAGCTGATGTGACACTGACACTGCAAACATAAGCAGACTCAGCTGAAAGTGACAGAACTACATCCTCCTGTAATTTTAAACGCGGTGCAAACCTTCTCTGAAATATTTAGCAAAAGCAAGTTAATTCATTTCCGAAATATTTAATATATATTAAAATTTTATGGAAAAATACGTCAGTTATATTTCACTTTGAGTCAGTCCGCTGTAAATCTGAACCTGCAATTCGCGAAGTGGCCGCCTTGACGTGCGTGTATGGCACGCGGCTACCGAGCGCAGCCAAAGCGGCGGCGCGCGTGAGCGCACGAGCGCGTGTCGGGCGGCGCGGAGACGCTGCGCGGGCGACGTGGGGCGGCGCGGTGCGGGGCGGCGCAGAGCGGAGACGTCCCGTCGCTGGACGCCCCGCCGCCTCCGTCGCCACCGCCGTCGCCGCTTGCGCCTGCGGCACGGCTGTTCGCGGCGCGCGCCGCCCCGCGCCGCCGCGACGCATGCGCGTGGCGTCCGCCGCGGCGAGCGAGAGCAGTGCTCCCCTGGCGGCGGCGCCTCGAACCTTGGCCCAGCGGCCCGGGAACGCTAGTGTTCGCCCAGACGTGCAATGGTCTACCGCCTAGCCCGGGCTCCGATCAAGCGACCCTTCAGGTGATGAGGAGGCGGCAGCGATGGCCACTACGAGAAGTCCTAGTTGGAACCCCGGCGGCGGGCAGGAGCCGGGCCCCTCCGCCGACGCGGGAGGCGGGTCGGGTGCGGGGGTGGCAACGGCCGCGGCGGCGGGGGCGGGCGCCGGGGCCGGAGCCGCGTCCGGCAATGGCAAAGCGCAGGTGAAGCCCTTCACCAAGGAGTCGCTGGACCGGCTAGAGAGCAAGACTGTGCAGCTGGTGCGCGACTACGGCTTCACGCCGCGCCGCAAGCTCAGCGTGGAGGACGGATCGGTGCTACCCCCAAAGTTCGAGCCTTTCCCCAGCCGCCTGTACGGTCGGCCCCTCGAGGAGATCGACAACTTCATCTATGACGAGGTGAGTCTCTGGTGTGAACCGGCACGCGCCAGCGACGGCGTCGCGGCGCCCGCGGCAGCGGCGGCAACCGCCGCGTCGTGCCAAGCGCACCGCACCGCAGCGCGCGCGGCGTTGCGTCGGCCCAGCAGCGGCAGCAGCAGCACCAGCAGCAGCGCGAGGGTTGCGCGCGCGTCGGCCGGCGCCGCTCGCGTGCACCGCGCCGCGCCGCGCTGCGCCGCGCCTCCCCACGCCGCGCAGCAGCGCAGAAGGCGCCGCCAGGCGCAGAGCGCGGGGTGCGGGCCGGGGGGCGGGGCTAAGGGAGGGGAGGGGAGGGGCTGGCAGGGCAGGGCGGGATGCGGGGCGTCGTGGGAGAGCGGGGTGCAGCCGTAGCCCGTCGCCGGATACAAACCGCTTGGGCCGGCGCGGGCGCGGCGGCCGCCGCCGCTGCCGCCGCGAGGTGGGCCCGCCGCCCGCGGCGCGCGCGCCCCTCACCGTCTCCATGTGCCCCGGGCAGCGCACCCCCGGGCCGGCGGGCGCCCCCACCCCTTCTGTCGCCCGCGGCCCCGGCCCCGGACACGGCCCCGTGCCCGCCGCCCGGATGAGGCCGTTTGTATGTGCGGCGCGCTGGGCATGCCGGTCGCGCCTCCGCCCGCTGGACACAAATACGTTTTATTGCGTCGTTTGTCGCGACGCGCTCTGGACAGCCACGGCGCAACGTCTGGCCGTGGCGCCGCCACTCAGGCCCCGGACGTCCCTGCCATCTTCGGCACTTGTTGCTCCCGCCGGAGCACCACCGCAAATCGATCCCGGGTCCTGCGATCGCAGCTCTGCTAATTACCCCGCCGGGGAGATAGCACGGTCCCTTGCGAGCCTTGGCGCGTGAAAACGTGCACAGCACTGATGCGTGCCCTTACAGAAAGGGACTTTTTTCAACGGGTGACGCGTATGTTCGAGGACCATTGACAATGCTCAGCTGACCTCAGCGTGTCTTAAATCCTGAAAACATCTACGTTCAATGATCATATAACGTCTATCCGACAGCGTCGGTGCTTTCTTGGTCGCTGCTTAGAAGCTCCGTGTTCCGTAGAGCGAGTCCCGCAGTGCCGCTCAGAAGCCTCACGTGTCAGCATTTAGTTTTTATTTCTGGCCGGTGGGTATGTGGGTCGGAACCTTCCATAAACATGCAAAGGCGGCGCCCAGAGGTCGGCGGTCCCGCGCCTCGCATGTGATTCGTCTATAACGGGCAGTCGAGGGTGGGCGGGCGGTTGCCCTCCGCGTTGCCCGGGGGGGGGGGGGTCGGAAAGGGATTTTGTCGTTGCTACCGCCACCCCCCGCCACCGCCGCCGACGTCGCCGCGTATGTGCCTGGCGTAATGAGCCACCCGGTGCCGCCGGATGTCCCTCCCACAGACGCCGTCCAGTAGCGCCACCGGCGGGCATGGCTGAGTGGGCGACGGCGGTGGTCGTATACAGCGCGGCCACTGTGTAGTAAAACACCGGGAGGGACGTTCTGGAAGTGCCTCGCGCGCCGAAGTGTTCCCTCGCGGGGCGCACGGGCGGCTTCGGGGGCGGCGGCGGCGGCGCGGCGGGGGAAACGCGGCGTCTTCGCGGCGATTGCGATGGAATTGCGGCGCGAGACGCGCGCTGTTCCTAGCGTTTACGACGCTGCAGGGCCCCGGACCGTTCCGGTCACCAGTCAGATGGCGCCCGCAGTGCTTTATTTTGCTTGTGGCGTGTTACAAATCTCGTAGAAGTGCTTGCCAACAACGTCAGTAAGGAATATGAAGTTTACTGGAGCAAGAAGGCATTTAGGATTTTGAGTCACCTACAAACGTTTTAGTTTCTCGATCTGAGAAATTTTCTAGGTTCTGCGATAGGTGCATATTGTAGACTTAGTTGTACAAGTTCTATGCACATGTATACCTTGTCTGCTTTTTTCTCTTTTTAACAAGAAATATCACTTTTATGACGGAAACTTTTAAAATTAAAGAAAACTAATTTTAAGAAACGAAAACAAAATATTGTGATTCACAAACGCAGCTGCTAAAAAAAAGTAAAAAAATGAAAGCATAATTTACGATTTTCAAAACATCTCCAGCATTGTCAAATCCCCAAATCCACAAGCAGAGAAGTCAGAGCAAAGATTCGATCCTGACTCCTTCCGGATAAGACGTGGATTATTCTTCTCATCCTACTTCCTCTTTAAAACTCTGGTTCTAAATTACCGAATACATAGTTTACATAATCCATTACAAGCTCTCCAGATACCCTCGATTACAGTGTTTCACCTACAGGTGGCAACATATGCAACTCGCTGCTTACCGCCAGGCCTTGAGCCGGCTGTCATTGGAAACGCGCGGCTTGGGATGCAAATCGTGATGCAGCCGCGGGGGCAGGGTTGTTGGCGGGCAGAGCGGCCTGAGGGCGGCGCCGTGGAAGGGGGTGCGGCGGTGCGCTAATGGTGACGTCGCGTCTGCGGCGGATGCGGCCACGGAGGCTTGGCGACGAGAGCCCTCGGCGCGCCCGTCGGGCCGTTCGATGGCCCCGTGGGCGCCGACCGGCCCCGACCCCGGCCCCAGCCCCAGCAGCACGCTTCGGTTGCTTCAACGTGACGCGACCCAAGCCATGCCGACCCCCTTACAGTCCCCCGCAGGCCCCGGGCTAGGACGTCGACACTTTCGTCCTTTATTATTATTACTATTATTATTACTATTATTATTACTATTATTATTATCACGTCCGTATACATTACTCATAGGAGATCATCGGTTTCATCGTCAATTTCACTTTTGTCTCAGTTCCTTGTTTTACGATCCTTTCCTTTCCTACTTTTTCCATTTTTTTAACCTCCATTTACATTTGTTATTCTCGTTAGTTCCAATTACTTTTAACTTATCTCTGTAATCCCAGTGTATTATTTCTTTGTTGCTACAATATTGGCAATGTTCCTCCTGCTCCAGCTCTCTGTGTTCATAGTCAATCCGTGTGTTGTCTGAGCGCTGATATGGTCCCTTA
Organism: Gryllus longicercus; assembly: GCA_038098605.1. Taxonomy (NCBI): domain Eukaryota; kingdom Metazoa; phylum Arthropoda; class Insecta; order Orthoptera; family Gryllidae; genus Gryllus; species Gryllus longicercus. The sequence goes on along the minus strand of JAZDUA010000234.1, from coordinate 1,992,954 downwards.
TCTCGCCCACATTGACAAACCTTCACCCCCCCCATTCCTTGCTTGCAGATTTCCATTAACGGCTAATTCCCTCATTTGATCACCTGACATCTCGTTTGCTCTAATTTTGTGGACCGCCTGTTTATAGCCTGTCCCCCGATCCTTACGTTCAATGCGCTCATTTTTCTATCGCCTTTTCCGACTTCCGCTTGTCCATATTCGGGGACTATGCCAGAAACCTATTGGGAGTAACATTATTTATTAACATTTTTTAAATATTGGAACGTTGTAGAGGTCACGACAATTTTCGTCAATAATCTATCATACGACAATAAGATCGTATGTCTCAGGGAACGTGCCGTCAGCAGATTTTCCAAGTGACAATATGATGGGTTGTTGTCGCATACTGTAATATCAGGTGTGGAAGTTTAATTTAGCTGTAGTACTGAGGCGGCTCGCTTGTCAGCGGTTATTATGAGCTGAAACGAACTTGTCAACCTAGACCTAAAGTGTAGCTTTGCGTGGGATGTGGTTTTGAACAAAAGAATACATCATTGCTGTGGAATGTGTTTGATACGAATGTATTCGTGGCTATTCTGATGAATGTCGATGCCTCTTAATTTCGAAGTGTTGTGAAAGCCCTGTATACGTGCTCTGAATGATTATGTAAAATTACTAGTGTGTGTTTTGTTCATATCGTGTTGATAGGGATACGTTAAGACTAATAAAACTATGTAACATATTTACATTCATACATTTTCGCTCGGTTCCCTAATTTGTTGCTGTCCATATTAGGATTTATTATTAAAGCTGGAAAGTTCATGCAATTGGATGTTTTGTGATAAACTCAAAATATCGGGAAACTATTTATGTCAAAATATTCAGCCTGAGATACAATTGTTTTTGCATATAAAGCACATTTTTTATGTTTTAGAAGTTTTTGATCATAAAATGTATTTATTTGCATACTTTTCAATTTTTTGCATACAGATTTACAGTAATACTTTTACATTAATTAGTGTAAAGCATGTAGTTTATTGATGATCCAAACAGACATATACAAAACTTTTCACATAACTGACAGCCAAGACCGACGAATTAAATGTTTTTGCTGTGTCAGGTAAATACTGAATTTGTATTTTTCTCATTTGAGAATTATCTTCCTGTTGAATTATTTCCAATCTTAAATAATACAATCTTATATCAAAAATACAATCTTGTTTTCTGTTCTTAATGTAGAAGTGGATAATCTGTTTTTAATTAGCACATTCCCTCTTTCTCTAGGTGAAACAAAGACGTAACTGTTATTGCGTAATGCAGGTTTTTGTTACCAAACGTTGAATATTTTAAACAGGTTTGAACATGTTTCAATTTTTTTGTGACATATTTGCTAGCGTAAAAATTTGCATACACTTCTCAGCTTCTCTTATTGTGTTCCACACAACTTTATCGTTGAGTGAAAAACGTTAAATAAAAAAAATCAAATTTTGAGTTAATTAACTTTCCTGTTATGTTTTTAATTGTTGTCCACTAAGGCACATTTAAGTGGAAACACATTTTTTATATTTGTGAAAAAAAGTTCATCTCCCACTCGTGAAGTTTTCTCAAAACTTGAACTTGCATCTTAATGTATTTCACTCATTAGCCAGCATGATGGTCCTTCCGCCTGATATTCACCATCATGATTAATTTGTGCACAGTAGGTCTATTAACGCATTTTCATTTTCACGCGTTTTGCAATATACCAGGCGCTCAGAATGATAAATATTACCCATTATCCGCAGGTTAATGTGGAGACTCGAAATCGAATCAGAACGTCGTTACGTGGTCCGTCACAATCGACGTCCCGGTCACCGATCGCCGGTCGCCGGTCTCCGCAGCTCCCCAGTTCTAAGGAGGGGGGCATAAAGGGAACGGAGCAGTCATTTCTTGTGCGGTACCGTGCAGCGGCAATATAATGTAGCGTGGGATAGCGTGCACGACCTGGAGCGAGCCGGTGGCCGTCACACGCCACGCTGCTGCCAGCACTGCCGCCTGCGCCGCCTGCAGGGCTCGAGCCCCGCCCTTCGCCGTCCCCACCATCCCTCCCGTCCCGCAGTCCCCGTCGTCAGGTGTTAATTCCACACATTCCGGCAGTGTCGCGCTGGAGTATTCTTCCATGGTTCCCTGTCGTCACAGCTTCATTTTTGTTTCAGTGAAGTCTCTTCTTTGCTTCCTCACATTGTGTTCCGTTTCTCATCCGTACTTCTTTGTCAACGCGATATGCTTCCACGTCGTTAAATTCGCGCTCTTGCCTTCGCCCCGTCACTCTTTTCTCTTTACCTGTATTAGCGGCCGCAAGTCCGAAATTCCGTCAGCTCCCTGTTTTCTCTGTTCGCTCCCCTCCAAGCGGACATATCGACCTGACCTCGACCCTACAATGCTGCCGCATTGACTTCCCCTACATTCCTGTTCCTTTTGAATCCATGCGACATATCACGTGTAAGCTCCGACATTCATAACGAATGATTGCAGGGAGCTCAGAGAAGAAACTGTTCTTTTAAAGCGATGTCTCACGTAACGAGTTAGTAGCGTCTATAGAACATAACAAAGCTAAGCAACAATTATAAATTATTAAACACGTAATAAAACTGAGTTCTTATTTAAATCGTGTTTTCGTTTCTTCCAACTAAAATATCAGGTTGGCTGAAATATCTGCATATTGACGATGCACAAGTAAAATGACACGTTTGAAATATCTTTGTTACGTGATGAAATATATTTAGAAAAAAAAATATTGGTCATTTGTTTCCAAACAGCTTATATATTGTACTGTAAAATCCTTTGTGGCAGCAAAAGATATTCTATCATAATAAAATCGTTCATCTATAAAATGACACATCGTGAGATGGGTCAATTTTCTTGTCCTCCGGCGATAGATTTGACGGGAGGTCCCCGCTCTCTACCAAATTTCGAAAACGGTCGGGCCCCGCGGCGGCGTCCATGCGTCGCCTGCACGTCGACGCCCAGTGGAAGGGCGAGACCCGGCTGAGCGATCGCATGGTGCGGACGCAGGGCCACTCAGCAGCCTGAGGCAGCCCGCTTCGAAAACGAGGGCAGCCGCGGCCACGCGGGGCATGGCGGCGCGGGGCGGCACCGCGCGCTTGACATATCTTTTGCTCACGTGTTTTGACCTGCTTATCGCAGCCCTGACCTCTGCTTTATCGCTGGCGGCCTGCGGTGCGGCTGAGTTGGCCGACGCAGCGGTCAAAGGGCGTTCGCGCACCTGCCCGCCTCGCACCCTCGCGCCCTCGCGCCCTCACGCCCTCGCGCCCTCACGCCCTCACGCCCTCGCGCCCTCGGGGCCGCCGGCGCCGTCCGCGCCGCTGCCTTTCACACGGTCGTCCGCAACCTCCCCGCCGCGCCGACTTGCCTTTCGCCGTTCGACGTGGCCGCCGCGACCCCGCTGCCGCCCTCACGTTTCGCCCCCCCCCCCCCCCCCAGCTCCTCCCACTTGCCCCCGTGGCCACAGCCCGGTATCGGCATCGACTGGGGCTTCGACGTTCCACCCTCCCTTCTTTGCAGATACCGTTTCTCCGAATTCTGGCTATCTTTGCAACAGAGCCGTATTGCGGGTATTTATCGTTTCTCTCCGATTCATTTCTGTGTCTTAAAACAACTTGAGCCATTGTGCCTCACGGGACTTCCACTCAACCATTAAATTTGAACTGTTTAGTTGAAACCTGAATGCAAGTAAACAATATTTGACCTACATTTTACAGTCATACGCACCTGCAGTCAAACACACCATCGCGCACGCGAGCGCGTGTACTTTTTGGACTATATTTCCAAGTTTTAATTCTTGATTTGTATTTCCTCTGATTCTGACAAGGAGTTTGGTGTGCGCCCTAAGATCCATCTCACTTTCACATTTTTTTAACCGTACGGTTTCGTTATCACACAGAATTTTCATCTCTTATTCTATTTGCCACTTGATTCTTCTCATTTTTCCCCTCGTCTCCCATGTTACACACTATTACGTAGCATCTATGTTCGCTCACGTCACTCATGGTTTCTTTCCGCTTAATCCCAAACGTAGCACATATTCCTCCGACGCATCTGCATGGCCTGACACACGTTTCTTTTCACGCCCAGTGTTTTCGTCGTCTGCCTTACTTTATCCCACTCTGCGCTACTTTTCTCTGCTGCACCGCTCTTGCCCTTCGCTGGAGCTCTCCGTCTCGTGCCCTGGGGTCGCTGCGGCTTCACCCCCCCTCTTCCTCCACCCGCCGCCGCGCCTCTGCGGATTTTATACTCCTCTCCCTCCACCTCCTCCACCCGCTCCGCCCACACCGGGCGCGTACCCCCTCCCGTGACCACCTCGCCACGCCACGGCGCTCCCAGAAGCAACGAGAACACGTTCAAACCCCGGGATTTGATTTTTCAGAACGAAGCGTCTCGTCCAGTCCCTTTCATCTCCTCTCTCCTCGGGGAGATGGCTTTGCGGCGGCTGTTGGCGACGCGCGGGACTCGAGGTGGTTGAGAACGGCTGCGCGGCTTCGAGTTGGACGTCCGATTTCGTTGCTTTGTCTGAGTTGCACATCCTTCATCCGGCCATTATTTCTTGGCGCGGAGACCGCGATGGGGAAGGCGATGGTGGCTGCCGCGACGGCTTGGACGGCGGCGGCGATAGCGACGGCGGACGGAGCCGCCACTAGTCCTTGTGGACGCCGGGGCTGTACTTTACTCCACTGTGCTTCCAGCTCGACGGAGGACAGTTTGCTTTCCGCTCCCTTTTTGTTTGCGTAGCGTACGATCGTTTAAGGCCAAAGGATTTGTCTCTCAAATAAAACATTTTTATAAAACGTAACGACTTTCTTCGCAAAATACTCTTCCCGTCTTTGGAAGAAAGTTTAAAACGTCTAACAATTGTGCACAACGTACTGCAGAAGGAATGGCTTAATGGCTTGTTCGCACGTTTGCAAAGAGAACCGACATATTTTTGTTTTTCTAAAACAAATGGAAAAGTGATAATGTATGGATTTCGTTTTTATTACACTTGCGTTGACGTAGGTATTGATTGAGCCTCATTTGACGTTATTGCTCCTAGTGTGGCGGCTCGCCCCATGTGGTGACTATCGTATTGAAGTATGGGTGATTGACCTTACGCATGTAGAATCTCCGGAACGCTATTCGGTGTTACTGTCGTTATGTTAACTTCCAGTTTGCTTTTAGAATAATTATTTTCTAAAAGCAATTATTATTAGAGAATTTTTACTCGGCTGGAAGTAGTTGAGAAAAAAGCATTGATTTGACCCCAAAATTTGCGGGCGAAACTTTGGGGGTAAAATCCGTTTTGATCAACTCTGAGACGGAACAAGTAGTTTTTATCATGATATGTCTGGATGGATGTGTCATGTTCAACTAAGGGAAATTAAAATATTTTGAGCTTTAACTCGGTACACACGAAATATTCGCCAGTGCTGTTCCCAAGATCTTTAAAATATTTGAAATTTTCGCCTGTAGGACATTTTCAAAATTTGTTCAAACATTGCTCCATTTTTTTCTTTATACGTTCTTTAAAATATTGCTAAAATAGAGGAAAAAATTGCACATAAATGTGTTAAAAGCTAGACTATTCATTAAAAACTTGGAAGTTTCGAAAATTGGAAGTTTTCCGAACCTTTCTCAGACCTCAGGGACTAACGAAGGTAGACATTTCTTTCTTAACGCATTTTTTATAACACGAGTTCTTTAAATATTTTTACTCACATTTGTTTTAAATCGTTAGTATTTTGCGTAATGAAACTGTCATCAAACAATTCGAGACATGGGACTCATAAGTTGTACTTACTAGCTTTTTTGACTGGATTTTTTAAAGATATTGGAAAAACTTAGTTTTTTAATGGAGCTTCTTTTTCAAAGAATAAATAAATTTGGAGAAGACAAATTCATCGATACCACATAGTTGGTAGTTTTTTGAATAATTAGTGCATACAAAAGTGCTGCCGCCTCGACAATCATATTTGTCGGATTGCCCTTTCAAGAAACATCCCAAAGCCCTTGTATGTTACAATCATTGAAGGTACCGAGTTACATTTCATCCAAAAGAATGAATCAAAGTGATTAGGAAATCACCGATATGTTCTCATTATCAACATCGTTCGTCAGACAGATTAAAACATCTTCGATATTTAAAAGGGATTCGATTCTTATATCGTGTATGATAGCGCTAGTCTTGCGAAATACATTCAACAGCAAAAATTACGTCACTGATTTTTTGAAATAATTGTGCGTCAATTCGCATGGCAAGCTGTTGTCTCCGGTGTGAACGGTTTCGGTAGATTTTCGAAAAGCACAAAAAATACTGAAAGACTTTTCTCTACTTCATTGTGGACGTAGCCTTATACTCGTGCAAGGGCCCAGGAAATAGCCCTATATCCGGGTAATCAATTGAGTTACGTCCTCATTAATAGGGATATTATAATATTTTTAATGTTACTTTGCAATTTTCTCTAGTATGAACTCATAAATTTACCGTAATTTATTAATAAAACAAAGTAAGTTTTACTAAAATTAGGTTGTTATATCAATACAAATTGGTCGAATATTTATAATCGTTTCTACGTCAGCTGTCTGCAGAAACGACGTGTCTCGGTACTACAAGTCTGTATTTCGCACTCCTACGCCATTCAGTCTCTGCATGCGACAAAATGTTTAGCGATTTTTAGATTACCCTATTTATGCCTGTGAACCGCGAGGCCGATTGGTGTTTAGGGGTCACAACATGCGTTTGGCATCTTAATCTGTGGCGTTTTGTACAGGCGAGCGATAGAGGTCGTGTAAACATTTAGAAATCCAGCCGCACCGCGAACATCCGAATGTACTATAACGCCAGATTTTAAAACTCATTTGTCTCTAATTTTTACTAAACACTGACATATGTACTTTTGTGGAATTTGTCATCTCCAGACGTATCGTTTCATGTAAAAAATATAATATTCCATTAAAAATAAAGCTAGTTCAAGATCATTCAAATTTTAAAAAATGCCATAAAAAATCGAATACGTACAACTCACGAGTCCCAATGTCCTTTGTTGTTTAGTGAACAACGTCTCAATACTGTTGAACCACTTACAAAATATTTGAGGTGACGTTATTAATGACTATGTATAATGTGTGAACCAAATGTTTATGAGGTGAAAAATAAAGTTTTTATCACAATGGCGTTTATGTAATGGTGGCCCCATCCGTTCACAAATTAAAAGAAAAAAACACAGCCGTTTTTGAACGCATAAAATATATTTTAATGCAATTATGAATACAAATCATCTCTTACGAAGAGTCTCGAAGTGTCTAAAAACTGTGAGAACAAGTAAATGATCTTGTAAAGCTTTCTATTCACTTGCGAAAAATTAGTTTACGTTCTTTAGACATTATACGAGGGTTCATGTCACGTTCGTAATTAGTTCCTTTTATACAAACCATTTGCGTTTTATTCACTTCCGTTCTGCTATGTTTTAAAATTCATTTTTATATTACTCTTGATCAAGGAATTGAAAAAAATATTTCCACGTGGAAATGCTTTCGACTAATAGCTAAAGTCATATCTGTCTTCAAATTCGGACCCCTGTTACTTCTACCAAATGGGAGGAGAAAACAAGATTTCCCGAAGACCAAAGCAACACTTCCTCAGATACTTTACTACCAGTTTCTTTTCATTATTTGCATTCATAATTTGACATGTCGTGTACCAATTACACTACTCAACATATTATGAGCGTGTAATTTTCTGTGTTTTTGAACAATTTGTTTGCAATGATTTCTAATGTTACTAGTTTTTTTTGTGTCTCATACAGTTTTTGCAAATCAAGTAATCTCATTACAATTTTATTTTGTAAGAAGGGGTATTTGAATAGACTTTTCACTCAGTCGGCTGCTAGATGGGAATCGTAGTATATTGTAAACACGGTTTAGTATTGTATGGCTAGATTTGAGCTGTAATATTTAGTTCGTGCTACCTCTTTAGGAGTGAGTTCATGTAAGTGGTTGAATAATCCAAGCTTCATACGTTATATATTATATATAACTACGTTATTGTTATGCAAAGACATGACATTGATAGTTTCATATACAAAGGTCTATTATGCATTATAAATTCTAAGAAATCTGTTCATTTGACTCAATATCACTGTAAAGTCGCGGAGCGTTGTTTCATCATTGAAACAACGGTATTTCAATTAATTAAAACTACGAAAATACACAGCCTAAAATATAGACGTCTTTCTTAGTTTATAAAATACCACTTTTACCATTCAGGTTTTTACCCATTCATTTATAAATATTTTTACTTTCCCGTATACATACGTATACACGGTGTAATACATGTGTTATACACATAGTACACGTACAGGCAAATAATGTAATGCTGCGGAAAATAGATTTCGAGATTTCAACGGAAATGCACTTTTGGGGGTCCCCCGATACCGAAAAAGTTTTTTTAAACGTCCGTCCGTCCGTTTGTCATCTGTCCGTCTGTCTGTCCGTCTGTCTGTCCGTCTGTCTGCCCGTCTGTCTGCCCGTCTGTCTGCCCGTCTGTCTGCCCGTCTGTCTGCCCGTCTGTCTGCCCGTCTGTCTGCCCGTCTGTCTGCCCGTCTGTCTGCCCGTCTGTCTGCCCGTCTGTCTGCCCGTCTGTCTGCCCGTCTGTCTGCCCGTCTGTCTGCCCGTCTGTCTGCCCGTCTGTCTGCCCGTCTGTCTGCCCGTCTGTCTGCCCGTCTGTCTGCCCGTCTGTCTGCCCGTCTGTCTGCCCGTCTGTCTGCCCGTCTGTCTGCCCGTCTGTCTGCCCGTCTGTCTGCCCGTCTGTCTGCCCGTCTGTCTGCCCGTCTGTCTGCCCGTCTGTCTGCCCGTCTGTCTGCCCGTCTGTCTGCCCGTCTGTCTGCCCGTCTGTCTGCCCGTCTGTCTGCCCGTCTGTCTGCCCGTCTGTCTGCCCGTCTGTCTGCCCGTCTGTGAACACCACTAGCGTCTAAACCATACGTAGAATTGTTTTCAAAATAGATATTCTCCGATCGATCTGGCTCGATTTTGAGGCGCTTCGTTTTTGAAATCTTTCTTGAAGATTTTGGGGTATTTTACATCAAGCCCCACGGACATTTTCGAAAGTTTCTCAAAAAATGGCTCCAAAGTTTTTCTTTAAATTTCTTGTAAGAAATAGTAAAATACACTTATGAAGGTGGCTTAAGTCTAATTTTCAAGGGTAACTAAATTTTCGAAAATTCCAAAATTTTGAAATTACAAAATTACCAAAAAATTGAAGATAGAGTTTCTTCCTTCAAATAAACTTTGTTCTCTATAGTAAGTTCTTTATTTAAGGTCAAGTTCATTTTTTAAAATTTTAGTAGTTTTCGCGCAATATTGTGTGCAAACATTGCAATTTTAAAAAACAAGATTTTCTCAAAAACGGTCTCCAATTTTTTTCTTTAACTTTTCGTAGGGATAGTGCTCATTGAGCTTCTATGAGATAACATAAGCATCAGTTTGCTCTATTTGTTTTTCAAAAATTACAAAAATGTAGTTTCTGACTTGTCTCTCAGGTCCTTAATGTTAACATTATCGACCATTTGTACACACTATTTTGTTTGTTCACACTTTTATCATTAATATTAGTTAATTTCCTTCTGAATTGTATTTATCTTATTGAAATCATTTTCACACCGAGACTATCCTTGCCACATTCTGAGAGGCAACATTAAACATTCTGAGAGGCGCTTCAGTGCTCAGTCACCGTCCAATTATAATCTGTTAAGTAAAAAATGTGTTTGTATTAATACCCAGCGCGCTAATGGAATAACTAGTGCTGCATTTCCTGCTACTGTGTTTGGTAAAACAATTTTATACTTAGCATTAAGTTTTAGTTTGAGGGAATATATTCTCTCGCATTTTTCGTTGTTGGTGTTCGATAAAGGTTGCTCTATTTAAAAGTATTTTAATAGAAATGAAGGCGAAGTCTCTTCGCATTGGGATTTTAAATACCTTGAGTCAAACTGTTTCGTAACTTCACTTTACCACACTACGTGTTAATGTTAATTTAAACAATACGAGAGACAATAATATGCTTTCAATTCTATTGTTGTTGAAAGTATTGTGCCACATACGTATACAAATACCTTTTACTTTATTTTATATTTGTTTCGAAAAATAAATATACAATATGGATATACAATTGTACGTGATTTCATTATATAATATTTTAATAAATTTATATTATTTTTTCATTGTATTTTTTCAAGGAGGAAGGAGGTTTTTTAATGCGCCCTGACCGTCTGAGAATATCTTTCAGCCTGGAAAAAATTGTTTGAATTTTCCCGATCAACATGTTTTCGTTCAGTTGTAGACCTGAGGAAAAGCAGATTAATCGGACTCACCTTTTGATCGATGAAACGCATACATGGAATGACAACATCTTATATACGAACAAGGCCGGTATATTGTGGTATACCCCAATATATGTACCTTTCCCGGCGCCTCCATCAATTGCGCTTACTTCAAAATCAGTTTGCAAGACATCGTCACATCCACCTGTACCGGTAGCGGCATTTCTCCGTCGAACGACCGTAACCGACGTCAATTTACGTATGTTTATGTTCTTAATAATGTTTGATGTTTGTTCTTGTATTCAGAAAAACCTGTCAAAACATTTTATTAAAAAGGTTGTGTTTTTTTCAGTTAGTTTCAGCTAGCTCATGTTGTGATTGCAGATGCTAACTTTGGAGTGTAGTGGGTAAATGATAATAGAGGAACATGACAAATCAGTGACACTAAATTTCAAAACCGTTACGGCTTGTCGGTAGGAAACATTTTTCAATATTCAAAGAGTATAAAGTTTGCTTATATACCGCATGATTTTGAATCCCCAATGTAATAGGTCCACTGAAAGATTTAATCAAATACACTGAGGTAGCACGTAGAGTAACATGAGAATGAAGGATGATAAGTTCAAATAAATATTAAAGATAATAAGCGACAAAGTTTAACCACTATCATGTTACAAAAACATCCATAAGCAAACGATTTCTTTGAGATTTTTATTTACAAAAATTAATCTGATGTGAAAAACGCCTTAATTGATATTAATATATCAATATGAGAAAAGACCCGGTTTCTCCCAACTTGTCGAGTTCAAAAGAAACTCGTGTTCTCGTGTTTTTATAAGCAAGAAATTTTCCCAGGTGAGTGTATTATGAGCGAGGAATTTGTATTAAAGTTCGCGCGGCTGCGTAGATTGGAAGGAAGAAGCTCTTAATCGATAACCGTCAAAGTTCTAATTCCATAACGGAGCTGACTTGAACGCGATAATGCACGAAAGCAGGAAATATTGTAGAACATCTTATTAATGATGAATAGTTTTCCGAGCGGGGATAACGATGTATCATCATGATACAATACACAAGTACTTATATCAAGAACTTTTTCGCCGCAATGTTATTTGTGCTTCTCACATGATTATCTTATTACTCTTCTGTTTTAATAACATCTACATTATTTGACAACTTCTGCATATTTTGTGTTCGAATGTACAATCGACGCACCCGAGTACATTATTTGCATAATTTTGAAAACGTATCTGTGGTGTGGCCCACAAGCAGAGAAGTTTACCTGCAAAAGTTTCCTACAAAAGTTCTCTAGAAAGAAGAATCGTGATGTTTGACGATTTTAAAATTCTATGCACACTTTATAACAATGTTTACTCTTATAAAGCAGTAAGCATGTTTAATGCCCTCTCAAGTGTACGTGAGTTAAAACTTCTGAAACCACACTCCTGCCTTATTAGTTGTAACAATTTGCAGCCTAGTTTAATCGTATTCCATTCTGGGGGTGATTACCAGTATAAATAATGCAAAGATAGTGACAATGTACTAATGCGCTTTGGTTGTACAATTTCTGATAGTTTTATTTTGAAACATCGCTTCATTGTTTCTTCAGAAAAAATATTTTTTTCTGTAAAACTTCAATTATCGCACTGACAAAGTGTGTCGCACTTTCAACAGCATATTTTGCATCGTCTGTGCACAATTTGTAGGTACAAAAATATTTGTATTATGATAATTGAATTTCAATGTCTCGACTTGAATTGAACTAGTCTAGTTGAATTAGGATATGAAAAAGTTAATACCAGGGTCCCAGATAGTTATGCATGGAAATTTGAGGTTTGATTATTTGTTAATAATAAGTTACCTCACCCAAATTTGAGTATTCGTAATTTATATCTCTGAGCCAAGCTCATCACTGCCGCTTTCAGGTCAGTTTACGTTGTGTGCCATCCTCTTCGTTCAGCGTATGAGCATTCTCGCTTGCTTAGGAGCGTGGGCGTTGCGGAGGGGATCGCATTCTACGCACACGTGCGTGAGAAATCGTGGTCGTGATTGAGGACAATGGACGCGCGCGACCGGTTGCGCGGGCGAGCGATTCTTTGTGGAAGAGTCACGAACTTGAACTTAGGGGTACGCAGAGGTACGCTCTCGCCTAATACAACAGAATGTCAACGCAAATGTCTTGATCTGAATGCTCACGAGGTAGGAAGAAATGAATGTCTGTTTTGTTTTATCCGATTATACTACTATGAAATCATGAGGAAAATATCATTTGAGAGTGTCTAGGAAGACAGAAACAAAGACCGTTGAAACCGCGGTTAAGAGTCGCAAGAAACCCTTTGGTTATCTCGGTGTGGTCGAAGTGTTTGTAGTGCTGAACTGAACAGGTTTTCCTGTTTTAATTATTTGCAATGAACATGTAGATTTTGCGTTGTTTTGTTTCCAGAGAAATTAAGTTAATAATTTTAAGAAGTTATAAATTTGTGTCTATAGTAGCCGCCAGTATGGCCATTGATGTTGATGTGACTTCGTAAATTTTAAAAAGTTATACCGTATTTTTAGCTTCCCAAATGAAACATTGTTTATCATTACAATGATGTGATTTCTGAACTAGGTTTGCTTCTCATTTTTATTAATTGCAGATTCCTTGTTGTACAAAACATCCAAAACCTATTCTTACATTTCAATACTATTAGCTCTTTTGACTTGTAGGTTGATGATCTCTGTACATACGATACTTTAAATTTTCAAAAGACATTTAATAAATATTATTTTGGTCTCGCTTGCAATATTTTTATTACAAAGATCTCTGAGTGGGAGAAGAATACATTAGGAAAACCGTATCGGTTAATAATCGATTCAAATTCGAGTTTGAAAATTGTTTATAATTTTTAAGCTTGGGCTTCACTAACTGCAGATAATCTAATGATTCGCGCCCATTAGAAGCCAGTAAATTGAGGTACTATAGTATTACAGCCCACAAAAACAGAGTGTTAAAAGCAGAATTCTTTCGAAGAGTAGACATGATAAAAATTATGGAGTTTAACACCTCTCCTACTGAAGTGTATGTGTGAAGTGTATATGCATATGTATGTATGTATGTGTATATATATATAGGTATGTATATGTATGTATATGTATATATATATATATATATATATATATATATATATATATATATATATATATATATATATATATATCAAATGTGTGTGTATGTGTGTGTAGTTAAATAATCCAATGTCAATCTGCCAACCATATCAATACATATCATGGAAAAAGTGGTTGCGGCGCTTTTTCTGAAGCGAAGACGGAGGACTATAAAATGTGGCCTTAAAAGCTGATCTCTTTAGAGAGTGGGAACGATGAACCCGGAGAGTTTTTTAGTATTTTATCTCTATTCAGGTCGTAAAACATCATATTCGTGGATCCCGTAAAAAGAAGTGAGCTTGAAAATATGTATTCATATATTTTGCAACTAAAATTTAATACGTTTAATAAAGATAAAAACATCTATAATGCCGAATGTATGAAAATATGGATAATATATTGAAAATTCACGATTGGGAAAGAAAATAATCATATTTTCAAAACATTTATGGCAATATTACACTTAACGTTTTTCACAATAGAATAATTGGCACAGTACATCGTAATTCATGTATCGTTCACCTCATTATATCGTTGCCGTAGCGATCTCAGTCCGAAGGATCGCGGGTTCGAGTCCCGCTTCGGGCATGGTTGTGTTTGTGTTCATTCTTTCACTCTTGCCATCACCAGATCATGTAATCTTCACAGTTACCATACCGTTAAATGCAGTAGCGGTCGCTAATGACCTGGAGGTTGATGCGACCTTAAGTAACGAAGAAATATCTCATTACTGTATCATTTCACTTTAGTAATAAATATTCCTTTTCTTATTAAATACTTTTGATACAACGTACATAGCCACTTTACAGAACTGTTTGGTTGATATGTGGTACATATGTACACAATATTACACAGTAAAAGTGAGGATGACCCTACTGGGCTCCTCAATAAAACAATTACATATTTGCATTTTTCAGTAAAATCAGAAACTTCAATTGTTTTTTTAATTTTTACCGAGTTGACCTGAATAATGAAATCAGACATCTCTCATATTCCCAGAGATTGCATAGTTTTCTTTCAATATCTGGGCGCACTGGAAGTTAGTAATATATTTAGATACTAAAATAGATAAGACAAATATATTTAGATACTAAAATAGATAAGACAACTTAAATCTGCCTCAAGTTAATAGATGACATGTTACGAAAACTAAGTCATAATATTTTATACCTTAATGTTCAGTTCTCTTGTTCTTGTCTGAATATTCAGTTTTTTGTAAGATAAATATGACGATTATATTCATTATGATCAAGACGCACGACATAATAATAACGTGATATTAATGAACGGTAGAAATGCTGTCATAAACGTGCCAAACACCGTTATTATAATAGTCATCCAATCACACATTAACAAGATTATATCGAGATCAAAGGCAGACAATGCTACATAAGGGGCTAGTATAGAGCACTTATGAAAATGTAGCCTTACTCTCTACCACGTATGAATGTATTTTCCTGCAATCATCATCTCATGTTTCTACAAACTATTATATTTTTAAATTCGATTAGCGCAGGACCTATGTTTCATTTGTATTTGAGATTATCTGTTGTTTATTTTACCTCTGAAGCGATTTCCTGTGTTTAAAAATAAAAATAATTACACCCAGGTACAGCAGAGCCAATTACATTACACGCGCTTTACACGCTCGAGGCTACTTTCGAGAAAGGAAGTTCATCTCGCTGCCAGGCAACATCCATATTTCGAACAAATTACACAACATTGTGACACCAGTATTCATGCGATATTGCGTTAGAAACGAGATAAATATTTTGTAAATTATTGTCTCTTTTAAAATATTCAGATTTTTTTTAAAGTATACCTCTTTTTTAGACAGTCTAGTTTTTTAATTATACTATTTATTTGAAGTCAGACTTATTTTTGTCAATAACATGTTACGATATCAAGTTTCGAGAGTTTGTGTTGCCTCATCTTCAGTTACATCTTCAATGATTTATTACATAATTATTAATATGTATATGATGCTAATAATATAAAACAAAGAATTGTTGACAGTTTTCATTAAACTTAAATTAGTCATCAGTTGACAATCACATTACGCTCTGTTATAATTACCATCTCTACATGTACAAATTGATAATTTAAAATGGCCAATTGTTTAAATACTGTAAGAATTGTAATAGTATCTGTTTTTTTATTGAAATCACTCACCTTGAAATGAGAAATGCAGTTAATAATTTTCTTCAGATTTCCCTTACATTATTATTATTATTATTATTATTATTATTATTATTATTATTATTATTATTAGTTTCATCGATTTTCTTTGCCTCAAAATATGATTGAATATCTTTATGACTAATTTCCAACGCGGGCATATACTGAAAAACAATTATGCACCCTCCGGCGGTCTGAGGGGAGTTGAATAATTCGTTAGATACGTAGAAATTGAAAAAAAAATACAAGAACAATGAAACTGAATCGATTTTGACTGAAAAATATGAATATTTGATAGTTATTTCGCCAATTTTTGCACTGCGCCATCGACTGAATTTTCATAATCAATGCGTCACTGCGTACGACATTTCAAATGTCGTGCGTCAACAAGGACCAAGAATAAGGGGTCATGCTTTTCAATATTTGCTAATCCGTGTTGCGTTATGGAACAACGATTTTTTAAGATTGTCGGTATGTAATCATCGGTTATACAGTGTATCCGTATACAATATACTATGTTATAGCAGAATTCTTGAAGGCAGTCTTTGCGTATTAAATTTATAGTGTTATAACAGTGTATTTTATTTGTTATATATATATATATATATATATATATATATATATATATATATATATAAAGCCTAATTAGACGATTTACATTCAAAACTTGTTTTTCATTTATAAATCTTAATCCGTAAAAACGGAAATCAGCGAAAATTCTTTTTTAAATAATTGACGCTAATTTGTTGTCTTTCATGTGAAGTTTTAATTAACTATTTGTATTCTACTAGCTGATTTATAATGAGTCGTATTGTGTCAACAATGAATTAACACACTCAAACACATTTTAAAAGTGTTTT
The DNA here is from genome assembly GCA_038098605.1 of Gryllus longicercus. Classification (NCBI taxonomy): domain Eukaryota; kingdom Metazoa; phylum Arthropoda; class Insecta; order Orthoptera; family Gryllidae; genus Gryllus; species Gryllus longicercus. The sequence continues at coordinate 1,976,441 of JAZDUA010000234.1, read as the reverse complement.
ATTTATGATAATTGAATTAATAACTATCAACACAAATCTAGTACTTTGCCTGGCTGCACGTGGTTCATAATATTTACGATCTTTTATTTGATTTATGAACGGCATTATTTATATTAATTAGTTTTGTTGGGAGCAACTATGGCAATACGTTAGTACTACATATAAATTACATTATTAATATTTGTGGAAAAGCAAAAAAAAGTCAAATCTAGCATATATTAATTTGCAATTGGTTGAAAGAATAAAATGGTGTACCGAGAATCCAAAAACGAGCGAATATCTGGAATTTATTATCCTTAAATAGCAACGTATGTGCTGATTCGATAGTTGTAGTACGTGTCGTGAAATAGAACTCATTACATGTTGTGAACTCCTTTAAGATATTAATTCATGAAAAACCACGAATGGGGAATTTTTTTGTACGTAAATGGTAATATTATTAATGAAATACATTGCTTTTGGGTTATTTTTTAATTATTTCCATTCCATCTTATATATTTTTAAAATTCGGTTTTGATTCTTTAAGCAAGTGGAGAGATTCAGTGGAACACCAAAGTTTTGCGGATAGAAGATTGGAAATTATAACTGTAGATGATATGTGCAGACATGAGCCTACTTCTGGCCCATATATGTGCCGATTATAATTTATTTCCTAGAATGAGTGGAAGAAGATCTATTTCTAATATGCTAATAAATACCAATAGAATGCATACAAGAATGAAGGAAATAAAGTATTTGCTGATAAAAGATTCGGTAGAAAATTCTATCGAAGGTATTTGTGAGAACGGAGGATTCAGATTAGTACCGCTTCGGAATTACATGAATTCCATTCATATTGAGTTCCAAATACTTGGCTGAACTAAATGTGAGTGAAGAACTATTAGTGAAAATGTCCGCCTTTTTCTGGTTTTCGGCCGCTATGCACACATTCATGTATAAAGTTCCAATAGTCATTGGCAAAACTAGGAACTCGTGGGCGAAAAGGAAACTAATCAGTGTGTCTAGTCTTAAAAATGCTAAGATATTTGACCTTATATTAACCTAGTATATGACTAATTATAAAAAAATACGTGCGGTATCATTCCAGATTGAAGGTAATAGTGTTTGAGATTCAGCATTGATCTTGTGAGAAATCTTCTGATTTCATTTTATTTCAGATCTTTTTCTGTAAAAAAAATTGTTCAAATGTTAGATAATACAATATTTAATCTGAAATCGTTTTATCAGAAATTTTAAAAATATACTGAAAAAGTATTGCACATCACTTCGTTTTAAATATTTGTTCCTTGACATCTTCGCACGGCGGTCTTTAGAGGCCAATCCATCTGCAGCGAAATGAAAATCAAAAATTTTCCATAGCTCCCATGGAGTTGCGAGCCATGGACTACGACCTACAATCATTGAAGAAAACGTATACTACAAAAGGTATTTTTACATCACGAATGTACAATGTTCCATTTGAATTCAATATCATTTGTTGAACTGTGATAATTCTTCGAAGGGGTTTAAAGGTAAATTTTCGGAACGGAAGGCGGAAAAGAAATGTAAGCAGCCAGTGTTTTCGAGATTCGTTTGTTGATCGGCAATCGCTCTAGCCATAGGCAGCCACGTGCCCGCGCACGTGGCTACGACACGCACCAGGGACGGACAGCGGGGACGCACGGACGAACAGACGGGCTGGCGAACGGGCACTCGTAGCGCTGCGCGGCGTGGCGCGGTGTGGCGCAGCGTAGCGTGGCGTGGCGTGGTGTGGCGCGGTGCGGCTGACGTAGACGGTGAGGTAGCGTGGGCGGTGGCGCATTCGACCCGCGGGCGCCCGGCGCTCGGTGTCCGGCGGCGGCTGGCGTTCGGCGGGCGCGCGGCTGACCGTCTGGACGCAGCATGGCGGTCGCCGTGGTGCCCCGCGCACGCCGCCCCCTGCCGTCGCTCGTTCACTCGCTCCATCGCTCAGCCGCTCACACCCACGCCATCGCCCGCGCCAACGCGCGCCCGCCCGCGCCGCCCGCGCCGCCCGCGCCGCCCGCGCCTCCCAGCACCGCGGCGCGCGCTCGGTCAGCGCTGGCGCCGCGCATCGATCCACGGGTTAGGTCAACAGCCCTGGCGGCGCAGGCACTGGCGGAGGCGGAGGTGCCGAGCGCGAGCGTGCGACCAGTCCGTGCCGCGCGCGGCCGCCGCTCTCCTGCCCTCGCTCGCTGGCCACCCCAAACCTCACCTCCGCTCTCCCCCCCCCCTCCGTCGGCGCCTCCGCTCTTACGCCGCTGCGGCTCTCGGAACCGACAATTTCACTGCGACTTGCTGACGTCCATTCAATTTTCATCCTGGTCCACATGTTTTTGATTCGTTCTCTCACATTTAACTGAAGCATGTTTTTTGTTTACGCTTTTCGTCCACTCTTAGACGATTATTTCTTTATTCAGTCCCATTCTTATTGCCTGTCTATTATTTTTACTTAATACTTCGTCCATAATTTTGGGTTTCTAAGTAAATAATCCATTATTAGTTCATTTATCCTATGTTTTCATTTTTTTGAGACTGTGATCAGAAACTGTGCCTGATCATTATTTTTCTTTCCATTTGCGGGTTAACTTCTTAGAAACGTGTGACATTAGTTCATGATTCTAAACCATGGGTAAATATTATAAATGAGTTTCCTAAAGTGAAGTATTCAACATTTCTTAAACCAGCTACATGTGATCTGCCCTATGCTTGTAGGAAAATTTTATTTGTTATTGCTTCTTCCGCATCGAAAACTGCTGTTCTAAATACGCCCTGGTGTACCCGTATTTGGAGGCCATTATCACCTGCTATCGTTTACAACTTCCTTATATAATGTGCGAAGGCTTAAGAACACGTTCCCTCTGAATTTCAGTTGCTGTCCTAGTGTGTTGCCACGTACCTCGTTGTTAGCAATGGAAGTCTCCTTCGTCCAGTTTTTGCTCCTGCATTAAATAAGCCTTGCTTCGGACCTACTGTTAAAACTACCTTCGTGGCATCCATCTCCTTCAATAGTCTGAATAATTACTTACACCTTGGCTATGTGGCTGTCGCTTATTGATTACTTTTGGCTTCTTCTTCCCCTGTCATCTCACTTCCTTACACCTTTGCTGTTAACTTCCTGCCATTTATAGCTATTAGGCATTATATGCCTTGTCTTATCTCCGCGTCATCTCTGGCAAGTCATAATATTCCATTATTTGTGTTTGTCTTTCTTTGTATTTTGTATTATTCTTTTTGTGTCCTCGATTTTTCTTCATTGTATCGTTTTTCCTCGTCCATTATTACTTCTACTCACCTTTATTCTCCCGTTCAACACTCTTTATTTCGTCACTTCATCCCTTGCCTCGGGCCATTTCCTATCCCCTCCTCCTGGTGGCACCGCATCTCCTTCTTCCGGCGCGGCGTAGGATGGAATGGGTTGCGTCTCCAGACGACGCCCATTTTCGCCCGCCCCTGTCCGCGAGCGTTGCTTCTCCCCACCCCCCGCACCGGCCCCGCGCGAACTACACAGAGTGCTCAGGGAGGTCGTCTCGCCGCTCGCGCACCTCGTTACTCCGCGCGACACGCTGTTCACACGACACTAAACGTTGGACGCTCGACTAGTCGTCCCTGCCCCCGCGCACGCGCACCGTGCTGCCGTCGCCGGGCGTCAACGGGCATATATCAACAACTTGATGTCGCGCTCTGACGCGAGGCGCACTGCGCCGCACCGTGCCGCATCGCGCTGCCCCGCGGGCCCGTCCGGCCCCAGCCGGCCGCAACCGGCCCCTGCCACGCAGCACCACTCTCTCGTCTGCGCTTTTCTCCATATCGCATCTAGTCGTATCGCTGCGCCCCAAAGCGTTTTGCACGGAACCACCCCCTCTGTACGAACCGCTCTGCACCGAACCGCTTCTCACCGAACAGAACCCCTCTGCACCGAACTGCTTCTCTCCGTACCGACCCTCACCGTACCGACCCTCACCGTACCGACCCTCACCGTACCGACCCTCACCGTACCGACCCTCACCGTACCGACCCTCTCCGTACCGACCCTCTCCGTACCGACCCTCTCCGTACCGAACCGCTCCGCTCCGTGCACGGCCCGCATTGCGCCAAACACGTAGCGTAGCCCGCGCTCGCGAGTTTATCTATGCAGCTCCCTTTCGCAACCCTTACCTCATTATTCAGCGAGCGCTACAACCGGATCGATCCCGCACTTGATTGGAAAAACCGATACACCTGTTTGAGGAACTGCAACCCAAGGCGAGGAAGGAAGAGGAGGAGCAGCGTTGATTCGAACCGGGGCCGCAAGCAATTTGTACTTGGAATTTGTTCGTTTCGCGAAACGTGTGCGTCGGGCGGAACTACGTAGTTGGAAATTGCGTTGAGCGATTTGCAGGAAGCCCGAGGTCTAGGTTGCAGAGTCAGATGGTGGAGGTTGTTCCTCGCTGAGCGCTTGCGTTATTCACTTGCCCGGGACTGTCGCGCAAATTTTCCATTACCACCCTCCGGTTGCGTTTTGCGGGAGAGTGGCAATCGAGATGTAACTGATGTTCAAATCGAAGTAAGTGTAAATGTAATTGTAGGATAGGTTGCGATGTTTCGTACCTCATTCAATGCCTTGTGTACATGCAAGTTTATCATTATCGTTCTTAGCCGACGAATGGGAGAATACATGTCGTATGTGTATTATTACATTCTTTGGTATTTGTAGGCTGACGCAAATTATGCGGATTGAGAGAAACTATAAAACATTTTATTTTTCAATAGTTTTTTCAAATGAATAATCGTAATTTTACATTATTTTATAAACACGATACTTCTATGTTATGTACAAACTAGCGTAACAGTTTCCATGGTCTTCGTACTCATCTGCAGATGATCTAGCAAGAAGGGAGCTGCTATAAATCGAAGGGCAAAGTACAAGGGCTTGCCAGATCGTTCGATTGGCGTGCCTTCGTGAACCAAGTCGCCGCATTGCTGACAAGCGGCCGGCCGATGCGTCCCCCCCCCCCCCTGCTTCGCGGGAAGTGCGGATAGGCAGGGAAGGCGCGGCCGAATTTATGTTCGTCATCCATATGTATGAAGCTGATTGAATGCGCCAGAGGAATTCCTCGGCGCGATGGCGGGCCGTCGCCGTCTTTACAGCTCCGGGGTTCAAAATATCCGAGCGGTGGCGGTGGGTGCTGCGGCCGCGGGGAGGGTGCCGGCACGGGGTTTCGGAGAGAGTGGAGGGGGCGGTTTATGGCGGGGAGCCGCACGGAAGGACGGGCGCCACCCACCTGGCCGCGGCCTCGCAGCGGTGGCTGCCGCCCGTCTCTCCACGCCCGTCGCATTCTCGCCGTTTCCTTCCGTTGGGGCGCTCCACGCCCCGGCGCATCGCTCATTGTGCTCGTTAAAAAACAAGCGCCCAGCGCATTATGTAAACAGCGCCCTGCACGAGCCCCAGCGATTGTGCGCCGGAAGCACTGCACGGGCTATGGCGTCTTGAGGGCCGTCGCGCCGGCCGCTGGCGCTAGAGGCAGAGAACGCGTCGCAATGAAGCGTGGCCTATGCTTGGGCCGCGTGTTCGAACCAAACAACTTGCTCCCCTTCCTGCTTTCAGCTCTTCTATTTCTATTTTTCTAGTCTAACCCGGTGTTTGCTGCCGTTTTCTAGGCCGTTTATTATTTATTCCGTTTTCTCCATCACTTTCGGTACATTTCCTTCACTTTCATTTTTTGACATTCGCAGCTTCCTAACACCTAATGAATTTATGATTTTGTCATCATTTCCTCTTCTATGTCCGTTACTATCCTGAAATACCCAAACATTCCATTTAGTCATCCTCATCTCTGTTGCACCTGCGTATTTCTTCGCTCTTGTAAAAGAGTGGGTGCGCGGAGATGTGTGTGGCCTTTGCATCGCTTTCACCCTGCCCCCCTTCCTTGGCCTCCTCGCCCTTCCCCCTACGTCGCCCCTTGTTTGCCAACGGCGCCGCTCGGGCGCTCCCCGCGCGCGCCGGTCGCTGATGCAGTTTGCGGTTATTGTTTCTGGCAATGTCGCCTCTATTAGGTATGTCTCTCTGTAAAGCTTTCCGCTGGCAAGCAGCGAGCGCGATTTAAACGCAAATAGGACACGTCGTGTCTTCTGTCAATTCTCTTGTTTTCGTATGAAAGCGACGGAATGGATTTTCCCGTAATGCGGAGTTGGAAGACTTAAGTTAGTCTAACCTTCACTCACGTTCGCTGAATTTCCTGTTTCAGTAGCATTTATGGTTGATGTGCTTACTATGAGTCGTCCTTGCTGAAATCACATTTTAGTATTCAAATGAATGCAATGCTGTTGTCGTGGCCATGCGCGTGCACAGCCTCCAACATGAGGTGGTGGTAACTGTATTTCTGAGTTGCCTTTTCCACCAAACGTTTTTATTTATACACGACATAATTTCCTATGAAGTAAATAAAACAAACGAGAAGAATGAAATTATAACGTTAATGATACAATTAATTCATACAATTGATTTTAAATTGAGTCATTTCTAGTTTGCCTTTTCGCCAAAAAATATTTATAAATTTCCCAAGTTGTCAGTCTAAAAATGGAGAAAGAAAAGGAACTGACCTTATTAACGGACATAAAATATTTTATTACGTACCGTTGCAGGTCCCCCTTCAAATGTTCAGGCCCACCTGTGCACGCCTATAGTCATGGTACCTGTAAGCATTTTCGAATCTGAAAGCCAATGAACACGATTCAATCGTGGCGATTAATGCATGTGCTGCTAGTGGCGTGCAGTACTCATCGCTTCAAATTCGAGCTGCTAATTTACGACGGGTCTTATAGCATCTCTTACCTTCAGCTTACTCCTCCTTTTTACAAAGGGCCGTTGGCAAGCAGTAAACTGTGTTAGAACAGCTTAAGCTTTATCGTTTGGAAGTACAAGTAAGAATGAACCCGTTAAGAGAGAAATTATGTGTATTTAAATGTTCTCCTCCCTTTCATCACTAGATATAATTTAAAATAAACATTAATATAAGCAATTCTTACAATTGAGACGCATTTAAAAAGAAATGCATAATAATTTTTCTTCGTCCTTTATATTCCAAAAGGTAGCTCATAGAACTTTTGATGGCGATAAGTTGTATTTAAAATGCATATTTGACTTTTTTCATGATAACTACATAATAATATTGTAAATAAGAATATATATATATATATATATATATATATATATATATATATATATGTATTCTTATTTACAATATTATCGGTAAAATTCTTTTTTAGGATAATTCTTTCTCAAAACGTTTGAGAAGAAAATTATTATAATCAGCTGTATATGTTTGTCACTTCACTTAGGTCACAATATTCAACAGAAATTGAGTTCATTTTCCACTGCTCTTTAAAGAAATGAAAGTAGTGACTAAAGTCTCTTGGCACAAATCTCGACTCTTATTGTTTGGGGAAGAGGAGTATAAACTTTTCTGGCAGCGAATCTCAATATTAACTTTCCCGATGAATAGGCTGTAATGTTCTTTCCATTCTCGTTCGACACATCAGCTGAACTCGCAACAGCAGTTTGCTCAGAAGAAATGGGGGGCGGGGAGGCGGGAGTTATTCAACAGTGCGGGACTTTTAAAGGAAATCGTTTCGCGGGTGTTGAGATTTGGTGCACACTGTTATTTGTGATTGCTATCCTGTGTCTGGTCACTATGAAGCATCACTTGGGCTGCAGATCTCTGGAACTATCGTCTACTGAGTATCTCGTTGAAGAGTTGATATTTATCAGTTTTGTAATTGTCTTTATTTTTATAATTTCCATGACCGTGTATGAGCATACGAAATTTTTTGTATCACTTTGGGTGTCGAATAGCACCCAAAACGTCGTGTGGATTATCAAGCTAGTAAACAACAACTTCATCCAGTACACGTCGTGTATGATTTTTAAACCCTCGAGATCCGAAAGTAAAATCATATATTATTGTATCTTTGGATGCTATGATCACTGCGCGAGCGTCCACAGGCTCCTGGCGCGCTTGCGGGAAGGGAGGGGGAGGAAGGTGGAAAAGAGGCGGGGCAGGGAGTGGGGCGCGTGGCGCCGGGGCTGGCGGCCTGGGGGCTGAAGGGCGGGGGGGGGGGGGATGAGGGAACGCCGGCCGGGCTTTGACCGCGTTGTAGTTTGATCGCGCTCCGATAGTTGCGTTGCATGTTCCAATGTCCCCGGGAGGAGCGGCGGGCGCACACACGAGCCCAGTGCGTCACACCTCCGCCGGAATACCCCGCCCACCACCCCCTTCCCCGTGCCCCCCGGAGCTGCTCTGTCCATTGGCCTGCGTTTCTCTCACACTGCTCCACTTAGTCGACGTGTCGCCACTTCCACCCCACTTTGTTCGCACTATATTCATACAGTCTGTCTGCCGCTTCCCCTTCATCATACTTCTCCTTCGTCTGTTATTCGCCCCACCCCGTTCGTCGCTCTTCACTAGAAACTCCTTCCTGTACATGTGATTTCCCCCGTCTGTTCGCGAATTGCACTATTTGTTTCAGCTCGCTAGTTTATTCGGTTTCATCATCGGCCTCACTTCCCATTCCGTCCTTTTCCTTTCCTTCCTGCTCTTTGCGTTTCACTCTTACCGTCCCGCGTTGCGCTCCCCTGGCGGGCGCGCAGATCGCGCATTTTCATCACGGCGATCGTGATGTCGGCCGAGAGCGGTGTCGTGTGTTTGCACGCTGTCAGCGCCCCCCGGCCCGGTGAGCAATTGCCCGCACAGTGAGCCCCCCCCCCCCCCCCCCCCGCCACCGCGCCGCGGGCTGCGTCCGCCCACGCGCCGCCGCTGATGAACTAGGCGCAACCTTCCCACCTCACCCTCGAGCCTCCCCCCCCCTGCCCGCCCTCGCTCGGCACCACCGGCCACGCCCCCACTCGTGCACGGCGAGTGCTCACCTGTCCGCGGGAAGCGTTTGTCAAACGGTTTCCGCAGCAGCGCGCGGCTGTTTTGGTATAAGCTGTAATCTTGTTTCGGGCTTTTTACGAATAAAGTGTGTATAAACACTGCAGGGTGCAAACGCCCTTCTGATTTTTTTATTTACATTTATGAATACTCCAGTGTGTTTCCATCACTTTTCATGAAGAAAGGTGCTGTTTCCAGTCTTCCTAAAACTCCATATAAAAAATTATCCAAAAAAATAAAAAACTGCCGTGGGGATAGTTTTGACACAATATACTCTGAACGTACGATTCTTCTTTGTGACTGGCTGTTGGTGTTGGGCCTCGACAGAAGCAGCGTTGCCGAGCTTCATTGCCCAGGCCACGTGCGCGCTGTAAGATATTTCGCGGACAATCTAAAGCGGTAACTACATTTCGGACCTATACTTTTGATATGTTTCAGTCTCATACCAATACAGTCTGGAAACTTTAAAGGAGATGAAATTTTGATTTTTGGCGTCATAACTGCGCTCAGATAGTACGACGCTCTCTCACCCCTTGAGTTAATTCTGGGTTTGTGTCAACCGGGGAAGATTACGTCACAGGCAAAGCAGCTACTATTGCGTGGCACTAGGAAACCATTATCGGCGTCATCACGTATCTCCCAAGCACAGGGAAGCGTGGTGCAACACATAGCCGATAAACTAACTAGTCCAACCGATAGGTCATTTTTGTTAGTGTTTAAATTATGTTTAAAAAAAAGATATTCTGCGAGTATAAAAGTATGGATAAATCATATGTTTATTCATATTTCATAAGCGGTAAACAGTTATATTTTTTCATGAGGTATATGTTGAATTATCTCTTAAAGAAAATAATTGATTTATTTTGCCAGTAAGCATATTTGTGAACTCAAAAAATAATTAAATATTACTTCTTTTCTTACTTACGGATTATTACATTATTATTAAAGGTTTTCATTCTTTATTTCATTGACTGAACGTTTTTCCACCTTATTTCAATGATTTAAGGGAACCTATTCTTAGATTCAGTTTGAACCGATAGTAGTTGATTTGAAGAAAGTTTTCTTCGAGGAAGATTATTTTTTTTCCGAGAACGCGTTTGAACTTTAAAAAGGCTATGCAACAAATGGATTATTGACGTTTGAAGTTACATTAATAGTATGTCTGAGGCGTGCATTTTCGTTTGTACTAAGTCGAGAAGTTCACCGTGTGAATAAATCCGCATTCAAAACCCGCCGTGCTCAAGTATCTCGTTTTAAGCTTTAGAAACCGTTCTGTTAGATTGCGACAATCTAGTGTAAATAACATTAAGGAGAAATGTCATTCGAGTTGGCAGAGGTATTCCTGTTCCTTTATTCCGCTTGGGTGTAAGGGTAACAGTCTTTATTACGTGTCACTGTGCTTCTAGTGTGTGCTCACCGCAGTGTCTACTTTAGACAGTCCAAATCGTGCTCAAGTTTCTTTTAGGAGCCTTGAGCATTCATGATTGGCGTATACAAGACACTCAAAATATCAATTAATGACATGGATTATGCACAGAAATGATGGAAAGGCTTTTAACTCGTATGACTCGTTAGTTTTATTTTGTTTTAGTGTTGGATACAAATACTATAGACAAAGTCTCGGTGATACTTTAGTATCATATTGATATAATATGAGCATTTATCAATAAATGTAACATAGTTACCGCACTGTGTGTTGTAGTGTGCCTCAGTGGCTGTGTTATGAGTTCTGAGATTTGAGGTTTTTGGTTTTTTACGTGTTAAACGCATTTAAAGACTAGTATCATGATTTATGAGTTGCAGTTTCACTGCGATTTTGAAATGTGATCGTCAGTTGTAATTTCTGTTGCGCCCACTCGTACATCTATAATGGAAAATAAATTTCTCGTCAAAATGTTTTATTCATAATGACGAAATTTGTATTTTTTTACGTATTTGAAGAAGTGCATTAACGAATCAGGTTGTATTTGTCTGCATTAAAGAACACGTAACTCAAACACTAACTCAGCAACGGCTTTTCAGCGAATTTCTTCACAGAAACGCGATAAAACACAGTCGTTCAACTCTCCCCTTTAGAGTGACTATTACGGAGGGAAATGTCGGTCAACAAGGAAGCGGAGGATTCGCCACTGACGCAGGTGCCCCGAGGTTTACTTCTTATTGCGTCAACTTCGCGCTGCGAGGTGAGATAGCAGGAGGAAAGGGCTGTTGCTACAAGACGCGAGAAAAAAACGGAAATCTTGTTTCTTAAAGAGAAAAGGGGAGGGAGACGCTCCTGGGAATATACGGAACGGTGACTCAGAAAGATCTTCCTCCTGCAGATAAATTCCAATTTGAAAGCGGAAAAACAATCGATGAGACTGACTTTAAGGAAAATGACAAAGCTTTGTTACCTCATAAGTTGGTAGAATGATCATCACTTTATTATTAGTTGTGAAGTACGCTTTGTTTCAATTGTATAAATTTTTAATTAATAACTAAAGTATAGATTGAAACATATTAATAGTGTGAAATACGCTTCGTTTTGATTTTAATTCACTCAACTGCTCTCTTCATTGATATAGTCAGGGAAGTGTGTTCAAACGTTGATTTCATTTCTAAAGACGTTATTCAGATAGAACTAGGAATAAATTATCTGCAAGGTTATAGTACTGCATGCTCTGTTGTTTAGTATTGGTTTCAGGATCACGATTTCATTTACCAAATGATTTAGTGGTATTGAATCCATCAGTACTCTAGTACAATAAAAGTGTCTATTGTTACATTGTCAGTGTTTTTGATTCACATTTTTAATTCCCCTAGTTTGTTCCTGGTTTTACAAATGAATTTAAACAGCGACACTGCAGTTATTTTGTGTACTGCAGTCTTGTTTCTGGGAGCAGCCTTTGTTTTGAAAGCGGAAACCTACAAGTGTGCGACTTGTTTTTATAGCAGCCTCGTTTCTGTTTTCCCGCAGTTTGCTACTGCAGAGGGAAATGTAGGTCAAAAGGGAACGGTGAGAGCGGTATCGCCAACGTGTCCAGCCCCTTGAGCACGTACGACAAACCAGGGCAACTCGACCGGACGGGAAGAGAAATTGCAATTTTTCGAGTGCGAGATGTCCGATGAATTTCATCAACTTTCTTAACAGAACTGCCCTACAGTCGATTTTTGTGTTCCTCTGTTTCGTTCTACTCACCTATTTTGCTTTTCCTCTCTATGTTGCTCTCCTATCCACTTTCTTATCCACTATTCCCTACCATTATTCCTATCTCCTTTAAATAAATTCCAAAAGAGCGTACGGTATTCAATAGATCTATTACTATCCATCTGTCATTTTTGTTCTTGTTTAGTACGTCGTAGAAACGCATAATCATGGACTCTCGTTTTATTGCAAGTAAAATATTTTGTGTAGAAACGAGTAGGTATCGGGAATATTTTCCTCCAAGTATGGATATGCACGAACTTTAGTTTGAATACAAGCGCAAAAGAGACAAGTAAATGGTTATACAAACACCGAGTATATTTTCAATGGATATACCGAGCACCGATTGAAAGCGAGGCAAATGAACTCGCAGCCTCTGAATGGAATGCCGACCCCCCATGAAGATTCGCCAAACGCACGTTGTACCATTGCCAGATCAGAGCGCCTCGCTAATTTCTGCGTGTTCCGCGAATTATGTTTTTGTGTTCACATGTTACGTCAATATGTATGTTGCCCAAAATTAACACGGCATGAATACGTAAACAGTGGAAGTTCAAAGGGTACAAGCGGAAGCTCCCCGCATACACGCGGTGAGTGGTTAATGGATAAATTATGATGCGTGCGCCGGTGCGCGCTTTAGGTCAAGGCGACGAGCTGCCGCTCGATATGTGGAGCCTCCTGCCCCGACAGCCGCTCTGCCACTCACCCTCGGTGCAGTGCCACGCGCTGGAGCACCGCCGTGCGTTTTGTCACGCGGCCGACTTCGTAATGCCTCGGATTTTGGGGAAAAAGGATCGACCAGGAACGTCGAATCATACGCTACTTTGCACTCTTCAACAACGTTTTCCTGGCTGACGCAAGGGAAGACCGCAAAAATGTATTGATGTACAAAATGTTTGATGGTTAAAGAATAATATATCACTGAAGCCGTCACCTGGCCGACTTCGTATTGCTTCGTTCAAGGGGGCACCAGGAATGTCGGATCTGTTTTATGGTTCTTCGCAGTCTTTAGTGTTTACCTGGCCCCCATAAGGGAAGACAACAAAGGGAATTGCTTTTCAAAATTCAATGTATAATATATTTCTGAGGATGATTTACGTCAATTACGAAAATAGCATTAAAAGAAATATTTATTTAACTTTGGATCAATCGAATGAAAATGCAAGTTTGGAAATGCAATAAGTTTTTGGGACGAATCTCTTAATTTAAAATGGTGGCAATTTTTATTTCATGTATTATATCTATTAGTAACGCGAAGTCAGTCGCCTTGGGCTCGTCTTTAATTTCCCTTTACAACAAAAACGAAGTCGATTGGTATCGATAACTGTAAAAAAATGAAAAAGTTCGTGTATGTGTCGAACAATTAACCCAAATAGCAAAAGAAGACACTGTTGCAAATTATATTTATAATCCTTAGACTCATTGAATGTGATGTAAAAAACTAAATACTTGGTTTTGGGGAAAAACGTTTTCTCCTAATGGTTTATTAATTGCACCAAAAATAGAACATAGAGCTCTATTCTGTCACAATCATATTTCAGAATTTAGTCTTCCACTAACTGGTAGAAACTTGCTTTTGACTTGCATGTATTCAGGATTACAAGGATTAAAATGAATGTTCTCTCAGTAAAGCAATGTGTTGACTAACAGAAAATATGTTGTCTCCCGAAGTACTTGCACTCAAAATTACACTGAAATGGCTTCTATTTTCTGTTCAATGCGTTTCAGTTTTGTTAAATTCAAATTCAAAATTAGAGCAAAATAAAACTTACCGCAATTTTTCCCCTGTATTTACGCGAGTATTATGTAATTTCTTCTTAAACATTTTGACACTTTCAAAATTGTGTTGAGAGAACTGCATTGTATTTAACTAATGTCAACATTCCCACTAAGTTTGCACAAAACTGTATCAAATTGCGTGAAATATTTCTTGATGGAGTAATGCAATTATTTATTTATTTAATGCAATTTTTTCCACTCCAGTAGAAAACTTTTTCTCATAAATATTTTATTATTTTAAAATGAGAAACCTTCATCATGTTCCGAGTTTTCTCTGAGGAAAGTTATAATCTAGTTAAATCTGTTATGGATTATAGTACATTAGTTTACCTAAAAACAAAGGTGACCCATTACCAGCTTCATAAATTTTAATATTAGAGCACACTATTGATGCAAATGCGTGTAAAAATATGTACAGTGGAAAGTGCTTTTAGTTGACTTTTTATTTCTGGCAGAAATTTGCAAATACCATTTTTTGGTCATACGTAACGCGTACTTGAAAACATTTCACCACCTCAGTAGAGATGTTTTCTTATGGACTGAAACAAGAGAATTATTAATTAGCGATTGCAGCCATATATCGTCTTCCAAACAAGTAGCAACAATGTATAACCATTGTACCAATGTACGGAGTGCCCCCGGCAGATAGAATGAATATGCATTCACAAAGCGAAAAACAAAATTTACACACTGTATTCCAAAGTGTTCGTAAGTATACCCACCGGACTGATTTAGTCGAATCATTTCAGTTCATGTATCGTGACAGTTCAGGAGATCGCACGATATCTTTCCGAACTGAACAACATGCTGCGAAAGGAAATGTTAGCTGCATAGACGACAGGTTTTAACCAATCACTGTTTGCACATAAAATTCGACATTTTCACCCATTGATGACAAAAAGATAGTTCAAGCATGTGGAACACTACTTAGAAGTGTTCTAAATATTGTACTTTACTTTGTTTTCTGTGAAATATGACAATGACATGCTTCGAATTCGATGAGAATTTTGGGAAGCACATTTCAGGGATCTTAATACAGAAAAGTATTGTGGATTTCCTGTGTTGCGCTTTTATTCAACTCAGTTGAGATATAATAAAAAAATCCTTTATGAGAATCAATAGGAAGTGTAACCCGAGAACTTCATGGAAATGAGCTGTGTTTTACCTTCGCAGACATATCGCATACGGTGTTCATATTCCGTACGTGTTCTGGCAACTTGCCAAAAGCACGGTCTCCTGTAGTGGCAAGGCAAAGAAACGGATGGTTAAGGTTAAGAGGTTGTGGACCGTGACGGAGTAAAATGAAGCCCGAAAATTGCTCTCCGGTTCTGGGCGTTAAACCGACACGCTCTCCAGAAAGTGTCAACTATTTTTTGTACTAAAACTAAGAGATTTTGAGAAATGTGTTTGTGAAAGTATATGTAAGATCAGAGAAAGAGTCGTCACTTTTTGGCATGCCTTTAAAATACGAACGAACGATGCTTCATAAGGATTCGTTTTTGTCACCCTTTTTCCTTTTACGCAATCGTAACTGTTTGCTGTCTAGTAATAAAAATAAACGTGTTAATTAGGTCTTGTGAATATATTTTAAAATTGATGAAAATTAGAATATTGATGGGACTTTAATTTCAATATTTATCACGGATTAGTGTGTTCATCATAGGAAAAAAAATACGAAAAGTAGTATACGTAAAAATAATTTCTACATATCTATTTTTATGTAAATTAAAAGTAATAAATAAAATGTTTGGGATGTACTAATTTTTCTGATGTAAGAAAAGCAAAGTTTCTTAAATTATAGTGAAATTTTCCTGTACCTTGCGTTACATGAATTGCGTTCTCTCTTTGCATATTTTCGACGTTTTGTACCTTTCATATGCCGCGCTGAAGTGGACTTTTGTTTGCAAGCTGGACACAAGAGGCGCCGGACGCAAATAAAGGCGTTGTCACTTGACGCGTTCGTTCGTGCTCTCCTCACATGGGCATGACGGACGTTGGAGTGGCGAGCGCCGCCCGCCCACCATCACCCGCCCACCCACCATCGCCCGCCCGCCCAACATCGCCCGCCCACCATCACCCGCCCACCCACCATCGCCCGCCCGCCCAACATCGCCCACCCTCCATTACTCGCCCACCTGCCATCACCCACCTCCATCCCGATTCCCCACCCAGCATTCACCACTTTCTCCTCCCTCGCGCTCTGTCCCCCTGTTCCACCACCACGCCCCGCACAACACCGGTGCCCCCTCTACCTCACGAGCGCGCGCTCCGTTCCGCGGCGCTTCTTCAGTCCCTCTGTTGTCTGTTTAGGTTTGCCCCTGCGTGTGGCCCAGCCCCGCCCAGCCCAGACCGTTGTCTGTCGTCCGCTGCGCACCCCTCCCCCTGCGCTTCCGTCAGTGCTGCCGCACACGCCATCCGTGTCGCGTTGAATCGCCGGACTTCGGCTCTCGCACCATTACCCTTGCTCCAGGGGTTTGCCTCCATTCTAGCGACTCCCGTTCGTTCCGTCACCCTACTTCTGCTCCTGTCCGACAGTGGCTACTATCACACTGCTACATGTGGCCACCCTGCGCACAGTCTGTTTCCTTCAGTTTTTTCGCCCACATTTGGTTTCATGATGTCCGGCCCGTTTCGTGTTAGGCACCTTTAAGTGCCCTTCGAAGAATGTTTTTTTCTATTTTACTAGTGACTCACCAGCACTCTCCAAATTTGTGCCTCCAAACTTTTCGAGAGTTCGCTCCTCTATATTTTTGTCGCTTGGCTGCTGTGTATCACACAGTATGATATCATCCATTTTCAATTTGGTCGTTTCCATCGGTTTGATCTCAAACCCTTCTCAAAGCTTGCCTCTCTATAATCGTTTATGAAACGCTTCATCTCGCTCGGTTAATCCATTTACAGCAACGATGTGTGATGCACCTACGTTCCAGCATCCATGTAATCCTCTTCCCAGTCCTCGCCATTTGCACATGCTTCCAGCTCAACCCCATCGCCGCGGTCCTTCCCCACTGTACATTCTATCTCTATCGCATTTGTGTAGGTCTCTAAACACCACGACACGTCCTCGAGGTGTACATCATATCCAGCATTCCTGGCTGCTCGGGTTTCCCCCGTAGCCTCAATTCCCTCGCAGCCATCTCTCTCGCGCGCACTCACGTCGATCTACTCCACACTCTGCGTTCGCCCCCCCCTCTGTTCCTCGCCTGCGAGCCGGGAGCGGCCCAAGCGGGCGGGGTCGATCGGTTCCTGCGTGTCCCCTCCGGCACGCCCCCTCGACCTCCGGCGCCGCCCACGCTTCCACCCCCGCAAGCGAGGCGGAGGGGTGAGGCGGGGCGGCCGGCGGTTGCGTGCGCGGCTGCTCCCGCAGCGCTTGTTGTGGCGAAGCTGCCCCGCGGCGCGCGTTCGCCGCCGCTTTGATAAGCGGCAATTGAGAAACCGTCGCCGGAAACGAGGCGTGGGCAGCCGGCCGCCTCCAGTCTCCCGCCTCCGGCCTCCGGCCTCCTGCCTCCTGCCTCCTGCCCCTTCGCTGCGCTGGCCGCTCGTTTGTGGCCGGAGGGGGCAGCAAAGGAGAGCTATTCGCGCTGATGAGGAAGGAACTCCCTTCGGCGACGGCGAAAGAAGGCGCGACGGCCGGCCGTGCGCCTTTGAATGGCGGCTTATCCCGCAGCACCAATAGAGATCTCACCCCAAAGATTAAGAAACTTGGTCGTCGGAATACACTGGAACATTAAAGAGATGCAAGGCTTGAGGCATTGCGGTAAATGGTGGTTAATGAGAATAGACTCGTATTAGCCTTTGAGGGGGTATTAATGAGCTACAAGTAGAATTAATTACCAATAGTGTTGCTATTATTAATATCTTTTATTCATACACTGACAATTTGAGTACAACGTCTTCATTTTCAATCAAATACTCTAAACAGATATTCGAAGAATAACCGAAGAGTCGTTTTCTGGATCAACGAATGCTCTCTTTGAAATGTAAAAAAGTGTCTTACTTTATGAGGTAGATAAATATTTATCTCACCTAATTTACAAATTAAAAGAACACACTACTGGCTGTACCTGTGCTATTGAAGTTAGTTATTTAGTTTACGTTTTCCTGTATTATGTTTATTTCTATCTATTTGTCTCTAAGTAAATCTTGTTTTAAACTGGATATAAAGACAAAGTGATGAATACCTGTTTTCGGCTATTCAACAAATATTTTGTTGCCTTTCCATTATACACGTTTTCCTTGCACTTCAGAGTTAGGCTTTAGACTCGCGTATCAAAACTTTGGAACTATATGGGCAGTCGCGATAACATTGTACCCACAAACTTGAACTTCCCTTAATCTCGTCTAAAAAATGTGTTCTTGAAATTCAGTTTCGAGCGATATATAACTAAAATCTCTATAGCAGTGAAGGAGAGATGGTTTTCTCATTTTAATACTCCTTTCTCTTCACGCGGAGTATATTACTAAAGTGGCCGCCTCACAGGTTAAAGAGTCCCACTAATTCTTAAAACGCACTTTATCATTTAAGCGACCCAAGTCCCTGTGGAACTGCGGCGTCCACATTTTGAGGGAGTTCTAAATTGTATTCCACTTTTCTTTATTTCTCCCTATTCTTTGACACTCGTGTATATGGAAAGTCAGCATTTTAATCCTTCATTCTTTTCTTCCGTGCCTCTTTATTCAATGTTTGCTCTCTGTTTGATCTCGGCCAACTAACCTTTCTATTTCAGCTTAAGCCCTTACAGAAACCATTTTCTTCTGTCAATAACCAGTGCCCCAACTTTTTGTTTTATATTGCCGTTCTTTTATGTCGTGTTAGCTTTCTATCTGAATCCTTTTTTCAAATTGTTTTGAATTTGCGAATTTCTCGCTAATGATAAGATAAAGAATTTTGGGTTTGAAATGGAACGTGGCAACTTGTTTCATGTTCACCCAGAAACACATACTGGTTTAACGACCAATTTCTTAAACTTACAATGTAGAACACAAATTCTCTGTAGGGTTTTCTCTTTTATGGCATTAAATCCAATATATATGTGGATTAATTACGAAAAGAATAAAACTAAAATTGCTTAAATGCCTTTATAACAAAGAATGTTTTCACCTTGTACTGTAGTTTTGGTACGTTACATGTTCACTTAGTTAAAAGAAACAGAAATATCTCGGAATCAGTTTTTATTTCTTCTCATTTGCTAATAATGCACGCACCATTTCATTTCTTAATTTCCTTGGCATAGCAAGCCTTTCACACCCGAAGAAGAGACAAACAAAATCAAAGCCAGTAGAATGGCATGGCAGGCAAATTGACGCCATAATCCGGCAGCTATTCCACCGAAGCTGAGAGCATCGTTCCCGGCGTCTCAGGTTTTCGGTCAGCCGCCGCCGCCGCCGGCGCCACGCCGCCCTCGGCCGGGCGACAGCCGGAACTAATTCTGACGTAGTGCGGCAGCGGGGCGAGAGAGACCGGGGCGACGGGTAGGGGCGGGATTTCGAGCGCATGGCGGCCGGCGGGGAGCCTTGTAGCCCACACATAGGCATTGTCACCCACGGGCAGTTTCCTTCTCACGGATTTAATTAATTTGATTTGATTTCTTTCCGTCAAAAAAGAGTAAAAACTTTATTGACGGCCTGGGGAAAATGTAATCTGCGCACTTTTCTTGAGCTACTGAACCTCCTCCTCATTCCTTTATTCATCATTCAACTATGTGTAGTACAAGTGTGCTGAAAGGGGGTAGTCAACATGTGAAAACAAGGTGCTTTTTCGCTCCCGGTAATGAACTTTTCTATTAAAGAATCTTTGTCGTATTTTAAGAAGCCATGCGCGCAGTTCGATTGCTGAATATTATTTTTGAACATAATAGTATAGCAGTGTTTCTTTTCAATGAATGGCGCTTAGTCAACAAGGTCGCATGTATAGTCGAAACCAAAAGCTTCAGAGCTTCACAAGAGAGCTCTCAACCATACGAGTAAATACATGTAAAGTTTTTGCAACAGCAGCGTGAATGTTCTTTCTACAAGCACCGCGCTTCTTTCGCCATCGTTACTACTTTTTTCGTTTAATCCAAGTCAACTTTTCGTGGTGAAAATTATATTCAAGCACTTATCTACATAAAGATATTAGCCTTAAGGTTGGAGTATTGAATATTGAATACTTTTAAACTTATTTGCCTAGTACTGAATTAATACACAGATGCAACGGGACTTCAATATCTGTTAATGAGACAAATTTTGAACATTAAAGATAAATATGAGTGCCTGAAAAATGTGCAAATTACATACAAATAAGTAAGCTAATTTGATAAGAGTCAATATTAGACTATTTCTGAAGAAAATATGTGAACATCATAGCTTTTCTAGATTCCTTGACACCTTCAAATAGTGTCCTTGTAACATGTTGACGTTCTTACTCACTTAATTGTTACTTCGCGTATATAAACGATAATTCTAATGAAAATGCCTTTCGTTACTGTTTAGGATGAGTTTTCGGAGGCTCTGGTGAAATCGGTTTCTACTGTGCAACATGTAATGACTCGGGATTACTGCTCCGCCCAGATGAGCCCTCTAATTATGGAACTGGTAATTGGGATCAGGGTTGCCTCGCATCGTGGTGAAAGTGGCTACGCTTCTACCGAGTTTCGCCTGGGCGCAGGAGACACCTCCACGAAGAAAGTCCCTTATTACTATCTGATTTCCACGATTCCCATCTGATTTAGAGTAATCCAGTGTCCACATTTCCCCTCCTGTTTTTTATTCACTTTTTCGTTTGCTTTCCAGTTATTTGCACTGATATCGATGCATTATTGCACTGGCACCTTTAATTAATTGTCTTCACTGTACTTTTTCTTTTCATCACCAATCTTGCTTTTATATTTTCTGAATTTCTACTCATACTTTTCACTGGTTTTTAATCATTTCTGCCGTTTACTAATTGATCTGCTGTGGGCGTAACTTTCTAATTATTGACTGATAATGTTCCTTTCAATCATTTTTTATCGTCCTTCACATCTTCCTTGTAGCTAAAAAGCTTAGCTTAGCGTGCGTTGTAGTGAAGTAAAATATTACATTTATTTGACTTCAGCAAAAAACACATCAAATACTTCTTCCAGTTTAGATTTAAATTTATTCAGTAAAAAAAAAACACAGTAAAAACTGTATGTGCCGTAGGGGGGGAAAGATTATCTGTGCACGTTTTCTTGAGTTCCAGAATCCCTTCTTATCATTTTAACTATAAATAGTTGAAAGATGAGTAAAAGTTTAACATAAATAAATAAAAATAAATTTTAAAAATCGAAGATTAGCATTATTTGAAAGATAGTTGGATACTAAACTTTTTTTAAAATAAAAATCGTGGGGGACGTGAAGCGTGCAATTCTTCAAAACATTATGCGTAGATCCAACAGAGTGAAGTATTTCTCATCTGAAATTTGTACGGTATGTGTGCTAGCTTTATAACTTTCTAAAAACCAACATTTATCGTAGCTCTGTCGCAAGTCTAAACAGTTTTCTTTGCGTCATACCGAATTATTTTTTTAGCCATATAATAAATTATCACTGACTAGAGTGCATGCGAACTTCCTTCAGTAGTTAACTTTTAAGTTATTCAATATTGCAACATACATGTATTGATTCCAAAACGACCATCACCCACTTTTGGACACATACCTTGCATTTTGGCCCTTACCTTGTACCTGAACGGGTAGATGACTAGAAGTGGTTTTCTGTAATATTGTTAAAAAGGGCTTAGTGATCTTGTAATGTTCACATGGATGAATTCCTGTGTCTTATTCATTTTAGTTTCTTCAAGGCGTATCTCTTGATTAATCTTTTTTTTTTGCCTTTTTTTGTCTCTCTCTGCCTTACTTTCATTCATTCGCTATCGTACTAACACTGACTTCCCAACACTCCATACATTTCCATTTTCTCTCACAAACCTACTACGCTTCCCTCGCTCCCTTCTCTTGGTGTACGCCCGTCCGCGCGTGTACACTAGCACGCTTGTCGAGTACTCACCCTCTCGTTCTGCTCCAGTTCTCTTTCCTCTTTTTCTCGTCGCTCCTGAGGGTACACCCCCTTCTTCGCCACCGCCGCCCGCCATTGCTAAGCGTCAGCGTGGCGTGGCGGGGCGGGACGGGGCGGTGCGGGGCGGGGAGGGGCGGGGCGGGGCGGATGCTGTAGGTAGGCCGCAGCGGGTCGAGAAGGGAAAGCGGGAAGGGCGGCGAAAGGAGGGTGGGGAAGGACTGGGCTGGCGGGGGAGTGGTAGGGTGGGCGGCGGAGCTGTCGCCCGCGCGCCGTCATGTCCTCGCGCACTCGCCGGCGTTTTCGCGCACCCACGCGCACTGGCCTTTGTGCGGGCGCGTTGCTTTCTGTGCGCCGCTCCGAGTGACGGCCGCCCCCGCCGTCACCCCCGGCCTCGCCGGCGCCCTCCGAAGGGAGCCCGTGCCACTCCCGCCTCCCACGTCTCGCAAGCGCCAGGCACCGGACGCAGCAATGAGTTTTGTAGCGAGAATGTCCACAAGCAACGCAGAATAACCCGGATATTCCCAAGCATAAAAATAATTATATTTTTTGAGGTATTAAAACGTTTCTTCTCACAGTACGTAGCAATTTTTAAACTCAAAGTTTAGAACGCTAATAAGCAATTCTGTCTTTGAGAGTTGAGACCGATTGTGTTATAACCCGGTGTCGTAATGTAATTTAATTTTGTGCTTCTCATCGCTTGAGCATAGTCGTTATGGTGAAATTAAAAAAATATGGCGAAGTAGAAAAAGAAGACGAAGAGGATGAATTGAATATAAAAGTGGCTCGAGTGCAATGTATGATACGAAATCTAACGATATGATTTTGATTCACGTGTTCCATTCCTTCCATACGGTTCCTCTCTCCCCTTTACGTCCCAGTCTGTCGTGGGGGAGGTTTCATATGGAATACATATTAGATCACCGCGTTGTTTCCTTAACTCACGTTATAACGTGTTGGGGCTATGCCAAAAATAATCGATTACATGCATGCCTAATCAATGCAATCATGGGTGGGAAATCGGTATTGAAGACTTCAATTGGAGATGGTTTCTCCTATTGAAATAGAAATGTCTAGTATCATTAAATGTTTCAGCAGTGTAAATGCCGCATTTTGAAGTTGGTCTGGAATTCATGTTGGCGGAATGCGGTGTGTAGTGATCCCGTGGGGCTTCATTATGGCGAAACTGATTAATTATTTTTTCAGTGTAGGGAGGAAGTCGCAGTGAACAAGTTTATTAAACTGTTTATCATTCACATGCGCGAGCTCTAAGCGCTCTTTCCGACTCTTCGTTGTGCTTTGGGAAAGATCTTTGCTATGTAAAGCAGGCGAAAAATGAATACGAGGAACGTATTATTTCGTAAAAATATGGGGAGGTGTTACTCACTTTCTGACTGTTTTAAGAAGACGTCGGCGGGGTTAGAAATTGTAAATGAGAGCTTACACAGCTCGTACCGCTGGGAAAAAAATGTAAACATGTCGGCAGTGTTTTGTTACTGCGCGGACGAGAGAACTCGTCGACTGTACTCATAAATATTGATGCAGTTTGTATAAGCGATTAGCAATTTTTATAAAACAACTGCCACAAAGTAGTCCCCGTATTAGCGCCCACGATGTAAATACAAGATCTTAAAAAATAATGGAAACCCGAATAAAACGTCTAAAACTTGAAGAGACGTTTTTCATCGCTGCCACTCAGAACGGCAAGTGAATTAAAGGGGTCTAGACGTAACATGTGTTGGTCCCGACAGTGGAAAAGTTTTTGCTTCTTTTCTCATTATTTTTATTAACTTTCTTCCTCCACCACCTTGCATTTTCTGGCCGAGTTTCAGGATCCGCCATTTGCAGCACTTTTCGCTCGCGCGTCCTGCAGTCCTTTGACTCTTACAAGGGGAAGGTCATTCGCAGCGTCACACCATGCCAGCGCTGGCTCACGTTGCGCCCATACGGAATCGCGTTATCGAATTTGTGCCCTGCGTTAAACAAAAAAATGTTCTGACTGACGCATAGGCATATTTCAGAGTGGCGATGCCGATGAGGGTTGGACGCGCGTTGGGATCTGTGCAATTCCCGACGCGACAGTTCCGTTGAATTTTCACGGCTGGGGCTACGCAGCTATTTCATCCTTCTCCTCGCTGTAACTCACTATGTCTGCCCGCCGCAATTGCTTACATGTGTTATGTGAGAGAGAGGGTGGAGTGAACAACGTGGTAGGTGGTGAGTTAACCTCTGTGGTAAAGGAATATGAAAAAATGCGTAGAAATCCATGCCTGAAGTAGAGCTAAGTGAAAAGCATAGCGAAATCTGGAGAGATACGATGTCAAAGAATAGGCACTTAATATATTTAATGATTACAAAATATTATTATTTCTAAATAAAGGAACAGCAATAGGAATAACAAATTCAGTTCATGATCTCTATACAATCCAGAAAATCAAATTTTCCCAAATATGATGTTTCTCGTTTGAGGTTAGTGCATTGTGTTTAGAGTTTCATCACACATTGATGATGTTTTGAAACGCAATTGAAAGCGGATTGTCATTCAGACCGCTATCCATTTATTTTTGATGTCCGAACTGCAAAGCTGCTGTTAGACAATAAGCCAGAATTGAAAATGTGGTGCAAACATGAGCTACGTAACAATGTTGTGGATGAGGTAACCAGAAGAACTACGGGGGATATTACACTAAAGTCGAAAGGTATCGGAAGGTATGGGAGCATTAAGAATTCATAAATTTGAAAATGGCGTAGGAAATGTGCAACGAATAATGTAATAAAGCTCTAAAAATGATGTTAATTGAAGATAATTTTGAGGAGAAACAGAACAGGAGATGTGAGCAAACGCCGTCTCATTATTTGTCGATTAAAGTGAGAGCTGGTATTTATCAGCAAAAGACGTAATGGGCGTAGTTCAGTAGTCATGGATAGTGCGTAAACGTCTATTGAAATGAAAGGATAAAATATGTTAGGATCGGAAAACTATTCACAATAACTGTTTCTGGTAATTTCGTTCACTTTAAAAGGGTCTAGGAGGTGAATGTGATGCGGATATTGTGCAATGCGTGACGTGGCGGAGAGCGCGCCACGTGTGGCAAAATGACATCGACACCCCTTTTGGCACCCTCCCAGAAACTAAACCCAAATATCTGGCGATTCCTTTCATGGGGAGCACAGACAGTCTCTCTCTTCCGCAAATGACCGAGGGTTGCCAACGCTCTTTGTAAAAACTTCTAAAAGCTGATTTAGTTTTTGGGTCCGCGCCTTCTTGGTCTCGTCACATCCGTGCCGGCCACTGCAGCAACAGCAGGGGCGGAGATCGAAGAAAGGGCGGAAGAGGTTCTGGAGGGTAAAGCTTAGGTAGTGGAGAAGCATCACTAGGAGAGATGGCGATGTTCATCGTTCTTTCGTCTTTTCCTGCCAGGAGAGGGCAATGAGGAAGATACTTCGTAGTTGGAGGCGCTGTAAGATTATCCTTGCTCTTCATCCATCATGATCCTTGGAGGTTAATTATAATTATAGAGCTTTAGACAACAAAGAGATGTTCTCCTTTACTATGCATAGAAGTTCTGTTAACAAAACAACGAGGGTGTGGTAATGCGAAGAGGAACGCCGACCTTGGCTGTTGGAGCTGTCTGATGTGAGCGAACGAAGTACTCTGAAACATG
Organism: Gryllus longicercus; assembly: GCA_038098605.1. NCBI lineage: Eukaryota > Metazoa > Arthropoda > Insecta > Orthoptera > Gryllidae > Gryllus > Gryllus longicercus. Next base: position 1,950,891 of record JAZDUA010000234.1, on the reverse strand, counting down.
TAGGCATTGCATCAGTGAATACACGTCGGAGTGCGTGTATGTGCGCGCAAGCGCCGTGGTCGGCTTCCCGGGCGAGCTCCAATAGCGGTGTTAATGAGGGCCGATGCGTCATTCTGTGACAGATAGATGTATCCTTTTCCAGGGAGTGAAATATTAACAGATTCTGTGAGGGGCAAAGTGACTCGCTCGTGAAAAATCACATTAATGCTGCTTTGTGCGGAAATCTGACATACATTTTGTAGACGAGTATATATATTTTTTTTTCTCAAAAGAGAGGTTATAATACACAGTTATTATATATTCACGTATTATCAGTGAAAACTCATAACACGCACCATTTCGTTTGCAATAATACATTTTGTTTCTTACATAACGAAACGGAGCGTAATACGAGTTGAATACGTTTCTCTGATGATACGCGAACATATAACAGTCGATTACAACAACGTTTAAGACTAAAAAAATACTCGTCTACAAAAAGTGTAGCAGATTTTCACAAAAACAGCATTACCATGATTTTTCACGAGCGAGTCTCTCTGCATTTCAAAAAAATCTGTTAATACAATAAAGCACTGCAGTTTTAGAGTTTTCCTGTATTAGTAAAAAGGATTCGCACCGGGGGATGTTTATGCCAGCGTACCTGTAAATGTTTCCTTTTAAGAGTTTTTATACTGTGTATTATATCTACCGCGATATGTTGGGTCTACACGTTTTTCATTACTTTTACACGTTTTTCTTCTTTACATTTCTCCCAAACAAAGGATGTTTTCTTACAGTTTTCTTTATAGTTTTTTCTATTCTTTTCTTTCCTCAAATGTTTCGTGTTTCAACATTTTAAACACTAACTGTTCAGCGATATTTTTCACTTGTCCTTTCGAATTTTTTATTTAGTGTGCTTTATTTGTCATCCCTTCATGTTTTACTGTGGCCCCGTCCGGTTTTAAACTGTTTTTTCCTTATCCCCCCGCCAGACACCGTCGCACACCGTCGCTCTGCGTGTCTCGTTTGTCCTGTTTCCTGCTCCACTTGCCCCACTGCTCATGACCGCTTCATGTCGGCCTACAGAGCGTCCTGCTCGGCGTTTTTGTCCAGCGTTACGCGCAAAATACATCGACGTTTTCTCTGCAATGGAGTACAAGACCTAAAGTGTCACGTCACCATTTGTGATACGTGTTCCCCGTCCTGCGGCGCAGCTTTGACAAAATGAGATACATGTTTAACTAACATTCGATCCAAGCTCGCAAAGAAAAGTGATGAATCGATGTCAGTTTCAAAATTGCAAAACATGTTCGTAAATCCTCACATTGAAGAATTATGTTGTTCTGGTAAATCTCATGAAACAAATTACTGATGATACTTGTATGTCTTGTTTTTTTCTAATGCTATAAAATATTACGAAAAATGTTTTTTAAGACTGTGACTTTCGCGATTGTTTTTAACAAATACTTCTAAGATGAAAAAGCCAAAGTATCAATTTGTTTAGTCAAATTCTTTGAAGTATGACATAAAATAAAACGTGAGTTAAGCAATACACTTTATGAAGAAATATCATTTGCTCAGTAGATAATTTGTGTGTAAAATGTTGTAAAATGTTGTTAAAATGATATTTATAATGTAATATTAGTAGGGAAAATTGCGTAAGGTACAAAACTATATTCTATTAATATTTTATTTTAAGAAATAAAGAAAAGAATTCGGAATAGATCTGCCAACGAAAGTTGCTACAGTGACAATTTCGGAAAAGAAGTTCTTTCCGTACCGATGTTTCGCAAATATCTTTTACAATTTCAATTTTTTAAAACCAATAATTTTGAAGATAATGCATACATATTCTGAAAGCTTTTGCATTGAATCGTTCGCCTCTTCTTTTTGTCCTTAAATTGCTGCATATATTTTATTTAAAATATCCTAACCCTGAATTTCATGTAATAGAAAAAGACGAAAATTTCTTGATTGTCGAGTTGTTTGACTAACCACGTGATTTAAAACTCTCAAATTAGCGACGTGCGTCACACACCTGACTTCGGCTCATCATACCTCCAGCCGGCAATGTTGAGAGAGCGCGGAGCTTTAATATTGACCTCGATTCAGCGTTCCGTAAACACGGCCCCAGCCGTTCCAACAGCTCATAGGGGAGTCATTGTGACATTGGCAGCACGGAGCAGGGCCTGCGGGCTGGGCAGGATGGGATGGGATGAGACGGAGTGGTTCGCTTTCGCGGCGTATGCCTTGCGGCTCTCCGCGCGTCTCCCGCACCCATTCGCACCTACACCCCCGGCCCCGCCCTTGCCCCCGGCTGCAAGCCGTCTTCTGATCGTCGTTCTTCCACTTTCATCCCCTTTCTATTTTCGTTGCTCATTCAGCTTCTCGCCTGTTAAGCTTTACTTTCTCTCTAGTGCCTTTACCTCCCAACCGCAAAAGTCTAATGTTGGGCAAAGGATGTCTCTCATTCAGCGGGTTACAAGGTCACACTCAGCTTCTTTAATAATGTAATTGCAATGAACATTGAACGTACTTCTGTAAAACTGAGGCCATGTTGTAACTCTGTAAAAATTAAACTATTATAAACATATTCCGCAAGTGAAAAGTTTCTCTCATTAGTGACAGAATTTTGGACGAAAACGCAATATATTTACACAATTCAATAAATTCTTCAGTAATTTGATAATCTTTTGTGGAATGTATATTTAAAATGTTATAATGAAATACATCATTAAATTGTCAAGTAATTAATTTATTTTCTAGTACAAGATGTGAAAAATTTCAATAGCGACAATTTTACAAAATATAAGTGAAATTACTGTGATGATTAAAAAATGAACATTGAATTTTTCATGTTAATTTCGGCTTCCAATAACCATGAGGAAAATCGCGAGAGGCCTCGTGTTCCGTGGGCTGGCACCGGAGGGAAGGGAGTCTGTCTGGGCGAGGCACCGCCTATGCTCCCTCTGCCCCGCGCCACACACCGTAAACTGCTCTTTTATGCATTCCCTCCTCTATTTCTCTCCCCTAAACACTCCATAAAATCGGAGCAGTTTGTCGAAGCGAGCGTCGGGCGTCACTTGCGCGGCTGAGGCGTCGCGTCGCAGGAAGCACGGGACGCGGGACGCGAGCTGCGTGTCGATGGTGCGGGACGGGCGTGCCTGCCTTCGCAAACCTCCAGTCTCACGTTGCGCTGCTTTCACCCCGTTGCTATTGTACTCTGTGTTTGCGGCGTCGTAGAATTAATGTTGCTTTGCTGGCTTCGGCTTGATTCAAGTTTATGTTCGCGGGATACGAATGTACTTGTCGCGGAGTAATTCCATATGCCATGACGTAAGTCAAAACGATAGTTTTACGGTGTTGTGGCCTCTTTGAGATCAAAACCTCGTCGCAGGGTACTCAGAAGGAATGTTGGACTATGGCAGTCGTGAAAATGAATTAATGTTTAAGCATGTATATTCTCGCCTTTATCGATATTACAGAAAAAGTGTCCATATATCTAATAGTAAATACAATTCGTATGAATTCTCATAAATACTTTATTCGCAAATTTGGCATGTCTTCGCTTCAAGAGCCGAATGTGTGAAACTGTCTGTCGAACACAGGTTCTCTCTCTGTTCATTTATTCACAAGTTACATGAGAAGTTTTACTTCATACGACCGCCTCACGGAGCGCTTACGCAGATAAACACAAAGACAAGCGTTTTATCCTTCTGACGTCCTTCTCTCTTTTAAGAAAACCCTGGAAACTTTTAAAAATTGAAAGCCAAAGCAAATATATTTTTTCTCCAGAATCAACTGCGTACCTTGCATGCTTTGAAGGGAAAATGGAACAATGAAGTAAGAAGATTGCATAACGTAAGCGGAGGAAAAACGGTGTACGCACTAGTGGTCAGCTTCGCGCTTATAGTTTCGAGTTAAGGCAAACAAGAACGAAACAAAAATATATCAGATGAAAGGATTGCGTGAAGAAATAAAGAGAGAAGCCGCGAGCTACATTTCTTAGTAGACCATGGATTAGTTTAAGCTTTGTTTGTACGCCTTTTCAATAATATAAAGAATTTGTACGTGTATGATCAATTTGTTAATATTTTTGTAATATTTTTTTTGAAGAATTCATATTTTGTTGCTTCTTGTTGAGTGAATGGTGATAATGCGCAACCGAAACGGTGATGTGAATATGAAATATCCCATCCTTACTATGGTTAACGGTATTACCAGAACTTTTATTCCTCACTTAACAATTAAATTCTCTACGAATGGAAGGTGATAAATGTATGTTACATTTTTTGTATACCAAAAATTCCTAACTAGAGATTTGTAAATAATTTTGACTACTTTGACATGGCTCTAGATATATTTAGTGTATCTAATAGAGGCCGTCTACCGCTTGCTTTGCACCTTCACCTCATAATACACAATCCATGTTCAAATGAATCACTGTTAAAATAATATTGATTTTTCACTACCTGTATGGAGATCGATGTACACACATGATCGCACATGATAGATAAATATTAACATTACATTTTCCCCCTTTCGGGTCATGGTTGCCCGAGGTATAGTCAATCAATTGAGTCTAAAACCTATATTTTTAAACTAAATACTTTCACTCCAATCTCTGACTTCTTGAGATCAGTTATAAGCTCATTTACAATATCAAGAATAAGAAATCTTGGATACCTACATAAATATAAATGATGGGTTAAAATATCATGATAGAAAGTGATATTTATTGATAAATATGATATATTTACTAATGTGCGTACTGTTCCATGTTTTTATTTATTGACCGGTATTAATTCTTAATTATATCGCTAATTAATAGTATTTTTTGGTGTACTTACAAGAAATACAGAAATGTCTACTAATAATAGCATTGGGCTCTGCACTAAAAATTACTTCCTTCTCACAGGAATAGTAGAAATAATATGCATTGTTTCCCTTCTTTTATTGTAATACCGAAATGGCCAAATAAAAGCGAAGAATAAATACCGATTCTAATAGCATTCATATGAGATGTCACAACCAACAATATCATGTAACAAAGATGTTCTCTATTACCTTCTATTTCTTGCATATGCTTGACTTATTTAATTTTTCAGAAGAACTGCAACGGCTTAATTTCTAGTAATAGTATGTCCTAATGCAGAAGTCTGCTTCTTCGAACCAAAAGAAAAAATAGGCATTGTTTTCAATAGTTCGTAACAGTCGGTAGGCGCAGTACGACTTGAACCTGAAATTTCTCTAAAATGTGGGAGCTCGTTGTCAAAGAGCTTGAACTTTGCGCTTGATATATAGTTTGATGAAGTAGTTAGTCGTGAATAAAATTCACATAGAATATCTATTAATAACCACGTCTAGTCTAGCAATCAGATTATACCGTCCCCTATTCACTATACTGCGATTTTTCCAACTCTGCACCTGAAAGGTATCAGCTGTTGACGGTTTCATCCAATCAACGCCACCATAGTGACGTCATTGTGGTGACTCTCAAGCTCCCGATTGAATGAAACTGTCAACCTGCGGGGGCAGAGTTGGAAAATATCGCAGTGCAGTATACTGCCGTTAGCCTACCGTTACTACAATCCAAACATGGTCTCATGGGAATCATTCATCATTCACTAATCCAGTTAATGTAATACATTCAGATTCGAAGATACAAAAATCTATTGCAACTACTTCAACCATGGACGTACCTCACCAAACCACAAAATATACCTGATCTCTTCACATTGGACGCCATTTATGCGATCTGAGGAGTTGGTGGCGCGCGAGGGCGAGGAAGGTCCGGGAACGGCAGCGACCAGTCAGGTGGAGGGCTTAGGAGCTGAATGTCTGTCTCACTAGACCGCTGCCTCCTTGTTCCGTGGGAGAGGTCCCTAATAATTAAAAGGATCGATTGCGTCAATTTTTCAGTCACCCGACGCCTCTTCCTCACTCCACTGTTTGTCCCGCTCCCAAACCGTCTCCACCCTCATCGCATCTCTGTCGGAACCTGATCTTCCTCCTTTCCGCACCTTAATCCATATCTGCAGTATTCCGTTTCCCGCCTCAATCTTTATTCTTTCTCAGTCCTCTCCCCGCCACCGTCCGTCCTGTCCCTGACTTCGTCCCACCTCAGTCCTTACCCCGCCTATGTCCTAACCCCGCCTTCGTCCTGACCCCGCCTTCATCCTGACCCCGCCTTCGCCCTCACCCCACCTTCGTCCTGACCCCGCCTTCGTCCTGACCCCGTCTTCGTCCTGACCCCGCCTTCGTCCTTTGAGTTTTGCAACGAATCTGCCCTGCCTTAATACCTTACAGATAATAAATAATAATGGAAAGGCATTTCAATGACGTCATTGATAACACTAAACTCATAAAGGGACGTGATACCAAGCGACGTTTTCTTCTGAAACTAGTGACTAGTGGCAGGAAGAGATATTTATCAATTGGGGGACGTGATAAAAAATGAGTGTTGCCTATATTATTTTCTTTTTTCCCCGCTGCCGCTACAGCCCAATTCTGTCCTGGGCCTAACATCCACGAGCTTATTTCAGTCGGAGTTATCGCGCAACGGAGATTATTTTACACGAAATTTTCATCCAACTGAGACGTAACATTGAACTACATTGGGTAATAAGACCGCAGCCAATGTTGCAGACCAATACTTTGTGTAAACTGGTGGTGCTACAACAGTATATACATTCTCGCATTAGTTATAAATTTGCAATTTTCGGAAATTCTGAGAGATTATTGAAAAAGAGACTTTTGCCATTCTTCTAAGATTCGCTTTTTCCTTAAGATTTCCTTAAGATTTCTCTTTGGGACTTTCAAACGGATATTTTGATTTTTGAGGGTACTTTACACGAAGTCTCAAAAATATTTTCAAAATTTTCCCAAAAATTGAACAAACGTTTTTGATTAAACTTTGTTCTCGGATAGTGTAAAGGACGCTTTAGAGAATGATACTAGTCTCATGTTCGTTGATATACCAGGTTTTTTGAAAATTACAAAAGTGCAATTTATTGGGGCGTCTTCCCACAACTCTAATATTGAGATAAAGATTTTTTTCGTTAATGCAATCTGTTCTATAATGGTAGATCTTGAAATACGATAATGTATAATTTTTCGAAAATAGTAGATTTCGCGTAATTTTGCGCAAAATATAGTCAGTTTTACATTGTTGAAACAAATATTTTCTCTAAACAGCAACAATGTTTTTTAAATTTAAAAAAAGGTGCAATCCGTTCTTTTTATCTTAACAGTATTCGAGAAATTCTATAAAGCCACAGCACGTAGTGTTGAAAACTTAATGTTTTTAATCGACAACTTCAGGACTATGAAATGTAGTGCTATGAATTTTCTTTCATTGAATAGTATATTTAATTATGATAAAAAATTAACAAACAGTTTAGTATTTCCTCCCTTTTGGTATTTAGAGATCAGTTCTCGGAATTATAGGCATCGTTTTCGTTCTTCCGTCGCAGCATATAATTCCGATTTGTCCGAAAAACCGTAAACAGCTATGGTATACAGTATTCGCACCCTCACTAAGGTCCGTAAGCTACGACGATGACCGGGGGGGGGGGGGTCGGAGCGGATCCGGGCGTTGGAAGTGGGTCAGCGGCGAATGAGGCACGTGAACAGTGCGGCGCACCGGCCCTCGCGCGCACCTTGCCGGCCGGCGATTCCCTCCGCCTCTTCCTCCCTCCTCACCACTCCCTCTCCCCCCGCCAACCCGCGTCCGTAACCTCGCCCCAACGCGACGCGGGCATAGCGTCGGGAAGGGCTTTCGCGCCGTGGGCGACGGGTGACGGGCGACGCGCAACGAGCTCTGCACAGGTGCTCGGGCAACGGAAGCTGCCGCCCCACCGCCATTGCCGTCGTCCGCAACTCACCTTGTCGTACAAGGGCCTCCCTCGAGGGTCCCTGGAAGCCCTGGAATATTGCAACCGGAAAAACATTCCCGAAAAGCCGACTAATTCCAGATTCACGAGTAACTAAGAACGACAGATCAACGTTTTATTTCATATCAAGCCTTTAGCTAAAATTCAACAGCAGAAACCCCATGTCGTTGAAGACAGGATTTTCCTTACGACTGGAGATTGATGTTATGAAATTGTGAAAATTGGTGTTATTGAAAATTACAGCATTCAGAAGAACAGCGACTTTTTAAATTTAAGGTTTTGAATCACACTTGGTAATGAAAGATTGTTTTTTATGATTATCGTAACATTTCACGTTATTACATTCTGTAAATGTCCTGTACATTTTTTGCCAGGCGCGGATCCACGGCTAATTTTAACTTGTCATGTAATTTTCAAACAAAAAATATTTTATGATAAACAGTAAAGTGAATAAAATCGTATCGCGGCATGAGCTGAGTGTTGTTGGCAACAAATTACAAAATCTGTAATATGACACATTCGACGCAAACATTTTCAATTTCCTCACCTAAAATTTGTCTCTGGATCCCGCCCCTACTTTTGCAAATAACTATACATCAAGTAAATAATTTATGACAGCTTACCTTAAAAACGAAAAAAAATTGTCGGCAAGTTCGTTCAAAAAGTTTGTAATGATGAACGATAAAAATAAATTTTGAAGCATATTTCTCAATTTATTTCACTCTCAATATTTCTATAAAATGAGAACAATTTAATTTAATTTAGATATTGCAACATTAATTTTATTATGCGGCGAATATTGCACGAAAATATGTGTGTTGATATTGCCAAGTCAAAAAATCCTGCACTTGTCGTAGACGCCTTTAGAGGATGTGAAAACGTATTCATTGAACAAATTTAATAACTTACTCTGAACTTTAAAATTGCGCACGCAGGAAATACAGTGGATGCAGGGAGGGCTATGTAGACACTCCTGTCGAGAGAGTCTCCTTCTCCCAGTTGCAGGAGACTTCTGCGTGTTGCCTATGTTCCGCTCGCACGACCTCACGTGACCTCTTCCTCCTCGACCGCCGCCGCTGCCGCCGCTCCCCGCCTGCTCCCCGCCTGCTCCCTGCCTGCTTCCCGCCTGCTCCCCGCGTGCTCCCCGCCTCTTCCCCGCCTGCTCCCCGCGTGCTCCCCGCCTCTTCCTCGCCTCTTCCCCGCGTGCTCCCCGCCTCTTCCCCGCGTGCTCCCCGCCTCTTCCCCGCCCGCTCCCCGCCCTCCGTCGACGAAGCTATCTGCACCTACGCTGCAGCCGCGTGCTACTCTTCTGCCGGCCGTGCGGTCCGCCCCGCCCCGCCCCCACCGCGCCTTCGCCTCCCACGCGCGAGCGCGCGCTCCGCGGGGGGCTGCGGCGCTCGCGGGGTGGGCGTCGAGAGCTGCCCAATTAGCGGCGGCCACCTGCGCCCGCCGGCGGGATGAGGGTTGGACAGGGGTGGGGCTGCGCTGCAAAGGAGAGCGTCGAGGCGTTCGCTGGGCGCGCGAGCGACAGCCAACGCGTATAGAACAGGGAACGGGCAGCGGTGGTGGCGTCCGGAGTGGCAGGCTGGAGGCGGGGGCCGAGAGGGTGAGAGAGGAAGCTACGCTGGCGCAGCTCCAAGGGTCCTACGTCCGGCGGGTGGCGGACTGCGGCACCCACCCACACAGCCACCCGCCGCCTCCGCCACTGCCCATCTCCTTCCTCAGCCGCCCCCCTCTCCCGCCCACGCCAAGGGCTCGTAAAGCCGTTGCGGCTGGGCGCTCCCTCTCGGCGCTGCCGGGATACGTCGCATACCACAAGCAGCAGCCTATGCGAAGCTGCCCCCTCGCCGCTGCCAGCGAGAAAGACTTGGCAGCCTATCGGAGGGACGGAACACCGTTTCCGGGGGCCTGAGACGCGTTACATTTTCCGGTTGCCCCCCTGCCACCATCAGCAAAGAAATTCCGTGCTTAGTAATGAAGGTTGTCTGTCGTTAAGAAAACCGATCATCGCTTTGCATACTGGATTAGACGATATTTACAATTCCTGCAATTAAATTAATGCAATGCCTGAGAACTGAAAATCACCATCTAATAAATGTTTCGAATATGTTAACCCCAATCATATTTCCCTTACAATGACTGTAATAAGTATTTTAACCATTTGTTATTACCTGATCATATGCTTTTTAGGAAATGTAAATTGTATTTTAAAGCAGAAGAAACTTCGTATTGAAAGAATTCATGGGTACTCATCTCTACGGGTGTTCAACTTCGTTCCCTTCGCAAGCCAGCCCCTTCACTCGCTCCTCCCTCCGGGCGTCGCCGCGCAATCCCAGGCGCCACCAGCCCTCTTCCCCGCGCGCGGAGCCTCCGCCGGCGCGGAGACCGAGATAGCCGCCGCGCTCGTAACACGCCAAGCCTCCGATACGCGTCTCGCCGACGCCTCATCTTTGATCGCCATGAAAGATTTAATGTGCGTTCGGCAACGCAACGGCATCGCCCTCGCAAGTTAACGCCATCAATTCGCCTCCGCGGAGGCATGAGGGGCAGAAGCGGTGAGGCGGAGGAGAGGCGCAATTACTGGGCGGACGCGTCGCTCCCTCCCGACCCCGCTACACGACCCCACAACACGCCCGTGACCTCGATAACCGCGCATCCCACCGCCGCGCCGCGTCTTCCAGAGCGAGTCGTCTCGCGACCGTGCAGTGAAGTCTGCGCGAGGGGCGCGGTCCTCGCAACGTACCTGGTACGGAGGGGCGCTGCCAGGGGAAGGGCACTTGGGTGGTCATTTGATCGCGTCCGGTGGTGAACGCGCCGACTCCTCTCCTGCGACCCGAGCCGGGCCCCGCCCTCCCCGCGGATACTAGCCGCTTGCTGCGGGCCCGTTCGCAAAAATGAAATATGCGAGTGAGACGTCGCGTGATCAGGATAAGGAAATTAATAGAGGTTGTCTAATTTATGGCGGCCCCGCACGCCAGGCGCTTGGCCGGGGGGGGGGGGAACGGCGAACGGCGGCCGCGAGCGGGTGGCGCCGTCATGCGGCGGAGGTTCTCCCTCGGACTCCCATTGCGATGACGTTTAGGCTTCGCGAAATGTTCGAGCTCTGGCTTGGGAAATAGGTTTTTCGACGCAGGCATTTTCCGAAAATATATTCGTGTGTAAGTTTCTTGCCTTATTATTACGAAAACTGCTCATCACGATTGAGAAAAACGCGGATGATTATTATGAAAGTATCTTTTTCCTCCTCCCATTTTAATAGGATGTTTTTCCCGCGTAACTAAATAGTGAATTTACACATCATTTCAAACCTAAGATGCACAATCCTCGGTATAAAGTTGTATATAGAATTTAATATTAAATATCAATTTGCATTGAACTACTATTCTTGGACCTACGTTCTTGACATTATGATACTGTATGAGAAAGAAGGTTGGTTCAAAGAGCAGCAATACTTTACATACGTGAACGTTCCGCTCCGGTTGCCATGAAGTGAATATCGGTAATTTATTGCCTCACATCTTTGAGAGGTACTTCGATCAGTGTCCTGGGACCGCAATAAATTCTCCTCAACATAAACTTTCCAGGCACCAAAATTAATATCCATCGGCCTTACCAAAAACACTTCCACAAATTTTCGTTAGTGTCGGATCATCGTAGATGCTACATACGTAATTAAAACGCCTTTTCGTAATGCAATGTTTCTGGTGCACATTTGTAACAAGAAACTGTCAGTGACCATTCATCACTTTATGAAATGCAGAATATTATAGTTGATATAACTTTGCAGCTTGAAGTAATACACATGTGATGTGTACACCTGTTTTGTAATAAGAAATAGCCTACGTAATCAACTATCGTACAATATTATTACAAGAAATTCAACGTACTATTGCGGACGATGCAGTTAATCATAATTCCTTTTGTATTTCAACGGGGTCTTGAATTGGATTTCATTTTTTCGTGTCAACTCTATACCTACTTTCAATTGAAATATTCATCAAAGATCAAAAAAGATAATCTAATGAATTAAAATAAAATATTTGTATTGAATTAACTCAGTTTAATGTTAAATGATACACGTTTTGATTATTTTTCTTAATATCAATTACGTTAACCCTACTTTATTTTAAAAACGGTTTAACTGTATTTACACGTATGAAAATAATTATAATTGCAAAAAAGAATAATTACAAAATTGTTTAAGGTGTTAAACTCTGATAAATGTACTTTTAATATAAATTATTTGGTGGATGTGTACAAACTCATTAATTAAACAATGTATTATTTACATATGATCATGAACGCGTCAATAATGGTAACACATGTTTTTAAAATTATTTTGTTAGTTGTTTTTTCATTTTAAGTATAATTTTCCATTGTATTTGATATGCGATTGTATTTAACATAAAATTTAGATTGTGGGTGGAGATTAGCGAAACACAATAAAACACATAAATATGAAAATGTCGCGCATTTTCAAATATTGTGGGTTATAATAATTTATGAGAAGTGGCATGTATTATCCCGTTTCGATAAAAATCTTAAGGCGTTACATTGTCTATAGAAACATGAATTTGAGCAATAGTTCATTGTTTCGTGTTATAACAAAAAGGACATGCGTTTGTTTGTTGGGCTTTGTCAATTTCATTAACTTTCTGACAACACCACCATTTGTATATGTTTATCAGTGTACTGGTGAGCTGTCACAGTCAGCCAGTGTCATGCTGAATCGGCTTTACGGAACCAAACATAATATCACAGAAGGGAGACGGGCTCAGGGCGCTCGCGTTCTCCCCGTGTGCCGCCTCGCAAAAGCCATTTCGGCCTGATGCATGACACCGGCTTTCGTTTCGCCTCAGCCACCAGCAGCCTGTCCGCTCCCCGGGGTAGCTGCGGGCTCGAACAGGTGACTGCACGAATACGAGACGTGTTGGGCTGGCGAGGGCGGGGCGAGAAGGAGCGAGAGCACGGAGAAAGGGAGGCTGAAGCGGTGTGGGAGAGGGAGGGTGTGGGTGTGAGATGGAGTAGTGGGAGCAAAGATGTGGGCGGAGTGGTGCTGGAGTGGGGGGGGGGCGGGCCAGAAGCAGGGAATGCGAGGATGGGGCGGGGCGGGGCCGGGTTAGAAGACGAGGAGGGGGTGCAGGAGTGAGGGGGGAGCGGAAGGGGTAGGCAGGGCGCGACGGCGGGGTCGCTCGATGGCAAGCCGCCGAAATAGGGAACCCGCCTGGGGAATACCTGGCCGTGCTCACGGACGCCATCGCTGCCGTCACCGTTGCCGGCACCGTTGCCGGCACCCACGCCGCCGCCGCCGTCGTTGATGTCGCCTCCCACACTGCAACCGCCACCAAGTAATGTATTCTCTTCTCTCTCAGACATCGTGTCCTGCTGGCGCCGGTGCAAATCGAATGTACTTTTCACCAACGGAAAGGAAGAAAACGAAAGAGTGTAATTTTCCACAAATGTATATTGTTTGCTTTAATTTTCGTACATTCATAATATCTTCAATTTAAGCACCAACAGAAGGTATTTCTCAAATGATTGTTTTGGTGAGGTAACATTTCACCAGAAAAAGTCTTTATCCATTCATATATCATACATCGCTATTCCCATGTGTTCATTTTACATTTTGGAGTTCGATCTGTAATTGTTGATTTTGCAGAACTTCCAATCAATGAAGTTACGCTTATCGTCCCAATAAAAGTGTGAATCACTCAAGAGCATTGATTTGCCCTTAACTGGATTGGATATATTCGTACCTTAAACATTGATCTCAAGTATAGAAGTATTGTACTGGCACGCAAGCATTTTTTACTCAATCTTTATAATTATTTTCCAATTGAGGATGGGGTATCACAGGGTTCGATCATAAGCCATATTCTTTTTCTTTCATCTCTTCTTTGGTCCTGTCTTCCATATACGGAAGTTAGGTGACCCATAACGGGTTTTCTTGGGATAAATTATTCAGGGTGGTTTCCCGTTGCCTTCCCTGATATGATGATGATGATGATGATGATGATGATAGGGGGTGAAAGGGCGAACACAATACAACCATGCCCGAGGCGGGACTCGAACCCGCAATCTTTTGGTACGAGATCGCTGCGGCCTTAGCGATCTCGGACACCGGATCGGCTTTTTCTTTCATACGTAAACTATATTTCTTCGTTCATGAAGAACGGAAGAACTGTTCTGTTTGCTAATGACACAAATGTTATTTGCCAGCACGAAAGGACGATAAACGGTAGATTTCACATGTTTCAGATTGATTTCGTAATAACAAATTAATAATTAACAAAGGAAAAATGGTTTCAATGCTCTTTTGGATTTGAAACAGGCAATCGAACAACTGTTGTACAATGTATCATGTATACTATACAATCTTATTGCAGAATTCTTAAAGACCATCTGTTAAAATTTATAATTTATTGCCGTGAGCAGTGAACGCATGAGAGTATTTTATTTGTGCTTTTTGATCAGTCATTACTTTTTGGATAACTTCCTCATATTCCACTTCTCCCAATATTACTCACAAAGTTTTTAACTGTTTTAACGATACATAATTAATTAATTAATTAATAATAAAATAAATAAATAATATTCACTTTGTGTGGAGTTGGTTCAGGTGCATTTTAGTTCCACTGGCAAACATATCGAATTATTATTAGAATGATTCATAAAAAGACAAAATCGCAGAGGATATGTAAAGGGGATCATGGAAAAGAGTTGTCGTCTACGAACTCTGAGTCTATTAAGCTCGGACTCAGGGTTACAGGTTGTTGTCAAAACGCATCAATCCCGCTGTGAGGTCGGAAGATGTCGGCATAGTGACGCGAATCGCACGGGTGGCCATCATTTCAGACTGGGTAATGAAAAATATGAAACATTTTAGAAGGAAACCAAAATACTGGAAAATGAAACGTGCTTTTAGTTTTGAATTATTATTTAATTCAGGTCAATTAAATACTCAATTATGCATTTATTCTTTATAAGAATAATAAAGTGATGTAATAAATATTGAAATATAAATATAAGATATAGTTATAAAATAGTATAAGAACCATGTTAATATTAGCTAACTACATTGAACAGTAGGATTATTTCATCAATGTTCGATTTGCAGTAGTTTTATAGTTATTGCACTTATATTAACTAATACATGTCTGTATCTATTTTAGTTTGTACATTACTTTACCCTTTACCTGAGTTAGCCTTACATCAGCACACGAACATCATTACATTAACACCCCATACCCGGAGTCCGCGATTTTACCTTGCAGAAGAATGGGTGTTCGAATAAATTTAAAAGACAATTTCAAAAACATTTTCGGTTATTGAAAATTGATATTATGTCGCTGGCAATGTTGTTGAATTTCTCAGTTTTATAGTAGTATTATGTGCTTGCATCTTCAGACGAGCATCGTTTCTTCAAACATTTTAATTGCGACAATTTATTTTTTTAATTGTTTTATTTAGCGTAACGTGTTACTTTATTATAGTTCTACGTTTATTCGAAACACAAACCCATTTCTAAGTAGTTCACTCAATATTTGGACTAATATTTGTGTGAGTTTGTTCTACTACATTGAAGATTTCGTAAACAGGATATTTTAGAGTTTCAGAGACTTGAACCGTTAATTACTCGATTCATATTCAATATTTGCAAAAAGAACGTGAGGAGAGTACATTGCACAAATGAAGTTTACAATATTAACACAATCATCACGGCAAACGCAGGGGGAAGCTATATGCAGAGAGAAAATTAAGCGGGGACCAGAGGCACAGACTATTTTAACAAGTATGAATCGCCACGCGATGTAAAAGTGAAATGCACTAATAACCGACAACCAATATAAGTTTGTATGTCGTGTAGAAGTAACGGTGAGTATCGTTGACGTGATTGCACTAATCAGTGGCGAATATGGCCGGCATTCGTGCGGTGTGCTTGGTGGGCGTTGTGGGTATAATTTGCGGGCGAGCTGAGAACCGCGAAACCAACAGAAGCGGGCTGGAGCGCCGGGGGCTGGTGGAGGCGGGCGCATGCAAACGACGCGGCGGCGTTGGAGTGAATGCAAGTAAAAGGTCGCCCCTCAAGGGTTGCCATGCGCTTTGCTCCGCAAATGAGTCACTGCGCTGGCGAAAGCGCCGTAATATATTTGGCATCGGCTTAGACAATTATGTGAGCGTGAGCATTTTCGTGAGAGTGGGCGATGTTGTTGCCGTGGGGTTCGTCATGGACGTTGGATTTTTCGTGGGCTTCGGCTTAGGCATTGGAATTAGTGTGGACGTGGTCATAGGTGTCGATGTTGTCGTAGGAGTGGATGAGGTCTTTGGCGTTGATGTGGCGTTGGCGTTGAGCTGGTCTTGGTCTTGGGCGTGGGATTCGATGCGGGCATTGGCCTTGGCCTTGGCACTGGTGCTGATGTTGGCCTTTACTCTAGCCTTGACTCTGGTCTCGTGGATGGTTTCGGCTACGTTTACATCGGCCTCAACGCTGGTGCTTATGTGGGCAATGGGATTAAAGGGATCATGATCGTCGGGGCTGTCAATGGCGTGGTGACTGCGGTGGTGGACTGTGGTGACTGCGCTTACGAAGTTGGGGGCATTGAATTGTCATGAACTTAAGAGTCAATTGGAAGTCTCGGCAAGAGCCCACGAGCCCACACACGCGCTCATACATGGACACTTGGGTAGCATTACATGTAACGCAATTCTTCATCATTGGAATTAATTTTTTTTCACAGTAATGGAACAGATTCCATAAAATTGGGTGCTATTTGTCTAAGTTGATCTTTATTACGTACGTAGTAGGCCACTATTTTCAAGAAGAAAAAGAAGAGTTGATATTAAAAAATCTGGGAATAATCTTTGTGTTCGGCTATGTTATTGCTGATGTAATACCAGTGCATTGAGCCTTGATGAAGATAGTAGCTAATGAAATAACCCTCATTATACATTATAATAGTGTGCGTATTGCGAGTGTATGATAAGTTTACGAACTGCGCTCCGTTAAGGAAACATGATTCAGGTTCTTATGTAATAACATTTCTTTATGGCTGTTTATTGTATTTATATTGTCCCATTACATTATATTGTCTCATGCCAATTTCTAATTAATATCTGGAAACAAGTTTGATGAATTTAATTTAATGTGAATTATTAAGCTCTGTTATTTCTAACATGAACTAAACTATTTTTAAAGTAGTAATTCGTGATGCCTTCGGTATTGTATTATTACGTGTAATTGGGTTTACTGGATGTTGGCTGATAATACTGTCTAAACACCGTGCTTGCATTCATGCATTTCCCTGTCATGGTTAACCCTATTTTCCAGAGCGTGAAAAAATCAAACGGTAAATTGCACGCATTGTGATCCCTTATTGAGTACCCTGCAAATCTGTTATGTGTCCACTCGTCCGCGAACATTCTATCGAGCGCGCACACTCTGTTACATGCACAAAAGCGATGCTATTGTTTTCCATACCTGCAAGAGGTATTCGACCGGGAATCAGTTAATACGAATGAAAAAGAGACGTCGATGATGTTGAAAAAAAGGTTTACAATTAAAGGGTCAATAACGACAAATACGACATCATTGTCGTGTTTGATTGCGATAAAAGAATATAAAAGAGGAAGAGGAACATAAATTGCAAGAGAAAATATGGATGAATACTTTGAAGAGATGGAATGTCTTCCACGTCCTCATATAGTTATCGATCACTCTGCAACGGAAATAGCGTGGAGCGACTGATTTCGCAGCTAAGAGAATTGAAGCTAAGAAAAACACCAAAATTTTGTGATACAAATTCTTGTGTGATCATGTATTTCATCTAAAATTTTAAATCCGAATCTAACGATTAAATCGTTACGTATAGGAGAAAGAGAAATATAACGAAAACACGAAACATTTATGAAATTAGTAATTTATGAAAAAGTACAAAATTTTAATTTATAAATAACTTGGAAAGGGATTTTAAAATTAATTAAAAACATTTTAAGTAACAGAAAGACAATTAATTTTCAATAATTGTGAATATTTATCTGTGGTGTGAAGTTATGTTCAGCTATGAATGTTGCAAAAATACGTTGGTTATTAGAAATTGCTTATGAGGCTTGTGATCGAAGACGTATTAGTAAAATAGATGGATATAAGTACGTAAGACAGATATAAGCAATAGAAAACTTTCTTTATATTTGTATGTTATTTTTGAAAGATAATTTTGAACTATTAGTGAGGTGCAATATTTCAAAGAACACATGATGTAATGGTATGGTTTTTGTCACGGATATTAAACTTACAGGAACACAATGAGAGAAAAAGTAAACCTTTTGCTGAAATGTTATGTTTCCAAAGAGAAATTTTGTTCAATGATTTACAATTTCCCCCCGATTTTGGGCTATAAAATATAAAAGTTTTGTGGCATTGCTATCCACCATGTGAAGTCACCTAATAACATCGTGTCGTAAGAAGCTGTTTGACAAGTAATATTTTTATTTTGCTGTCTTAATGTATTCATTTATGATTTTTAATCAATTTGAATGTTTAGATTCTGCACTTACAAGAAAAATGGGCTGTGGAATCACATGGGTTAAAAATTGATTAATCTGGAATTAAAAATAATCTAGACTAAATAGATAACTTCATTGTAAATTTTAATCTGGAATATGAGGTCCAAAAATCATTTGTTTCTGGACATAAAATTAACCAGAATTTTGAGAACAGTTTTGAAATATTGTGCAGGCGTATAAATGGAGTTAAGATGTACAAAAAATATGGTCAATATTTTCCCAGCTCGAGAGACTTCTTTCCAACGAGAAAATGCTCGAGGTGGGGTGGACGTGCAGCCCGGGTCCCGCCCTCTGCGAGGCAAGAGCGCTGTGGCTGGTGTGGCGGGGCAAACGAGGAGGGTGTGGGGGAGGGATGGAGTGGAGGCAAGGACGAGGACAGAGGCGGTGGCGAGCACGGAGGGGGAGGGGTTGCTGCGCGAGCAGCGCAGTTTACGAGACGGGCCACCGCCGGCACCAGTCACGCGCGGAATGCCTGAGGCGCACGGCGTCGCTAAAATTAGGCTTGCGCTTCCTCGCTAAATCCGCGCTTGATAAAGTGGTCGACGACGCCGGCGGTAGCAGACGCCACGCCGCCACCGCGGTCGTGTCACCGGCCCCGCCTCCCCGCCGCCCCCGCCGTCGATTTGCCACCGATGGCAACTCCCGTACGCCACCGACACGACGCATCTGGCACTAGCATGCATCCATCGTACGTCCAAACCATAGGCTTGACAGTCTTCCCCACTACTAATCATTGGGCATGTGCTTCGCTCTCGACGCCAATGTCTCTTGCATTGTATCACCAGAAATTTTGCATTTTCTCTATCATTTTGATCGGCTTCGAGCAAGGCTTCCTTCGTTGCTCGTAAATAAAATTCTCACAATGAATGTCACTTAATTTCACTCGGAATCGTGGCCATGTCGAGCTTGAACACTGTCGACTATCGAGCTATCATTTCGTGTAATAACGATCATCACTCAGACATATCTGCTTTCTCTAACATCGACAGTTTGGGAATTGTATCCGGGGATGACGATCCCGTCTTCGTCGCCATCGGTGCAGAATGTACCTGTGACATACTATTTCCTTTTCACTATCCCGACTCCCGCTACCCCCTTGCATTCCACCCCGTCGCCCTCTCATTCCCTGGTCTCAACGCGACTCCTGTCGCCCCTAGCCCCCTCCCTGGCATGCCCGGTCCTCTCCCTAGCTAGTCTCTCCTCTTTCGCAGGCCCTCTCTCTTCTGTGCCAGACCCTTCCCTGCCTGTTCCAGTCTCCCCCTCCCAAACCCGGCTATCTCCTGCCATTCTCTGTCATTCTCCGTCATTCTCTGCCATTCTCCGTCATTCTCCGCCATTCTCCGCCATTCTCAGCAATTTACTGTGTTCTGCTGCGGTCTCAGCCGTCTTCCCATCGGTCCTTACCCACCGTTCTCCCATCTTGCCCCGCTTTCCACCGCCTTCCACACTTATCACCTTGCAGTTCCCCCAGACCGTACCTCCACCTGACCCTCACTGCCCCTCACTGCCTTCCACTCTCCCCGCTATCTCCCCGCCAACCCCTTGCCTCCTCTTGCCACCCCATTTCCATCCTCACTATCCTTCTTCTTACCCACCATTCTTCCCACTTATCCCCGTCATTTCACGCATCATCCTCTTACCATTCCCTCCATCCTCCCTCAATCCCCCGCCTACCACCGTCCATCTCCCCTCCATCCCTTCCATCCCCTTAAATCTCCTATCTCTCCACTTCCGCGCCAGGCATCCAAAGACGTCGCGGCCAGCCGCACGAGACGCTCGGAATTGGGCCGACGAGTCAGAAGCCAATCGCAGCGTCGTTTCCCGGCAATGCTCGCCCGGGAGGATTCGCGTAGAGTGCTGGAGCACGGTTCTCAAAGTTTTTACTCGCACGAACCTTGCACGGAGGTGGGGTTTAATTTACCGGTTACAGTTATGAACGACTGTAAATTGCAACGAAAATTGTGATTTTTTCGTATTGTTTCCGATGCACAGTGAATTGCATTGTATAAAGAAATGGAAAAAATAATTTAACGCTATAATAATGCAGTGGGTTGAGGGTAAGTAGGAGCTACCAGAATATTATGATAGGAAGTAAATTAATTCCCGTAGTTAACTAATAATTTGGATTATTTGTTCTTTAATACCACTCCAAGTTTTGTTTATCTACGAGATAACTACTCATAATTTAATGCAGTTTGCGCTTTATTTATCATTGATTGGAATTATTCCTCTTATCGATTTATTTTACATTTTATGTGGCATTGACTTTGTCGTTTTTTTATATTTAAATCTTTCCCCCTAGTTTCATCCTGCTTCATTAACTTCAACCAGTTGAATTAGCTTCCATTGCTTGCATGCAAGCAACATGATGATATGATGTATCTCAATTTAAAAAAGTTCATTGACGTCATACTCGACATATGTAATCCGGCACGTGACGTTGGATGAGTTATTCAGTGGTTCATTATTTACTCGTAATGAACTCCCATTTAACGAGACTAGACGTTTCTCTACTCATCTGTGAATAAATTATCATTCTCGTTATACTGATGTGTTCGTTTAATATTTTATCACCTTTTTGTCAATGTAGATACTAACTCATGTATCTTTGAAAACATTTTCTTGTGTACTGCATAAATATTAATAATTAACAATTTGTTACATTACAATCTTATTTCTTTCGTAAGTTATAGTTTTAGGGTAAACGATTAGAAGTTTCTTTTACTTTTGAAATTAATTTTACTTAATGTTAATGTATTACACCAAACAAAATTATTATTTAATAATTTTAATTTTTTTCATAGAAGTACTTCGCTCAGAAATAATGTTACAAATTAATTAGATAATTCCAAATTCATGATGTATGGAACGTTTACTCCAAAATATAAAGAAACTTAGCTGATACAATTGATTTTAATAGTTTATAGATAATTTCAGTAATAGCGGCAGGTGTTTAAAAACTTCTGGAGTTTTACGTCTTTTTATACTCTGAGAGTGTGAATCGCAAAGCAACAGTGATCACTTGATGGAACAATTCTGTTGCAGAAACGTTTTATTGGTGTTTGTATTCGTGTAGTAAAACATCCTTCGAAGAATTCGGAGCGCTCTTTAGTTAAAAGCATTTGATGGCTTTGGAAAGAGCTATACTCTCGCACGTTGGGTAACGGAGCTAAAAGTAGCGAAAACGCGTTTGTCGGGAACGTTACGACTGGCGCTCCGGGGCTCCTAAATCATGCCTCAATGAAGCCGCCCGCGGCGATCTCTCATCAAACATCGCATAAATTACGCTCGAGGTGTAACGAAGGACACGGACCGGTTGGCACATTTTGACACATCGCCCGATCGCCCACGCGCGTGCGGAAGTAGAACGGTTGCGTTCTACCGCCTTCAATTGAAATGATAATTCCCTAGCTTTACGTGGGCAAGCTTTGACTATTAGGCCGCCTGTTTTGCTACCTACTCGATTTAGACTTTAGAAAAAAATGCAAATAAATATTGATATCTGTTGTTTGTCAATTTCAACAGCTGTTAAAATAAAAATTTTACCCTAACAATTTTCATAATTTTTTAACGTTTATTTACATATTCGTATATGTGAACAATAAGTAAATTTGTTGCCTTACATAATGAACATTGAATACTCATTAGCACCTCTCCATTAATACAGTTGATACACATACAAACCACTTCAAAATCTGTAAGGCAAATCTAGAGGCTAGAAGTTTTTTAAGACGCACTTATTTATAAACTATAAATCATTCTTAACTTAACAGCTTTTTGCTTTAGGACACCAGAGGAAAATCTAATATCGAAATCATACAAATGTATGTGTGTACTTCGGAACAATAGCGCTTTACGAGCTAAGGCCTACCAGCAGCGTCCCGGCTTTGTGCCCATGGGTTAAGTGGCGTATGTGGTTAGCTCATAGCTAACCCTACGCTCTATTTCTGATCTTCTCAGCTAGGGAAGTGAGCGTTCTCACCGACGCACAGCAACAGATACTGAGACATTGCGAAGAGAGCGCACAATTAATTTTTGCCTCGACCGGAAATCGAACCCGGGGTTGCGCCGTGGAAAGCGAGCACGCAGCACCGAGCCATTGAGGGCTAAATTATCCAAATGACTCAGACGTAAACATTAAGAAAACATTGCCAGTGTCCCCTGGTATGTTCGGAACATTGTGATTCACAGTGATTATAAAATGCCAAGTTACCGAAGAAATAAAAATTATAGTTTTAAATGTAATTATAATGCTATACCTATATTTCAGCCATAAATTTGTTTACAATTTTGATATATTTAATCGTTAAAACAGTTAATTCAGTTTGGAACCGAATGCAGTATTGAGATTTTTGTGTGTAATCGCATTTTCTACGAATACAATGGTAATACAAGTTTTACTGCTAACAAGAAATTGAGGCAGAAAGCGGGACGAAAATACAAAATAGGATTTTCATTTCAATGTAGTAAATAATATTAATGATCTTTTTTCCGCGTTTTGTTGTTCTTATATTGATGTTTTTCCTTTTAGTTTTAAAGCATCGAATTAATCCCTCTTTTCAATTATTAGCAAAAAATTAGACGACTGTGAACGTTGAAAACATTTTATGAATCAGTGTTAATATAAGTATGAAATGAAGATCGTAACAAAAATGCTTAGTTATTAAAAAATGTTTGTGAACATAACTTTTAGTCAGCACTAATTTATTTTAAAGAACCAAATTATTTGGAATATTATTGAGTTGTTTAAAATTTTTGTTTTATTTTGAAATTATACTGCACGTGCCATATATGTTTGCGAAAATAATGCAATACTTAGTTTAACAGCATTCTGCCGCGGTCGGAATCCCCTTTATTTGTTGCTGCATCGTCCCTAATTCGTCTATTTATGGTGCATTTAGAGCTACTGCTATAAATCTGAAGTACAAAGAAATGTAAATAGAGCAAATGAATAGTAAGTGCCAATTTCAGGAATTATGTTCGTATTTCATTTATTAAGGGATAGCCCCCTCATATTCCTGCAATGACGACCGGGAGAGGAGGCTCAGGGTATAACTGATGTCACTGCAGTATCTCCCCGAGGGGTCCCAGGTTCGACTCCCGACGATGGCAGAATTTTCAACACTCGCTACATAGTCATTGAGTCTTTGTCTGGAGGAGACTTTTAGCAGCCGGCTGCTTTGATCGGTAGTTTCCGTGGTTTCACCGATCAACACCAAGCGAATGCCGGAGCAGTACCGTAAGGCGGGCTTTACACTAGCAATCAGTTTCCGCAATATCTTTCAGCAATTTGTTTCTGCTTCTTGCGGCCATCTTTACATTAGCAAGAGCAAGACGGGGCAATATGTTGCCAGAAAGATCTGAGCAACATCTTACCGACAAGATATTGCCGATCGTTTTACACTACGACTTTTCGTTGCCGTGTTTGGTGACGTTACGAGGTAAATGCGCGCGAACTAAACATAGTGAGGTTAGAGCTCACATTCCGATCCGACATGGCGAGCAAAAGGCAGAAGATGCGAATCGCAGCTGCACTTGTAAAAATTGAAGAGCAGAAGAAACGCCGACGATCTTTGTGGACGCGTGACTGGATATTAAGAAGAAATGAAAAGGGCGCTTTTGCCAATTTGATCCAAGAGTTAATTGCAGAAGACCCACCGGGTTTCCAAAATTACTGTCGACTCAGCGTGACAGAATGCGAGACGTTAAATTTAATTGGCCCACAAATCAGCAAAAAGAATACAAGATTTAGGGAATCTATATCGGCCAAAGAACGTTTGATGGTCACTCTTCGTTTTCTGGCAACAGGTAAGAATTTTTAAAATTATGTATTTTCATTTGTTTATCAAATAAGCTATAAGTAAAAAATTTGAACAACAAAAAATTAGCGAGTCTTTCACATCGTTTCGTCTTGCTAAATATATTTTGTGTATTACTTTACATTAGCATGATTATTCCACACAATTCCTACTCTAAACATCCACTGATCTTTTATTCAGGTAGTTCAAACGTATGCTTTTACTGTAAAAACATTCATGCTTCTGAAGGGCTAGCACTTTTTTTTAATCGTGAAGGTTATGTTTTAATTTTTTTTTAGGAGACAGTTACAGAACCCTTATGTATGAATTTCGAATTGCAGACAGTACTCTATCACTTTTGATTCCAGAAGTGTGCAAAGCTATTGCCGGACTCAGGAATCAATTCATAAAGGTACGTGTGGGAAGTTGCTCCGTAACAAGTTAGGCATTTTGAAACAACGCTATTGTATGGCAATTAAGAGAGATTTCAATACATACATTGACACACATGGATCACAATTTCTGCAGTTGTAGGTTGGCAACCCTTCATGTTTAGTTTATGAAAGATAGATACCAAACTGGGGATCTGGGATCTCTGCACCATCATCAGCAGTCACCTGTAAAGAAAAACAAAAATTATGTAATTTAGCTGCAAACATGTGTGCACAGTAAAAAAATACTTCTTTCATTTTCAGCTGCCAGCTACACCTGAAGAATGGAAGATTATAGCTGATGAGTTCAGCAAACTATGGAATTTTCCTCATTACATAGGTGCTCTCGATGGCAAGCATATAGTTATGCAAGCCCCTTCCAATAGTGGAAGTTTTTATTTTAATTATAAACACACACACAGCATAGTGCTGATGGCACTCGTAGATGCAAATTACAGAATCATCTACGCAGATGTGGGTGCTAATGGTAGAATCTCAGATGGAGGTGTCTTCAGTCAGTGTTCACTTCATGAACAAATAGAAAGTGAAAATTTAAATCTTCCAAGGGCTTCACCACTAGCAGGGCGAGAAAGAAACACCCCATTTGTAATGGTGGCAGACGATGCATTTGCATTGAGCAAAACATTAATGAAGCCATATCCAGCAACTGGTGCGTCCGGTGCTTATCGAATTTTCAACTACAGAATTAGTCGAGCACGCCGTATTGTTGAAAAATTTTTTGGGCACATAGCGCAAAGATTTCGGGTTTTGAGGAAACCGCTAATGGTGGGTCCACACAATGCTGATTATATTGTAACGGCAATCTGTGTTCTCCACAATTTTTTGCGAGACAGGAATTCAAACATATGTGATTTTCACTCTGAAGATGGCGAAACTCACGAATTACGAGGTGGTTCGTGGAGAAGCGAGGCGGCTATTGAAAATACATATTTTCCTCTCCAGAGGGGGCAAAACAATAGTAGTGCCAGAACTCCAAGACAGATCAGGGATGAATACAAATACTATTTCATTTCTAGTGAAGGGGAAGTGCCTTGGCAGTATAAATTTATTTGAAATATTTGTATTTTTTGTAATCTAGATTAATATAAGTTAAAAACTATTCTCAAATGATTGCTATTTGTTTTATTTACATTACCAAGGTCTTCTGATTCCTTAATACCTATGAACTACTTTTTATTTTTCATATCCACACAGCAATGCATTTTTGCATACATAATTGAAAAAGATATGATAAAATCGGTACATACCGTTGTATTGAGAGATTGCCTCTTTGTAATTGACCCTTCCAAAAATTTCAAGGGCTCAAAATAGGTCCATTTGGTTTTTTTACAGAAGCCTGAACCACTTGGTCCAGGCTTCTGCATTCTTTTTAACTCCTGGCTAAATTGTGTTCTTAGTTTTTTGAATTTCCTAGATACTTCCGGTGACAACACCTCAAATTTCTCAGCAACCATGTTGCATGCATTGGTGCGCATTAATTTATTTTTGTATTCTGGGGAATTCACGTCCCACAAACATCTCTGGCCCTCCACTTCGGTTATGAAGTCGAGAGTCCGGCTCGTACTCCAATTCTCCATCTGTAATATACAATTTCACTACATGAATACAGATGTTCACTTTACTAAATTTTTATAATATCAACTTCCATACATTCAAACATTTAAAAAAATGCATTTATTATCAAATTCTTTCCACATTAACATTCTCAACTAATTAAAGTAAGAACAGAAACTGTGTTTCAATTACCAATAAGATAAAAAATATCCTCTGTGAAATTTACAAAAGCAACATAAAAATATGAAAGTGCATTTCCAATTTAGTTTTAAGAACACAAATGAATGATCAATTTTGCAGTAGTTTAATTAACCACTTCCTTATCAGCACTTACAGTACACAGTATAAACAATTAGTACATAATATTACTATATTAGGCACTTGTATTTACAAAAAGGATTATATTATTATATTCAGCACTTGTATTTACAAAAAGGATTATAAAGTAGAATGTATCACAGATCAATGTGTTTCATCTGGCACATCAGCTAAAATATATATGCAACATAACTTGTTCAAACAAAAAGATATTTCAAACATATTTGAGAGCATTGAAACATCAAAAAAAATCGCATGTAGGTTCAATACCATATCTAAACATAAAATGCAATTTTCTTCTAGTTTCTCAATAGTTTTATTGTTACCATGTATTTTAGCTGATTTACTTGAAGGGGCAGACACATTACTCTGTGATATGTTGTACTTAATAATCCTTTTGGAAATACTGGTGCAAACCAAATTTTGCCTTCTACAAGAAATAATTAAAGGCTACGTGTATCTGAAATGAGAACCACTTGATAATCAAATACAGAGGATTTAGAATATTTCCTATAACTTTTATTGCATAATCTTTTCCACACATCCGTTTTATTGTGAACACAACGCCATTTCAATTCAAAATAATGTCTATTAATAATGTCTAATGCCTACCTTATTTGAATTTCCTGCGCACGTGGGAGTAGCCATCGTCTTCGAATTTCCGCAATATCTTGCCCAGACTCCAATGCGCTTCAAGTCGCAGCGACAACTGGCAATATCTTTCCGACGGCGGAAACACACGAGTTTACACTACGCCCGGAACCAGTAGCAAGAAGTATTGCCAACATCAGCAATATTTATTGCCGCGATGTTTACATTGGCAACTTCTCTTGCGAAATCATATTGCTCGCCATTTTCTTGCTAGTGTAAAGCCAGCTTAAGAAACGGGCCACGGACTGCGCGCGATCTTTCCTTCCCCTTCCTTGCCCTATCCTCACCCCTTACATACCCACACGTACACTTAAATGAACTACACTAAAATACCTGTCTGGAGACCGGTCGGGAACTTAGAGCTTACCCGGCTGGGGCCGTGCCCCGCTGGTGGGTGATACGTGGTGGTGGAAAATCCCATTAGCATACGGTAGATCGGCGCCGGATCTCACCATCTGCGGGGAAGATCACCGCCAACTCTCGAGCAAAAAACGTGCATTACACTTACGTTACTAATGAATTTGGCAGTTAACGCGCCAGGAATCACCAATCAATCAGTTGGCAGTGATTAAAATAATAAACGCAGTTTGCGTGAAGTTGAAGACCTTAACTAGACGACTGGACGAAGACCTTAACTAGTCTGGTGGGAAAGGTCTTATGCAAATAGAACTTAATAGAAATTAATAATAAATACATTTTAAGGTTTTTAAGATAAATTTATATGTCATTACAGCAATATCAAGTTATCAAGATATTATGTTCACAGCAAAAAAAGTGAACATAATATATTGACAGCAATATTTTAATAACATAGACAATAGAATGTCTTGTTTGACAGAATTTACAATAGTACCCCAACAGTTCTTGCAAATCTCTTAGAATTTACATGTCAATTTTTTCATTAATAAAAAAGTATTCGTAATACGATAGTGAATTACAAGCTTTGCTGAACTTCTCCATAACCTGATTCTTCGGTACTGTTACTCGCGCATTCGTACAATTTGAGACTTTATCTCCAACATACACGTGCCTGCTTAACATCTTTATTAAATAATAATACGATCTGTGATAGTTAAAACGTAATTCACAATTAGAAGAAAGTCGTGTGAACCTTCTTACCTATGACATAACCTTTAAAAGCTACAATAAATGATCAGTTTAAATACTCTTGTTCTACATCGATTACTCTATTAATTTATACTTCATAGATATTGCGTTTTTCCTCTCACACTTTCAAATATCTGTACGAGAAAAAAATTGTTAATATTAGGCATTAAAGTAAATGGTTTATTGATTGCTGTATATCGGGAAGTGTTTACGAAGAGTATATTGTTTGGAGGGAGTACCCGTGTTTAACCACTGTCGTAAAAAGTAGTCTTTAGTAAATCCTTCGTTCATTGACTGCCAAGATGGCGTTATCGGTTTGCAGTTGCTTTTGAAGAGGTCGGAGAGCCCGCCCCGTCCTTCGCCGTACTTATAGCGAATCAACTGCTTTGCCAGAACTTTAAGCTTCCCTCCGCTGGGAACTTGGTCTTACGAGATTACCGCGTCTGCCCCTAAGCCGCCCGGTTGCTTGGCGATCCAGAGGGTGCGGCAACTTGCACATAGCTACGCGAAACCCTTTGCCGCAGCAGAGCAGGTAACTATTGGATACGTTCGCTTGCAGTGTAGAGAGAAGAGGAGGTACATACATCGAGCAAAAAATTTCGTGCGGTCTGAGTGTGTGCCGGGGATCTGTCCATTCATCTAAATATGGTTAATACCGAAAAATAATATTACATTTTTCTTCTTGTCTATGTATGAACAGACAAGGATTTAAGGAGTGGAAAGGATCTGTTACATCGGTATAATTTTATGGGTATTTAAAAAAATGACATAGAAGGCAGCGATTCAAGAAGTGATACTGGACCCGTGTGCTAAATGATTTTGTTAGTATCCTGCGCTCCGAGTCTCGCAACCAAGGTAGATTTAAACCAAGGATAGGCGTAGACGAGGCAGAATTCTGACGTCTCCAGTTATCTTACACGAATCGTTACCACATTTCCCTTTGAAGAATAGTAATTAACTTGCAATTACAGCCCTAGCCGTCTCTTCGCCTGCCGTCAAATGAGAATCCAGTTTTGTCGGCCGGGTGGAGTGGTCTCAAAGCAAGCCTTCCTTTTGCAACAATTGTAGAATTACAGAACTCCTTGAGGCTCTCGGGACCGTAAGCCCTTGCGCACTGATGTAGGTGACATTCATCTTATCCTCAGAAAGTGCTTATAGAGAGCTTTGGGAATCCCTTGAGTACGTTCCTGTATTAATAAGAGAAGATAAAATTTGAAACTGGGTCAAAACAGTTCAAGAAATTCTTCTTCGTCTTTTGTAAGGAAAAACATGCTTAGTTTATCATCCGTAAAATTGAAAGAAAGTTATTGTGAGAAATTATGCAATTAATCTATGGAAGACAAACGTCTTGGGTTAAAATGGAACTTACTATTTATGTCACTACAAAAACTACATTTTATAAAAATATAAATTGTTATGTTAAAATGATACATCCATTCCAATAAGTATAATCAATGGCGCATGCAAGAGAAGAAGGAAGCTTACAAGAATTCAGCACTTCGAGAAGCCAATGATATAGTAAAAAACTTAGCTTATACTAATTTTCTATTCAATCGAAAGTTATTCACCAATGTGTAACGTTATAAATATTAACTCTAAGACGACAAATTAAAATACGTTTAATAGTGAGCCTACAGTAAATATTCTTTATAAGAAAACAGAGTCGACTGGACATTTTACCTGCAGCCCCCCCCCCCCCCCCCCCGAAAACCATGGACCAGCATCTCGGTACAGAAAACATTTATTGCTATTCACATGTTTATTCCATTTCACATGACTAGAGCAGACACGTATTTACGTAACAAATAAAGTGATATCTTAAAAATTTTGCCGAACTATATTTTATCACTAAAAGCTAAATGTCATTTATTCATATACCGTTATTCTAGCTTATTTATTTTTTAATGGCAGCAGCAATTTTGCTGTTTCACTCATATCATACAAAAACTGTACAGGTTTAATATGAATCTCTAAATGTATCATATAATACTTCACATAGCATACTTCATATAATATATTTTTAGCTATAAAACAAATACAATGCCTATCCTATCAAAAGTTAATAAACGTCATGTATCCCGCATATTTTGGAAGGATGATGTAAAAGAACTCAACGTAGGTCAGTTGACACTCTGTGCTCGCAATCCATTACACAAGTTCACCATTCTGTTAGTAAAAAAGTGCTGTCGCTGTAAGAATTCTCTTGGAGCAACTTCAAGGCGTGACTCCTGTAGCGACAAGCCAAGCTTCTCTGAGAGAAATTTGTGAGGACCCTTTCATCATATCCTCCATTCATAATCTTAAACGTTTCGATCAGATCTCTTCGGCGTCTACGCAGTTCCGGAGTTGGCAGTTCGACTGCCCGACATCTCTCCTCATACGATCTGCTCTAAAGATCGACTGCGGACTTCGTCATTTCTCTCTGCTCTTTCTCCAAGGCCTCAATGTCTTTTTTTGTAGTAAGGGTACCACACTGAACTGGTGTATTCTAATATTAGTCTGATGTACGTTACATACAGTTGCTTCATCTCTGGCGACTGAATTTTCGGAAACTCTCCTCAGATACAGGGCACAATTTTCTCTCTTGACAACTGCTTAAACCTGCCTTTCGCACTTGAGATCTTGGGGTACAACCACGCCTAGGTCAACCTGTGCGGTCACTGGTTGTATTGTACGTCCACCGATCTCATTTAATTTCTGGGTCTGTTTTTGCCCAAATGAAAGACTGTGCATTTGTTGCTATTCAATTGGAGTAACCATAAATCACACCACTCCTCCATCTTTTGCAAATCTCCTTGAAGTCCACTTGTTGCAATATCGAGTTTCCATATAACTTAGTATCGTCAGCGTAACTATTCCACTTTTATCTCAAGCCCTTTCCAAGGTCAGCCGTGTACTAAAGAAACAAGATAAATCCCAGAACAGAGTTTTGAGGAATATCACTTGTAACAGGTCTCAGCAAAGAGTGGGTGCTTCCAACACGAACTTGAAAAGTTCTGCCAGTCATATTATCTTCAATTCAGCGAAGTAATTTTTCTCCAAACCCTGCCACAACTTGCACAGCAATCTCATATACGGAACATTATCGAAGGCGTGGGCATAGTCTAGATAGATGACGCCCATGGGGTAACCTTAATCAATCACCCTAGTCAAGCCATTCAAAGCACTCAGCAGGTTGTTGGTCATGGATCTGCCAGGTATAAAGCCTTGTTGTTGCTTCAAAATAACCTCATTATATAATTAAGAAGCTCACGCACAATAAGCCTTTTTATTACTTTACTCAGCTGGTCAGACTGACGGACTTGTTTATTCCCTTTTTTAAACATTGGGGTGACAATAGCTGACTTTCACTGTGGCGGGACCTTGTCCGCATCCAGTGACTCTATAAAGATTTTCGTCAAATTAGGAGCGACCTCTATTGCATATCTTTTCATAAATACCGTAGGGATGTCATTAGATCTTGCAGCTTAGCTCTCATTAAGTCCACATAGCGTCTGAGCAACCGTGATTTGTGAGAAATCCAGGTCTTCAACTGTTGGAAGGGGGCCATTCGGTTCATTGATATAGACTTTCTGAAAGTAATTCGCATAAACCTCTGCGATTCTGGTTTTAATTATTAAGTTAAACAATTCCAAGTTTTTTCAGAAAACGTGCACAAGAATAGGAGGATGGGGTCGAGGGAAGCAGCTTTATCAATGGGTATATGAAGCTGCACCTCGATTCTACGCTGTGAGAAAAGTATCACTTCTGTTTCCTGTGAGGTAGGAGTACCAACACACTACGTAGGCGAACTACTACAACTACATTAATCCTATTTCAGGTTGAGAATGTTGTGGCAGAACTGAAAACAATATCATTGCGTAAGAGTTGCCAAAGAACGTGACTTTTAGGATGAGATGATACCTCTGTGACTTTCTTCTAAAACTTGATGTTTTTGACGACTCCTACTGCAATGATTATGGCCTTATGTTCTTCCTTACCTGAAAAATTATAAATCGCACTTGTGCCTGATGGTATTCCTACCTCGTATAATTAAAGATGTTTCATTTGATTTAATTGGTTTGAATTATTTGACTGAATTATTTTCGCCGAAAAAGTAAAAAAATATATTTATGGTAGCATTATTGTATGTGACGTATGGGAGAGAAGATTAATTTGCTCTCGTTGTCTTGAGCTCCAGTATCCCTTATTCCCAGTATTTCTATGTGTTTTATGCCTAGAAGCAAAACAAGAGGCCACTACAGCCATTTACTAAATGTCTCAGAAAAACGGGACGGAAAACCTGATCGAGATAGGAGATCATTGCCCCAAAAGATGTAGTACATTACTTGTTTCAGGCATATTTTGTCTTTTAAAATGATGCAGTGCTAATGGTAACTAATGCATTATAAATCATTGTTAAAATAAATGTTATTTTCC
Organism: Gryllus longicercus; assembly: GCA_038098605.1. Lineage (NCBI taxonomy): Eukaryota > Metazoa > Arthropoda > Insecta > Orthoptera > Gryllidae > Gryllus > Gryllus longicercus. The sequence goes on along the minus strand of JAZDUA010000234.1, from coordinate 1,918,155 downwards.
TTTTTGATGGCCATTATAGTATCTAATTGTATAGAAACATTAGTACAATATTTTTTTTCAGCTTAGCGGCGTGCCCCGACCTCTTAAACCGGTGAGAGCGTAGGCTTCCGCTGCCGGTGTCAGTAACTACTTGGATGTCTGGGAGACTCCCTACTCTGAGGAAGGTAGCAGAATGGCGGCTGAAACGTTGGCACCTGCGCTTACGATGCCGCGTGTCCCGGAAAGCCAAGTAGTTACTCTTAAACCGTTGTTTACTGATGAAAACGCGTTCCCTTCAACCCGCCCCATTCATTTCCTCTGCGTTTGTGTATGGTTTTCTAAAACACTTGTAAATTAAATTTTCAAAATTCTAATAACAAAAAAAGTGAAATTGTTGAAAACACTTTGAATAAATTGCCGGTGGTTTGTTTAATATTTTTTCACTCATGACCTACGTAACTTTTAAGTAATATGAGTAATAACCTCTGTACCCTGACTTAAACTATGTATATAAAAACATAATTTTGTTTTAATCCGAGGGATTTCAGAGAGATTCCTAATAAAAATTATACAATTTTAATGCAATATCGGTATTTTATATTAAATGGTGAAGTACTTTCAACACTTTTGAAATAATTAATCCTTACTCGGAAATTACAAATAACATTGGCAGCCTCCAGCGAGTACACAGAAACATGTATTACCTGTAATGGCTATGTGCGCTGCAAAGCGCCCTGACCGTTCCACTGCCCTTCATTCCGAAGCTGGCGGGTTGTCAGGCAGCTTTCGCCTGCCGCGCGGAGGGACCGCATTTCGCAGCTCCATTGAGCGTGAAAAGATCTAATCGAGCCTGCCGCAGGCACCGCCGGCCCAGACGACCACTCTGCCGTACGCACTTCTCTACATAAGCTGTAACTTGCGAAACGCGGTGCTTACTGGACCCTTCCAATATTGACTCTGATTCAGGCGGATGAGGCTTACCACTCTATCAATAATAATCTCCGAATGTTCACTGGCGATTGCTGGAACTATTGCTGGTGCGGAATAATGTGAGACATTGTGCATGAACTGACACGGTGCCGTTGATGACAAGTTCCTAGAAGTGAAGAAGAGTGTGTAAATGTAAAAGTTGAAGTAGCACAATATTTATTAACTTGTTTTTTAAAGTTTGAGATCATTCATTAATATTCTGTTAAAGGTTTGCACATTTTTTGACGCAGGCGCATTGGAAAATGTGTGCCATCAACACATTCTATTACGGGAAATAGCGGCATAGCACAGTATAAAATACAGTGAATTACAGCTATGATGTATCTGGACAAAGCAAACGCGCCCGGGAGTCATTTTGCGCTCAGCTTACTTTTACTGCAGTGGCATGTGAATGTTATGAGTAAGGTGTACTATGACTGAATGCAGTGGGGACGTTTAAACCCCTCTCTGTTATCTAGGGTGTGACCATTTCGCAAAGACCTCTTTAATTCAATTGAGTTTACTCACAAAGAGTTCATTTAAATATTTTTTATGGTATCTGACTATAAAAAGTTTCAAATGATTGCCCGTTTCTCAAAATAAGCTAGCTGAAGTACCTTGCGATGACGGGTATTTAATTATATATCACAACCATCCTGCTGCATCTGACCTCGCCCTGACCCTCTTCACTGCGATGTTCGTTAGGATCATCGTTGCTAACCACCATCGTTGTCGAGGGCCGCTGTAAACTGATATTGTTGCATACTTCTTCGCAAACTTTCGATAACGATTTTGTCCTTCAATTATTCAAAGGCTATTTGCTCTATCAAAAAAAAAAGCATTTAGTGAAAAATTCAGAAACGTTTAATTTTAATTGGTAAGTTCACTCACTTTTGATATTTTTACAAAACACGGAAAGAGCGTCGGCTTAAATAATGCTCTATGGGTAGGAAAGGAGAATAGGAGTAATTTTTACGAAATCTCATACAAACTATTTTTCACTTGTTTCCAAGTTCACATATTTACAAACTTCAATTAAGGTCGATATAAAACTGTAGATTTGTGTGGAAAGACACAACAAACCAAAAAATTAAAAAAACCTTTTTTTATTATTTAAAAATTTAAAAGTGCCCTAAGATATGCCCGAAAATACACACTATCATTCAGTGAAAATGCCATGAAAGTTGGATTCACTGTTTCAGAGATTACTCCCTAACAAGCAGGCGGATTGTAATAAACAAATGAATTGGTTTTTATCTATCGTCTAAATAAGCATGTGAGCTTAAGGAAATCCAGCTACTGTATTTTAGAGTCGCATACAGATACTCTAATTTACTTTTTACAAATGAATATTTTTATTCTTTAAATCAGTACAAAAAATAATTTGTATAATATTCAAGACTCCATAAGTGTTAAATTGTAGATCGCCTGATGAAGAAAGCGAAAAAGATTTTAAAAAGTAATTTTAGAACTTCAAATTAGAAATAATGTAACAAACAACATTAAGATACGGATTGTGTTTGTCCTGAATCTTAAAAAATATTATATATTATTTCTGTGATCTTACCTATATTTACTCTCTTGCATGAATTTCCTTATATTGTATTGTATTATAGGCAGTCTTAATCACATTTTCAGATTTTATGATTTTGATAGTGAATAATATAGCTGATATGGTAAGGAACTATAAGGAACTTGGAACAAGAAAGTATAGAGCTTATTGACTATGTAATACAACACTGAATAATGTAATTTCATCACTCGTAGGAGACGGAAGGGCTTTAGGCGTAAATATTTGGTCAGTGTCAGTATAGCATAGAGGCAAATAAAAGAAAATTTAACAAACCATTTTTCTCTGGAGAAGAACCACTATATTACGATACTTATAAAAATGGAAAGTGCGGTGCGAACGGTTGATTCCAAGCTTCGGAAATATTGAGTTTGGGCTTTGATTTTCACGCATGAAGCTTTAACTCACTTATTTCGTTTTAAAACGTAATATCGTTTTAGTATACTTTTTTCATTTAACTTCATTACACTTTATATTTTCTCGAATTGAAACTGTATTCTTTCGGTCTACGTATTGTCGTAATTATTTGTTTCTGTCTGCTCTACCCTGACGTCGTTACTACACACTCAATTCGGAATCATCTTTCCCAGCGTTCAGATGAGAAACTTTGCGGACTGTCATTTTAAAGAGCTTATTAAATCGTCGACGATAACTACGGGAATAGTGTCGCTCGGGTCGGTTATTGTAAATTTTAATTTTCGCCAGATATTCACATTGAGACTGTACGACAGCCCAATCGAACGCTGTCTGGTACAACAGCGTCATCAAAATGCAGTTTGAGGCACGGTCCGTGGAGAAATACGCGGACGTGCTTTACCGAGTAAAATGTCAATAGCTGGCAGGGGGCGGAGGCCACAACGACTGCCTCCCGCGTTTCCTCAATGAATGACACAATCACTCATGGTGAAATGTTTTCTGTTTTTCTGCTGGTTTTGTTCCATGAATCCTGCAGTAACCATGTTGCTGCTTTTTGAATGACTCTTATAAACAACACATATTATACTCGTTCTGATACAAACGCGCTTGTCCTAGCGGTACTCATGTTACACGACGGAATGAGGATCCATATACGACATAACGGACGGACTTGATATGATAACTGATATTTTCGGTTAAGTATATTCTCGTCTGCCGGATCCAATCTACAGCGCAGTAGCCTTGCGATATTGGTCTCACGAGATTTCTGGACAAAATCGCTACTAGAAAGTATCACTTTCATATAAATATATAATGACAGAACGTGGAGATAAGGCACTCTGATGTACCGTATGTGATAAATTTTCGAGAGTTTTTGTTTGCTCTATTGGCAAAATTTGGTAACAATTTTCCGCAGAACGCAGCGGCTCAATAATTATGGGGTCGTATAGATGTATATGTATATATATATGTGTGTGTATATATATATATGTGTGTATATATATATGTGTATATATATATATATATGTGTGTATATATATGTGTATATATATATATGTGTGTATATATATGTGTATATATATATATGTGTATATATGTGTATATATGTATATATATATATATATATATGTGTATATATGTATATATATATATATATATATATATATATATATATGCGTTTGTCAGTTCTTATATTCATTAATATTCAATCCCTGAAACGTCTAATTGGAACAGTACATTTTGTCAATACGCTCTGGGATTTATAATTTTTAATTGCAACAAAAGAAAATGAATGGTTACAACTAGCTTTTGAAGAAAAAACATCAAATTACAATGCCCAATATACTGTATTCACTTTTTATATTGCTGTTTATTTCAGAAACATTTTAAAAATATTTTCATGTAATTTATTTACACCTAATGCCAAGACTGCATATTTTTCACTCCAACTTTCTTGTTGTTGGAATATATTTGGTCATTAGCAACGCCTTAGTTAAATTTGCAAAGATTAATTTTGAATTGCTTAGGTTTTTCCGAAAAGTTTTTTGAACTATTTTTTGTACTACTTTACCATATCTCTGACAGAAAATATATGTTTAAGCTTTAATTTAGCTCAGAAGCCATGCGTTCACTTTAATATCAAACTTTCCTATCAGACTTTCCATTCACGACAGCAAAATTTGCCATCCCGACTCGAACCTAGATCCTGCCAGTCTGGGCTGTTTCAACTCTATCTGCTTTTGTACCAGACAATCAAGCTAAATGAACAGTTAAATATGGTTAAATATTTAGTATGACAGAACGTGGAGATAAGGCACCCTGATGTACCGTATGTGAGACATTTTCGAGAGTTTTTGTTTGCTCTATTGGCAAAATTCGGTAACAATTTTCCGCAGAACGCAGCGGCTCAATAATTATGGGGTCGCATATGTCTCGTTGATGTATCAGTATACACACTTCTTTCCTAAATATATTCATTGAAAACAGTGACTCAAATAATATATGAACTATATAACATCACATAGATTTACCTTCCATGATTATTTTGGGGCCACTAATTAAAACGCAAAATATAAATGACAATCTTGTCTTGACATAATAAATGTATCAACATTTATGTTGAGATTTATTTAGGTTTTGATTAGCTTAAAATTTTTTTGACCTTCTGAAATAATCTCAAAGTTTTATCAAGCTAATGCCACTCAGGACGCCGTCTAGGAGGTAGTGTCCGTAGTCTTCCCAGCCCATAGAATCATCAGGACGTTATCACAGTCCCCAACGCTTGGATAGGATTAGAAACGACCATCCGATACACGTCTAAAGGGATTTATCAGAGTTTTAATTAAAACTGGAAGAGGTGGTTGCTGGGCAGATGTATTCGATGTTGCTTGTGCACGCGGTGAAAACCTCTCCGGTTCATCCCGGGCCAACTCGAGGCCCGCACAAGTTGGAGCGAGAAGAACGAGGGATGTGAAAGGGCTCGGGATTAATCCTGACGAGGAATATTAGGCGACGAAAGGCGCAGGATGGGTTCGGAATTTGGACTGAACGGTGTTGCACATACGAAGGTAGTGTTCGAGCAGAATAGTATCCCCTGTTAAAGTGACACTTTGGTGCTGCCTTGCCTTTTCCTTACCAAATAAGCCCAACTTTGTGTCATTTATCTATTTTGTTATTTTCTGTACATAGATCTGTAAAATACTCTTCTTGTATTGCTGGCTTAGACTTTTATTTATTCTAACTTAAACCTAACTGCGATCTAGTGGCATAGTGAGCTAACCAGGGAGCCTCATAATTTGTATTTAAATCTAAGGATATTTTGAGGAATAAAGTTGAGAGTATTTGTTTATTAATCTGGTGGGGTTGTCGGGGTTTTGCCAGGCTTGAATTTTGAGGGGTGGGGTATTCGGGTTACGTTTGGATGAAAATTGCAAGGTAGGTGTGCTATGTAGAGTATAAGGGATTGAATGATCAGTTCTTTGTGCAATTGTTTATTTGTTATGAACCAAGGAGAGTTTGTTATTATTAGGGCTAGGACAGTTATGTAATAACAACCTTTTTCTATTACATTTAAATATATGCATATTGTAATGTGTCCACCGAACAAGATTCATTCATGATAAAAATTCAATTTTTGTAGTGCATGCTTTTACGTATTTTTCTTGTTCTATTTCTAGTAGTGTTTTTAAAATTTTTGTTTTAAGGATTTGGTTGCAAATAGTTGGTTCAATGCTTTTCCAATTTACATTACAAGTATTTAATTGTGGTTGGGTAGTAAGTGGGGATGTTGCTTGGTGTAGTGATTTGGTTAAGAGAATTTGATCTGAGTCTAATTCGAGATGAGTAGTTAGGTACTGTATTGGAATTTGTTGTTGATTTATGTATGCAGGGGTGTTTGAGAGTGTTGAAAGGGAAATATTTTGGTTTTGTGGGAGATAATATCTTCAAATGTTTATTATTTGTCATAGCGTTTATGAATTTGGCTTTCTGATTTGATGTTTCACATTTGCAGTTCGAGTGTTTTGCGTTTTAAGTCTCCAAGGATTAGAGTAGTTAGAGCTGCTTGGCATAGGTTTTGAACTTCTGTTTTATGTGATTTAATGTTTTGCGGCTCACATTATGGGTGATGATTATAATCCCCAATCTTGATTGTTTAGCTGTAATCTTAATGCGATTCTCTGAAGTCAGGGGGTGAATGAGAAATTTAATCTGGAGTATGTTATGTTAGTTTTAGTCATAATTAGTACTCTCTTAATCCTCTTCCTCTTTTTTTCCCCTTCTGTTGGCATCTCTGTCTGTTATATATTCTATAATAAGGTATTAACAGTTTTGCGAAGGGAAGTAAGGAAGGTTTGATAATGTTTGATATGTCTATGGTATTGGTTTGAAGAAAATGTGTTATTTCAATCTTTTGCGTCTTTTGTTCTTTATTCCGTTGGCATCCCCATTTAGGAAAGGTGTTTTTGCAAGGTGTGTTGGTTGTATGTTAGATATGTACTTCTGTATCCTGCAACTGAACTTTGAATTGTTGTTGGATTGATAGATTTGATAAATTTGAAAAATTGATTTTGCATGTGATTATCTAGATTACTAATTTCCAAAGAAATTTGACTTGAAAGAAAACTACACACAGACTCCGCCCATGTGAGATCTCTCTAGTAGTTCCGTTAGATACACTGGAACTCAGGAAAATGCAAAAACGATGACCTTCTCTTCCGCTCCCTTTCTACGTCCTAGTTGGGAGTTTATGGTGATTTGGTCTGCCTGTGGATAGGGGAAGTAATGCGTTATCAAAGTCTCTAGAAACCACGACGGGCGCCATACCTGTCAGTCACCTTTCCTCCTCAACTCTAACCAGTTGCAGTGCTCTCTACAGGATCATGGGTCCTAGGCGGCTGTGTAATTACAGAGAGACTATGGGTTTATGGGTCTTAGCGGAAAGCGATATTTTCAGACGTGAAATTTACGATGAACGTAGCAGAATTGCAGTTATTTTCTTAAATTTGTATTCTAATTTACGACTTTTTGCCTATTACCATTTCGAATCACCAATTTTAAAATCGTTAGATGCAATAAAATATTAGCACGTTTAACTAGAAATCCGTTTTGACGCTTCATTAAAATTGAATTAACCTGGCAATTTGCATTAAATCCCATACAAGAACTCTGAAGCGTTCCAGGCTATTAACTTACTGTACCGCGCAAGGGAGAGGGGGAAGCATGCAACAGTTCCAGACAGTATCGACGAACGCCGGTAAAGGTGAGCCTCCTGGGGCAAGACCTGGCCTCATAGAGCGAGCACCACACCTGGCAGCCGGCACCACCTCACTTGTTGAGTCATGCCGCCTATCCCACTATCTCACTGCCACAACCGCCGCCGCCGCCTGCGCTGGCGGGCCTTGGGCCGCTACTGTAATTATTTTAGTGAAGACTTTTGCGAAGCGCTTTGCTGCACGCGACGGAGACAGCCCCCCCCCTCGCAGCGAGTAGTTCCGCCACCGGCGACCACCTGCCGGCTCCGCGGGGCGCCGTCTGCCCCGCCATGGCCCACCGGCTGCCCCCGACCTCGAGTTCGCCGCTTCTCTTTACATTCCACACGCTCCCGGGGTTTGGCGGACCGCACATGGTGCCTCTGTGCCCTCTCTGCGACATCTGAAGCATGTTCCACAACATTTTGAACTCGTATGTGACAGGAAAAGTCATTGCTGTGGTTGTAAACAGCTTTTTTCTGAAAATTCAGGTCTGGAATGTAAACGGTGGTGACATAAAGATAGACCCAACTATAAATATAAACATTTACTTCGTGAGAATTGCATTTAATGACAGTAATGTGGACGTAATAAAATGTTAAATAATTGCGAATATTGAGTAATTTCTTCCTAGGATAAAAAAAAAACAACTTATATGTAATGAATAATCTTTGAAGGAGCTGTTATCCATTGGTCATATTCTTCTAGATAACATCTGCGTAACCAATAATATACACAGAACTTTAAGAATCAATCAATTTTAATATAAACGTAATGCTGCCCGTGAATATTTCTGTTATTCGTTTAAAGACGGTAAAAAAGGTAAACGTTTTTTACAAATAATGTATTCGAAGGCTCAGCCTACAGAACTTTTCAGCCTTCCACTGCAATGTATTCAACATAATTATTTTAACAGTCTAATTCTGTTCAGAGTAAACCACGTCACTGGGAACTTGACTACATTATGTAGTACAGATATGATGTGCGTGAACCAGTGATGGTAATGAAATTCGTGTCAACAAACTTGAGAGCAGTGTAAAACAAATGTTCCCATTACTCGGGAGGACATGTAATATAAACGAACTCGAGCATTTAAATTGCGCAAGTGTGGCGCGCGTCACCGTCGCCAGCCGGCACCCCCACCTCCACACCCGCCCCCGCCCCCGCTCCTGCACCCTGACGCCCTAGGCGAATCCCGCGCGCAACCACCCTGTCTACAACCACTTGGCATTCCGCCTGTCTGCTTATGCGTCGCAGCCGCTTTGTTGAAAGTTAAATGTCGGAGCAACGGGAGCTACGAGTTACTTTTCAGGGGAGCGCAAAATACGAAACAAACATTAGAAATAACATTCAAATGTTACAAATGAAATGGTAATAGGAATGTCTTCTACTTCTCTTCGAATTTGCCCTAATGTGAACTTTAGGGAATCTTATTTGTTAATAATTTTTAGAAATATTGCTCTTCTTCTTTTTCGTTTTCTTTTTCTTCTTATAATAATAATAATAATAATAATAATAATTATTATTATTATTATTACAGTGTTTATTGTTCTTCACGTTTCTTTCGTTTCGTGTCTTCCATGCATCACTATTGTCGTGCATTTGTTATTTGTTATTCATACACATTATATTCTTCGTTGTACATGGAAATTGTTGTGAATATAAAGAATAGGTGTTGTGGTAAAGTCGTATCATGATTCCACGAAAGAGATTTACTGGATGCAAAGTTTTAATATTTTTACTGGAGCACCAACGAAGCAATGAATTATGAGAATTGTCAATGAGCGAATGCTTCTAACGATTAATAAAAAACGATTGAAAAATTATGACCGCGTGAACCGTTATGAATCGCCAATTTACCGATTTCAAACATATTGAGGTGGAATTTTCCCGTTCTATTGGAATATTGATGTATTGGCTGCACTTGCCGAAAACTAAAGAGAATTTTGTTACTCGCATTCCAGTGAAACATTTCATTAAGTGCAGGGCATGTTGCTAAACGCATATTTAGGAATCTATAAATCTGCATTGTTCACGTTCTGCTGTCCACAAAGGTAGTCCTCACAATCTCATCCTTGAGAGTCGTGAAGAGTGCGACAACCAGATTTTTGCGGTAAGAGGTGCACCGGCCGTAGGCACTCATGACTACTAAGGATTCTTTAACATCTCATGGAGGAGATCAATTGATTTTTCACATCATCCCCGTGCCAAATAACGTCTGGAGCATTACAAAGGCGGGGTAAATGTAATGTAACGAGATAAAACATCGAAAAAGCTTTGTCTGTCCTTGCAAAATATACTTTTGAAAAATACATTACACATAAATTTCCATGCGACTTAGAAACAACACATTTCAAAATTTCTGCTGGCCAGATTGTTAAGTAAGCAGCTAATGGACAACTGAGGCAATTGAATTGTGCTTTCTAACTGATTCATTAGACTCGAAATGCGAGAAACGGAGGACGGGCGTGTAGGTGGTGGGGCGACCTCCGGGTGTTGGGCGTCTGGCGTCTTCGGGTGACGGCGACGGCGGCGGCGGGCGCTTGGCCACGGGCCGCAGAACAGTCGCCGCGGTGCGGGGCGGCACGTCGGGCCGCTGGGCCGCCGGCGGCGCGGCCGGGCACGCCACATTGATCGCCGTTATGTAAGCCGAGCGGCGCACGCACGCACGCTGCACGCCGCGGCGGTCGCCGCCACCGCCACCGCCACCACTGCCTCCGCCTCCACCGCCGATGCTGCATATTTTAAAGGGGAAGTATTAACAGGCATGGTTCGGAAAACCCGGGTGGCGATCCTAGCGGTGGCAGAGGCAGCGGCAGGGGTAGCGGCGACGACGACGGTGGTAGCGAAGGGGTGCCTGGGCGGGCCGGGCCGCCGCGGGCCTCGCGCCGCTGTGTCCTCGGTTCTGCCGGCGCCGCCGCCGCCACCGCTGCCACCGCCGCCGCCGGCGCTGCCGCAGGCGCGTCGATACGGCTGCAGCTGCAGGCATCCGGCCGGGCGGCGGGCCCTGCGCCACGGCACGCACGCTTCCGGGCGCGTTCTTGCTACCGCCGCCATTGCCCCCGCACTCGGCACCTCTGTCGTCGCTGCCGCCCCCTTCCATTCTGCACTTTTTGCCACGTGGTCTTCTGCTGCGCCTCTAGCCGGCCTGGGCACCGCATTCGAAGGCCTCTTCATTGTACTCGCTAGCGTTCTCGTGGTAGTTCTTGTACGCCTTCCTGTTTTCTACGCCGGCAGTATACCAAGCTCGCGTCACTTCCAGGCCTACTGTCTTTGTACTGATACCTCTTCCCATGTGTCATCTGTCATTACCCGCTTCCATTTATTAATTCCATTGCTTTGTTTGTTGCTACGGTTGAACAACCTACCTAATCGCCCTTGTACTCTAGCGTTTCCCATCATGAGGAATGTCCCCCCCCCCCCCGTTAATTTGGTCGCTCCCTTTATTGCCGTATCCTCCTCTACGCTGAATCGCCTTCCCTCGTGGTCGCCTCTCGTGCCTCAGGCTGAGGTGCGCCTGCGCCCGCCGCTCGTGTCCCTGTCGCTTCCGCGCGCCCGCCCTCCGCGATTCGCCGCGCGGCCGCGACGCCCGCCGCTCCGGCCGCCACTCCAGCCGCGCCTGGGCCCCGCGCCCGATCCCTGATACGCGAGCCGCGATCCCCCGCCGCAGCGCCGTGTCGCCGCGTGTTTGCGAGCTGTAAGCCGCCTCCTACCCGACCATCCATCTTGCCGGGAACGCTGCGGACCCGCGTCAATCAATGCGGGCGCGGCGGGCGCCCCGGCCGAAGCGGAGTCGGAGGCGACAGCGCTAATCGCTTTCCCGGAGCTCGGCCCCTCCTCCCGTCCCCTCTCCCAAAACCCCTCTTCGGGTTTCCAGGCGACCTCCCACTTCCCCTGCCGTCGCTCTCCGTCGATGCCGTCAGCTCCTCCCCGAATCAATCGCCCTTTGCCGCCTTCCCGAGACACGTGTTCTGCGATGCAAATTTTCCCAATATGTTTCCGATTTTTTACGTCCAACATGGCGACTGACGACAGAATTTCGATGTGTTTGCCCGCTCGGGCGGCCCGGGGTAATGGAGTCGGCGCGGGCGGTTGGCCGACGCGACGGGCGCAGCGTGGTCTTCGGCATTCCGCGCACGGGACCGAGAGCGGAAAATGAACCGGCGGGCTGCACCCGAGAGTTGGACGTGAGCGTTTTCCGAGACCTGTCGAAAATGCTGTGTTGATTGGAACGTGAGATTCCTGCCAATGTGTCGTTGATCCACTCCCAAGTTTTCCGCTTGCGTTCCTTTCTTTATATTAGTTCTGTACCGTAACTACAATACTGCTTACGGATGAGTAGCTCAATTCTACTTTCGCTGTTCCCGAAGGATTTGCCCGGACGTGTTAATTTTGAACTACAGAATAATGTATGGACTTCTCTGCGTGATATATAATACTTTATAAAGTTTTACATCACTCGTCTCTGCGTATAAACACAAGTTCTGTGTATATCTTGGTTCATTAGGAAGCCTTAGGATCTACCCAACACTTAAAGAAATTTAATGGTAGTCAAAAGATTTGAAATTACAAACCGATTAATAAATTTGGCATTTGTACATCATAACATAGAACTATTTATGACTCGGAATAATTCTGAAGTTTTTTTATATTGCATATGCCACTATTGCAATTGGCTATTCAACTCCTCAGACTTAACAATAAAGGGAGACGTTAGAGCAGTTAGCAATTGTTGGTTCTGAAAGTAATATTCTGAATTATAAAAATATATTGGCAAAACAAATGTTTGATGCTCTGAGACGTAATTTTCCCCGCCGGTTTCGATTAGGAATGATATATTGTTCTATGTGCACAGATTCATTCGCCTTTGGTAGTATAACAGTGACAGTTCTGCACACCCATTCTCTAGTTTCATTGAAATGACATCGTACGTTTTATCACGCCAGTCACCCTGCGAATATGTCTACGTTGAAAATTAATCTAAATTTGTGTACAGTGCCCAATGCAGACCAAAGTCACTGGTTCTTCTGCGTTTGATACAATGTGTCGCCAACATAAAATATTTATTCAACTGAAATCTCATCGTAGTGTTTATTTAGAAGTGTTTGCGATGAAAGCTGTTCCCTGAAAAACATACATTGTTTTAAGCCGAGCAAAATGTAATTCCGGTTTGTGATGTGCCTTATAAAAAATAGTACAAACATGTAAAAACGTAGTGATGATCGTCGTGTGAAGAAAACTATTTAAAAACGTAAAATGTGGAATATGGTGAATAAGATATTATATACATAAAATAAAATTTGTACCTTGAATTTTATCGCAGTTTCGATAATCCCTGTCGACGTTAAATTCTGAAAATACTAGACCAACCAAATTCAATGTTGCGAAATATATGACTTAATATTGAAGTGAGAATGTTTATGCCAAGAAATGATGGGTTTCGTGTATATATCTGAATTCTGCCAAATAAATGATCTGTATTGGTACTTTGCAGAATTCTACAACTTGCAACAAAGATCCATTGCGATGCCGCAAGATGCAGCAAAACCGGATGAGTTCCAGCGAAGATTGCTAAATCAGATTCGAACTATTTTTGATTTACGCTATTATTTAAAAAGAAACAAAAATACTTGGAATAATATTTTACACAAAAATTGTTAAAATACGAATGGTTCAGCTAGACTCCAACCTGCGTTGTAAACTGTTAGGGGAATATTTCCTGGAATTCGCATTCCGTTCTTGTAAGTTTCATTTCTCCTGAGTTTTCACTCCTTTCAGTCCAAAACGTGTAGTCAAACCGAATTAAATAACTTTTTTTATTTCTTTTCATGTGCTTTTCTAATAAAGCATTTTCTTTTAATATATTAAATGAGAAAATTATATACAAGTTTTTCTTGTATATAATTCGTCTATTATCGTCTATTTACATTTGGCTACATCCAGTTGTTGAGGAAAAGGCCCGTATATTTTCTCGGGGAGGGAACAATTTACACCTGAATTGCGGAGCCGTAGGCCCGATCCTTTTAAGCGCCTTCATTTCACTCCGGCTGAAAGGCAACGCGCCTGCCTCGACCTGTGGAGGGTAATTGACGCGCGAAGTCCCGGAGCCCGCGTTGGCCCGTTCTCATCTCCAGGCGCCCCACACTTCCCCGCGCTCTACGCGGAGGCCGCGCACCGCGCGCGCGCACGCCCGGGTCTGCGCGCCCGCGTCTTCTGCTCCCGCAATATTTTCACTCTCGTTCCCGCTTGCTTTCTGCTCCCGCACACCCACTTTGCTTCCCCTCTCCCACTTCGCTTCCCCTCTCCCACTTCGCTTCCCCTCTCCCACTTCGCTTCCCCTCTCCCACTTCGTTTCCCCTCTCCCACTTTTCTCCCGCTCTCCCACTTTTCTTCCTCTCTCCCACTTTTCTCCCTCTCTCCCACTTTTCTCCCTCTCTCCCACTTTTCTTCCTCTCTCCCACTTTTCTTCCTCTCTCCCACTTTTCTTCCTCTCTCCCACTTTTCTTCCGCTCTCTCACTTGTCTTCCGCTCTCTCACTTGTCTTCCGCTCTCTCACTTTTATTCCGCTCTCAATTTTTTACGTTTTTTTTTTCGTGCTCCATGCTCCGCGCTTCGATATTGTCGGAACATGAATCTCACACGTCGTTCTTCTAGTTTTCGTTCGTTTTGCTTTTCCTTTGTTTTCCTCTTGTCAGTTTTTCCGTTTATACAACATAGAGACATCTTTTCTTTCATAATTCTCACCGTCACTACCACCCACTGGTCACAACAAAACATTTGCGACTCGTCACCGATTCTTCCCGTGTCATCTCTAAGGATAACCTTAAAGTTCCCTAACTTGCAAAAAAACATTTCTTCTATTTTATTAAACATTTTAAAAATGTTTTCTTATTGTTTACAATCGCTTGAGAATTGTTTGGAGTTTTGACTTCGAACAAATATGCATGTTTTAAACCGTTGCTATCCAGTCGTCTGATTCGTTGTAGTCCGCACGAATTCGACTCGGCGTACTCTTCGGTTCCAGGCCATTTGTACACCTCGTTTCTAATATATTAATTATTCTGATATTTTTTATATTCAATTTGAACACTAGCTTCGGAAAATGCATCGACCTTCTCTACTATATCACTTCCACAGTTGTTGAATTCTCGTTGATTTTGTTATCTTCATCTTGTCCAGCCCCATCACATCTCGTAGCACGCTACGCGAGTTGTTTTCATCTCACCAACACTCCTCACAGCCACTGCCACCTCTGCAGCCGCTAGCCGGGCTTCGCTGATACGACCAGACACGGAGATGGCGGTCACTTCGCTTTCATTATTGTCACGTCACTTATCCATTCGCATCGTCGCCGGTATCATTCTCTCCTAAGTTCAGTGTCACATCAACTCCCATCACACCGACACGCAACTGCCCGCCTCCCTCGCCCGCACCAAAACCATCGGAGACTTCCCCTTCCCCGGCGTCGCCACCACCACCACCCTCGCCGTCACCGCCCCCGCCCCCCGCCGCCACCGCCCCCCGCCGCCACCGCCCCCCGCCTTCCACTGCCCCCGCCACCCCCTCCCCCCACTGCCCCCGCCCCCACCGCCTCCGCCGCCGCTGCCACCGCCGCCGCCCCTGCCGCCGCCACCCCTGCCGCCGCTGCCACCGCCACCACCGCCGTTGTCGTCGTCGGGGGCGTCCCAGCGTGTCGCCTCGCTCCCGACGTCCATTCAGCGCGCATAAAGGTTACAACCACAAGGCGGGAGACCCCGTGCCGTCCGGGCCCGGAGACCGCCGAGCCGGCAGGCTTTAGTTAAAAAGGAACGGCCTTAAAAGTACGGCGCGTGGCGAGGCCGGCAAAATGTCAAACTGGCGTATCGTCCCGCTGGGGGACACCTTCCATTTCCGACGACAAAACGTTTGATAAATAAATGCTTAATTAAATTTTTTATCGTTTCCCTCTTTTTTTCTGTTCTAAAGTTCCTTACACGATACCCATGGTAATGTAAAAATTTCTGGGTACTCCTCGACTCGGAAGAACTGACACTCCTTCTATCGTTAAAAAGCTTGGTGGCCATATTTTTGTTCCTTTTTCAATATTCTAAATACAGCGTTTCGTAGTATTCTGACTTCTGCAAATAATTGTATACTTGCGGTATTATCCACACCTACGTTAATAAACATACACCTTTGTAACAAAAGCTTTAACGCGCGAACTTCGGGAAATAACCACGTTAAACACGGTGTCACTGTCTATATACTCATAGAACGCGCGGACGTGACTTCATCCACAGAACCAGTTTAACATCACAATCCTCTTTCTTTAAGGTCGCGGGAGTGCGGAAGGCGTGGTAGAACTGTGTTTTGCGAAAAGCGTTGGCAAGCCTGCCGGTCGACCTGCATTTCATACACACGTCTGCAGCACGAGCGGCAGCGGTGGTGTAGGCGGCAGCAGTGGCGGTGGCGGCAAGGGAAGGGCAACGACGGAAGAGGAGGGGGCGGCGTTGGCGACGGAACGACGAGAAGCGAGGTGGGGCGTTGAATATATGCGTTAATTGGTCGATGACGCTTATGTTGGCGGAAGAAGAGGTAGTGTCGGAAATTGTGCTCTGGCGCGGCCGTTTGTTCGCGGCGAAATTTGTTTCGACAGGGAATTATGTACTTCTCACGCAGATGGAATTATTTGTAGGGAAAAAGAGAAACAAAGCCCGGAGCGGCGTGGAGGCCTGCGCCAAGTTGTCGGATCGATTTCCGAAGCGGCGGCGGAGCGACGGCTTATGGAAGTACGTGATTCCCACATCGGCGCTCGTCGCTCCGATAAATCTTCTGGAGGGAGGGGAGGTACGCAGCGCAGTATGAGCGGCCGGGGGAGAACGAGGAAAAGGGAAGGGGTTGAGGGCCCACTCGGAAGAGGGGTCGCAAAATCGAGTGCGTCGCTTCTCTTCTCCCTATTAACTCGAAGCGTACGCAGAACGGATGGTCCCGCCAGTTGATACAAGCTGCAAATTTCTCTCTGGGATCGCGTTGCTCTGTTCAGTGTTGCCATACTCCATTTTTAGTTCATAAGAAAATTCAAACTGTTGATTTTTGCGGTTCATGGGAGAGTGTTGAATAATCTGGTCCCAGAATATTTCTTAGAAATGTCTGAAGATCTATATTCATCTTTACGAAGTATTTCCTGCAAAAATAGTTAAGTTTATTACATGCATGTACGATAATATGGGGATCCATTTAAATTTTTAAGCATATTATTAAACATAAAAACATTATTATATATTTTAAAATCTCATACATCAGAAATAAGAAGAGATAGTTCATAAATAGTCACAAAATTTGATTTTTTCTAAAAACTATACATAACGTTGTAATACAACAATGGATGTCTTTTAATGCGTTATTTACAGAAATGAAAAAAATTAGATCCGTTTTTTCCACCGCATACAGTTTGTGTAACAGTTCTCTTATTGTTTGGGCTGAAGAAAATCGACCAAATACACAGAAGTTTCATAAGCGATCTCGAACATTCCTACCTAAATATACCCTTTGAATGGAGGACAGAAACTAATTTTGCGGCTCGTGCTCTCGCAGCCTGACGGTGGGATAGACACTGACAACGGAGATATTCCCGAAGTAAGCCGGCTTCAGCGCCATCCGCTCTGATGTAACAATAGCGGACAAAACGAGTGCTTAGCAGCCTGAGACGAGCAGGTAGAAGTGCTTTCGAGCGCGCAACGGGGCTGGGCGGAGCGGAGCGGCGAGGGGCCGCGTGTGCTGGCGCGACACGCACGACGCGTAGCCGCAGCGGCGGCGCCCGCGCACGCGACGTGACGCGCTCGCACGCGACGCCTACCGCCGCAGCGCCTCCCTCGCCTTGTAACCCCTGCTCTTGCGGGCACTCGATCGCCACGCCCCGGCGCAGGCCTCGGCCATGGCCCCGGCCCCGGCCCCAATTTCCGCCCCCCGTTCCCGTTCCCGCCCCCGTTCCGGCCCCGTTCCCGCCCCCGTTCCCGCCCCCGTTCCCGCCCCCGTTCCCGCCCCCGTTCCCGCCCCCGTTCCCGCCCCCGTTCCCGCCCCCGTTCCCGCCCCCGTTCCCGCCCCCGTTCCCGCCCCCGTTCCCGCCCCCGTTCCCGCCCCCGTTCCCGCCCCCGTTCCCGCCCCCGTTCCCGTTCCCGTTCTCGTTCTCGTTCCCGCCCCCCGTTCCCGCCCCCGTTCCCGTTCCCACCCCCGTTCCCGCCCCCGTTCCCACCCCCGTTCCCGCGCCCGTTCCCGCCCCCGTTCCCGCCCCCGCCCCCGTTCCCGCTCCCGTTCCCGCTCCCGTTCCCGCACCCGTTCCCGCACCCGTTCCCGCCACCGTTCCCGCCACCGTTCCCGCCACCGTTCCCGCCACCGTTCCCGCCACCGTTCCCGCCACCGTTCCCGCCACCGTTCCCGCCACCGTTCCCGCCACCGTTCTCGCCACCGTTCCTGCCACGCTCCAGCCCTGTATCCGCTCCATCCCTCCGCTCCTTCTCCGCCCATGCTCCTGCCCCCGCTTCCATCCCCGCTCGCACAGCAGCTCTCGCCACTAACCCCTGCTCTTGCGGGCACTCGATCGCCACGCCTCGGCTATGGCTCCTGTTCCAGCTCTCGCCATCGCTCCGGAGGCCTCGGTTCGGCCATGGTCCCGGCTCCCGTCCATGCTTCCGTTCCTCTTCTCACTCCTCCTCCATCGCATACCCTGGCTCCTGCCCCAGCTCCGGCCCCTGTCCTGGTCCTAGTTCCCTCTCCAGCCCTTTCTCCCATCCCCATTCCTCGCCCACGCCCCCGTACCCACCCCTGCCCCAGCATACCCACCTGCAGGCAGCTACAGGTAGGAACCGCGCCATTTCTGCCAATTGTTTCGAACATTTCCAACTGCCTACATTTCTTTAGATTTCCTGCTACCTGGTTCGTCCACTGTACTACGTCGTAGCATAGTGCACGTCTCTAACTCTTGTACCTTGAGAGGTGATTCAGGGCATCAACTGGCATCAGTGCAGGCAACTGGCATGTTCGAACCCCGACGGAGACGGGATTTTTTACACTAAATAGATAGCTAATTCGAGTTCAGTCGCTGCCTGGAGGAGAATTCTAGCGACTGATCTGATCTGATCAGAATGTTTCAGGGGTTTATCCTATCAATACCATGCGAATGCCAGAGACGTACCCTAACAAACAAGCCACGGGCCGCGCGTATTCCTACGTCTTCCATGTCCTATACTACCCATTCTTACACACACACACACACACACACACACATACACTACACTACTACACATGCCTGAAGACCAATCGGCAGCATAGAGCTTGTCCCGGCTGGGGTGATGCCCTGTTGGAGAGAGATTCCTTGTTGGAGAAAACCACGGTAACCCCAGTAGGTCAGTGCCGAATCTTACCATCCCGCAAGGGAAGATAACTGCCATACCCCGGAAAACTGCACTACACTTACAAGACTAATCTTAGCAGTGGATGCGCCCAGTACCACCATTCAATGTCTCAATCTAACTGCTGTCACCCGAAGGTTCGCACTTTACGCTTTGTTTTGATGAATGATTTCAGAGTTTCAACGAACCCGAACATGCGCTGTGTCACTTGTGGAACTCCAGAAGCCATACTGAGCATGCGCGCTTCGACAAAAGGAATCGAGTAAATTGGATCTAAGACAGACGCCCGCGCGCTCTCCCGGGGCTAGAAGCAGAATCGCGCTGTCTTCGGCATTCGTTTCAAAAGTGTCCAACCGCCTTCATCTCTACCTTCAAATTTACAGTTGTCTGGTTCATCCACTTCACTTCATTGTTGAACCGCTATAATGCTGAGAACATTTGTCCTCTTCACTTTCTGCTCTACGATTCAATCGTCAATTCTTCCTCCTTCCTTTGTTCCTTTCCTACTCTCAGGCAGTCCTTTGATTTCATATTCACATTGTGGGATGAACTTCTGTTACACTCTTGCCCCATAACTCTTTTTTCTTTTCTTTTTCTATTGTCAGTCTGTTGTCGCATCTCGGATCCTCCCGTTGATTTCATCTCAATTTGCGCCTAATCTACATGGGTTGGTTTCATAACTCAACAATGTTATTGGCTGGTTTCATAACTCGTAAGTCAGAATCTTTATTTAGAACGTTGGTAAGTTTATTGATAGATCTTCATAAAGTTTTCAAGGTAATGCGATTGTTTTGCCTGTCGCGTGTATACTTAAATCAACGCAAGTTTCTGATGCAGTTGAAATGTAAAGTATTGTCTAGAGGTTGTTGGTTATACGAATCCACAATTATCCTTCTATTATCACACAATCAAACTCGTACTTATTAACTCTTTCTATTCCCAATCAATATCACATCTGCCGTAAAGCAAAATCAATCGCCTGCCGTAAATACGCACTATGGATGATCCAAAATGCCTTACAGTAGGAATAATACGGTTTCCGGTGTGTAATGCGCAGTCTCCGACGTTCATTACCAAACGCTAAAACTCACAATCAGGGAATTCTGAATTCGGATTACGTTAGCCAGCGGACGCTCCTCGGAAACTCCACGGCTTCTATTACGGATCCTTTGACCGGCGCGGCGAGGCGCCTCGGAGTTCTCTGCCGAGGATTTCCGTGTTCTCCCTCGGCCAACGGAGCAACCGAGTGGTGGCGATGGGAGAAGAGGAAGGCGGCAGCGGAGAGATGGACCGCCAGGAGGTACACTCTTGGAAACATTAAGTTTCGCGTCGAAAATGCCTTGCCGGAGCGGTTGATGGCGTTGAACATCCCTGCTTGCCGACAGGGCTATCTGTCGTTTATTTTTGAAACTATGTTCTGTAGATCGAACTATGAAGTTTACATTTACTTTTTTGTATTCCAGCATTATAAAAGGACTGTTTCTGTTGCAAGAAATCGTTCATAATCGGGCATTTTACCGCAAAAATGATGTATTAGATTTTATGTCACGAATGATGGCGGCATCACGCATTCAGCCAGTCGTAGCGAGAGAATCTGGGGGGAGGTAGAGCTAAACGGAACAGCCGACCACTGTTTACTCGCGGTGAAATACCCGAGTCGTCACAGGGAAGTTGTTTCGCAAAATTAAGTTTGATTATATTATAAATATATAATGCTGTTATACAAAAGAATAGTATGCCATTAGTTTGTAATGTTGCTTTATTACATCCGTACATTTTGAAAACTCGCACCGAAAGTCGCTCGTTTTCAAAACATGTACTCGTGCAATAAAGTTTAACATTATAAACTAATTGCATAAACTACTATTATTAGAGAGCGTATAAAGTACTTTATGTCCATTACGAGCTAAATAGTAGTAGTGCAGGGGAAAAGACTTCCGTGATTCCTGCCCATGAAACTGAATTGACATCAACTTTTATAAACGTAATATTGCTTTCAAGTTTCGTTTCTATAAAAAGTGTTGTTATAAGAGGAACGTTGGCAGAGTGAAAGAATGACTCAGTGTGAAAGTGTTCTGGAACTTGTGATGCAGCGGGTTCGATTCCCTGTCTACGTAAATATTTTATCTATTCTACAGAGCGATAAAATCCACTAAATTACGTCATACGTTTGTCTTGCCCATTTTATGCATAATGCGGTCAAAATTTGCTTTCGCGAAGGTGAATATTTCAATTCTGAAGAAATTAGAAAATTGATCGCTTGTATTTGAAATTAAAAGTATGATTTATGTAGTGTGTAGATAATATATGTTAACCCTGCACCAATCGAGCATTTTTATAACGATTCAGCTAGCGCAGCGGCGTTTGGACCGCCCATGCCTTTTTGGAGATTTTATAACATTTTCAGCAGCATTAGCAGGAGCAATAACACCAAAACATCATAAAAACATATTATTTAAAAACTAAACAAAAAAGTTCCCAACTCACGTGGAAAAATTAACATATATAAAAATTAAATGTTGGCAGATAACACTTAGTTGAAGGGTCTAGTTTAAAAATGTGACTTTTCCATTGAAGTCTGTTTTGAGAAGAACAAGAAATGTCGTATCATTTGTTTAAAACATCCTGCAGCTAAATGTTTGGGATTAATGCTCTTGGCTAGTGAAAATAAAAACAATAGTTTAAGATTATTCACTAATATTCAGTCATTATGAAGAAAATTGAGCCAAATATTTGATTTCATATGGCATTTTCAATCAAATATGACGATCAGCAACCTCTAACTGCTGACTTTCACAATACTAATAATTTTCAGGATCCGCTTGGTCAATGCTTAGGCCAGTTAGATTTCTTTAGAATGATACATTTTCATTTTGATATAATACGGTGTCAAAACATAGTGACATAAGGATCTTTGATTGCTGGATTTAAAGATCGTACTTTGCAATGAAATGAAAATTATGTTATGAAAAGATCGCGTTCTGATATTATGACATTATTATCACAGCTCTCTAAAGTGAAAAAAAAACCGCGTTTTGTTACGAATCATTTTATAGAACGACGCATAACGCGACGGCTGTGTTAAGAAGGCGCGCGGCAGTGTTAAGACGGTCCTGCAAGTCGCCCCAACACTATTGAACGAAATTACATTCCACACACGAAATTTGAAAACAAAATTACTATCTGATCAGTATATATGTCTCTAAGAAATACCTGGCCACTCTCACTGGCTAAACTCAGTTGACAGATTTTTTCAGGCAAAAAAGTGTTCAGAAAGCGATCCAAACACCACCTGCGTGCGCGATGCATAGGTAAATCGAGAGAAAAAGGAACATTAATATATTGCGCAATTATTCTCACTTTTACAAAAATAAGATAATTTATGTCATAGAGTGTCAAAATTGAACATAAAAATGCGCTCGTAAAATAAAAAATCATCATCAACGGAAAGACAAGGGAAGATAACTCAGGAAGAGAATCACGTATCAAG
This sequence comes from Gryllus longicercus, assembly GCA_038098605.1. Classification (NCBI taxonomy): domain Eukaryota; kingdom Metazoa; phylum Arthropoda; class Insecta; order Orthoptera; family Gryllidae; genus Gryllus; species Gryllus longicercus. The sequence goes on along the minus strand of JAZDUA010000234.1, from coordinate 1,895,595 downwards.
AAATAATTTTTTACCTCGAATTCATATCCAATTTTTTCAGTTACCCATTCATCAGGATAAGTACGATTTTTGTGGGGTAAAAGTATATTTAGAATTTAAACTAAAACAAACCTTTATTTTTTGTCTGGGATGCACAAAACTGCATTAATCTTTTATTTGTTATCTGTTCAACAGCTTTTGTGTGTATACAGTGTGTCTCATCAACAATGGGCCACCCCAATAACTTCTAAACGGTTCACGATATCGAAATGTAGTTTTCGCACAACAATGTGAAATAAGGGGAAATTAATGTACCGTAAGGATATTGCTCGAAATATTTTTAGTTTCCGATAAATTTAATCATCAATATTGTTTTAAATATAACCATGTATTTATCTCACTAGCAATAGATAGATCATAAATAGATAAATGCAATGATGTAATATGTTAATGTTTTGATAGTATTTTGAGTATAAAATTGTACTTTCCGTCGTGTGATTTTATATTAAAACTAGAAGTTTCCTGTGTAGCAGCCTTTCAACTGTCTCCTTCGAGAAAGGTTGCCTTCGCGGCGCCGGCACATTTATGGGGAGAGGGGAGGTGCCGCGAAGGTCACGTTCGGCAAAGCGACAGTTGCGACGGCAGCTACAGAAAAGATTGCACGTTTAATTTAAAATCTCAGGTCAGAAAGTATAATTTTATACACAAAATACTATGAAAATATTAGCATATGTTACATCATTGTATTCGTCTTTTATGATCTATCTATTGCTAGTGAGAAAAATATATGGTTCCATTTAAGATATCAAAAATGATTAAATTTTTCAAAAACTAGAAATATTTCAAACAATAACTCTACACCATATCACTTGCCCCATGATTCCACAGTGTTGAGCGAAAACTGTAAGTCGATATCGGGAATCGTTTAGAAGTTATGAGGGTTGCCCATAGTTGGTGGGACACCTGTATATACATAAAATCAGTAATTCGTGTTTTAATTCCGTTTGGGAGAAGACATGCCATGTATCAATATTATTTGTAATTCTCTAAATTCTTGGAGACATTTCAAACGTTGTCCGAAATTTAGCACAATATTTATGCGAGTAATAGAAATACTTCAGTATTCGTTTGGCTCCACAGTAGAATCGTTTCTCCCAGGACTCGAGGCAGCATAATAGAATCCAAGGCTTGCCCTATTTTTCTTGCTTATCTGTGGATCCACAAGTCTCGCCGCATAGTTTTGACCGTGAGAGACCTCCTCCCAGCCTTCTTGGATTAGATGCCAGAGCGCATTGGCGTTGTTAGGTCCCGGATCAGGCCAGTTTTCGGCCATGATCCATGATCTAGTCTTGTCTCTGCCCAAAGATTTTCAGTGGGGTTCAGGTCTGGTGCTTATGTTGGCATGAACAACCTAAATATCTTGTTTCTCCGCAAACCACGATTGAACCGAAGCCGACTAATGAATAGGAGACTGGTGCTTTTGGAATTGAATTATACACTCAGGATGCAATTGTCTTACTGATGGGATCGTTATATATCTTAGTATGTGAATGTTCTGAGCGTCATTTAAGTGGCCTTCGATTCTATGGATCATTACAATCCCACGAGATGACATCCAGACCCAAACTGCTACTGAGAAGCGACCTGACCTGGGTTCTTGCTTTACGTACCGTGAATCATAATGGCTTCCTTGGGGCCTGAACATGCGAAAGGGTCCTTCATTTGCGGACGAGAATATACTCTCATCAGAGAAAATGACATTAGCCCAGTCTCGATGAAAATTTTCCTCCGCAAATGTGTTCTTCTGTCAGTTTCTATTTACGAGCTGCACTTCTAGATCGCAGACCAGCCTCCGAAGGTGTGTAGCGTATGATTATGGAACATCCCGGAAATCGGATAGTTCTTCGCAGTTGTGAAGCAAGAAGCAGTTGAAAAGGGTTTCCACCGCTGCTTGTATCAAAACTTCATATTGGGCAGCATCTGAAATACGCCAAAGCTCCGCACCTAATTTCCTCCCGAATTCTCCCGTCCCTCGATAACGTTTAAACCAGTATTGCGCGGTTCTTGTCCCAACACCATACCTACTCGCCGCTTCTTAAAACAGAGAGGTGACCCTCTTCTAGTAATGCGATAACTCTCTCTCGCGTGGCTAGGCTATGGTGAGCCACGTCGAATAATGAATACGAACTAGTTCAATTTGCTTACCCGCGATTTTTCTGTGACAAAGCTGCAAGCCCCTTGTCTTCTTTTGACCTGGAGTCCAAAACACGGAAGTAATGCGAAGGACAAATACAAGTCGGTAGTACCGTGAGGCTTACGAGAGAAAATCGATAATCTCTCTCAAAAAAAGAAATGAGTTTATTCCACTGTCTTATGAACTAAAATATTGTAGCAAGTGTAAAGACATCACTATTATCACTAATTGGCAGTGAAGTGTAGTATTTATCACTTATGCAACAATTATAGTTTTATTTGGAACAAATATTGTCGAAAAAAGGATATTGGCTCTCTTAACTTAAACTATCTACATCTCAGAGGCTGTTTTTTTAGATAATACATCATCCTTAACTCTTTGGCCGCGCAGAAATTCATAGATTCAGTAGCCCGTGCTGCTCTTCTTTAGGTCTTCTTGGGACGTAGGTCGTCCAAGTGGGGATCTCAAATCGACGCGCTTGAATCGTCTTCACGTTTTTTCTTCATTCCGCTTGAGAGGGTTTTGAAAAGGAGCAACTTATTTTTTTATCTGTGCAGAGACTACGCGGGGGGGGGGGCTGGGAGAGAGATTTACGAATATGAAAAGGCGAATCATTCCCGGCTGCCTTTTGAGAGGGAAAGAAGGAAGGAAGCCGATGAGCGTAAGAGGTGACGCGGACGAGCGAATGTCACTTGAGAGATGAACGCGCCGAAAAGCTGCTGGGTGTCTTCTTTGCTCTGATTGCCTATATTCAGCTTTTTGCACTATCCCTTCTGGCTCCGCGTCTTTTATTTTCAGTCGCCGTTGCGGCGGCTGCCGCCGTCTTCACAATTGTTGCAGCTCCCTGCTGTCAAAACATGCTATGTCAGTACCTCTACCATTACAATATTTCATCTGCGTAAGAATCAGAATATTTTTTGAATTTTCCATTACCTTTATCTTCACTGACATTTTCACCGTACCTCAAATTAATTAGCATATGTCTTGTCCTCCTGCGCGGAAAGGAGGGTAAGGTTCGGTGTTCTTTGCCAGAAGTTTGATATCTTACCAGAACTTTTTTCGATCTTTCAACTTTTTCTGACACAGCAAAGTCTACGTATTCTATCTCTTTTTTTGTTTCCATTTAAGATCTTGTCCACTCATTGGTTTCCATCTCTTCCCAGTGTACATTATTTCCTTTTTCGTTGGTAGGTAAATTTCCATGGTGTATTTTTTGTTCAATGCTATTTTACATGTTTCACCACAATTCAATGATTTATTTTCATTAATTGACTTTTCAGTCAAAAAAATCGTAACTTTATTCCGAAAATAATCTCCAAAAAACGAGTACCATAAAACGAAAGACATATTAATATCACCCCCTTTTTTCATTAGCCCAGCACTATCACGCATTGTTCATTACCAACGTGTACAAATTACTTTACGTGAGAAGAATTTAGAAAAAGAAAAACTTCACAAAATGAAAGTACTGAACAAGACAAATAACTATTTCTGACTGTATGGAAGAAACTTGTTCAATTACGAATTACGATGAAGGTCACGGAACGTAAATACAAGGTAAGAGCCCATGATAAAACAATTAAGGGTAAATAAGAGATAATAACCGGGCAGAGTAGGAGGGCTCAAATAGGAAATAGTTTACAAACGGAGCCGGATATTGCGTGGCCCTAACCACAAAATTGTGTTGAACCCCCGTATAAATAGTTCAATCTTTATTAAAGAAAATGTTTTCTCTATACATGTAATTTCTGTACAAAAAAGGAAACTAATAATTTTTATACAAAATTTTACATATATTATCTTTATTACATTAAATATATTTTGTGTTACAAAATATGTAATACATATTTTTACGATGCGCGGGGCCCCTTATGGAAGGTGGATCTCATGCAACTGCTTGTTTTGCTTGTAGATAAATCCGGCCTTGCTTACAAAAAACGTTTTTTGATGTTTTATTATACGTGTATACTTCTCACTATATTACAACAGTAATTCATTAATAGTATTCATCGTTTTTAATTCCTTTCATCGAGAATTATCGAAAATAATATTATTTGTTCTGCTTTTCCGCCAAATTACAAGACAAATTTGCGTGTATCTGTACATTGAGATGATATATTTATATTTTTTTTTACATTTTTTATGCTTGAGCTCATTTGACAAAAGAGAATCCATTTTTAAGCCTGCGTTTAAGAGAATATTATGTTTAAGATGTTTCAACTCCTTTGCAATTCTACAGTTCAAATTCAGCATTCGACAAATGTTCAAATCGCTCTTCCAGAACAGCTGACGGAGTTTCTCTCTTCTCAGGCTTTTATTGCACGAGTCACTGGAATGCCCGCTATCTGCATCGCTTGTCCTTGTGTTGCCCGATTGAATTACTTCTGACACAGATTGGCACAACCTTTCTTCTTTTACTTGGGTGCTTTAATAAACATAGTTCTTTCCACTCAGTTGAAAACCTCTTCACAGCTAGCTCTGTTCAAGGTATATTCAACATCCCGGAAATAAACAATACATTCTCGTGGAAAGGCGTCGTGAGAATACCCTTTTATTGTTTTTTTTTTTATTTTTTTATTTTACACCCAGAATATAATGAATTGATAATCTCGTTTCACCCAGAGTATGATCAAGTATAATGTCGTTTCATTAAAATTCCTTCATATTCGGAACCAATACCTAATTTATGCGTGTTTGTTGAATGCCCTACTGAGGGATGCCCTGCCTTTCACCCTTCTTGCGTCACGGTGTAGATCAAGGGTTTCAACGAGGCCGATATCGACCACCCTGGGACAAGTTTAAATATTAAAGGATGAGTCAAAGATGATCAAGGGGTTGATTGGTAATTGTCGAATATGCATCGGACGAATCGATCAGTATAATTAGAATCCCATTGATTACGAAGAATATTAATGTGGTTGATAATTATACAAAAACTCTACAAAACGGTTAGAAAGGAAGTATAAATTCGCTCATTTGAAATATCACATTATTTCAATAAATAAAAGTCGATCTTATTATAATTATTGAGTTGTACGAGTAAGTGATTGAGTTTCTGAAAATTTGTTTGTAAACATAAAAATTATAAGGTACTAAAATAATGTAACATAAATCTAACAAGGGGATATTATTCTTCAGCTGTCTTATCTTCTTCGCAATTCTTGTTCATTTCAGAATTCGGCCTCTATTCAAATCAACCACCAGAACAGCAGACGTAATTTAGACGAATAAACATTTCTTCAAAACGTTTTTTGAAAATGAAAATATTGTCTGTGTCATTTATGGCATTTGTATTATGGTTAGGTTTTATGCTGTACGTCATAGACAAAATCGAAGGAATCATTCTATTAAAAAGAAGTAGATGCAAGAAAAGTGTTGGGAATCCCTGGTGTACCATCCGCGCCAGGGGCCCTGTGGCGAGGCCCGGACGGGCGGTTTCGTGTTGCGTCGTTGTTAGTTATCTTGAAGTCGCCCCCCTCTCCCTGCTTTGCTTGGTTCCGACGGAGGACGCGCCTTCCGCCAAGCAGGGTCACACTGAGCGACTGAGGGCGCCGGCAGCGTAGAGAAGGGGCGGCGTGCCCGCTTCGCCCGGCCCCGCCCAGCCCCGCGCGGCGTGATCCGAATATATGGACTTCGGTGCGGAATATTGGGCGCGGCCGTGCATTCTGATGGCCGCGGTCGCCTCGCCGCGCCAGCCCGCTCCGCGCCAGCCCGCTCCGCGCCAGTCCGCTCCGCGCCGTCGCTCCTGTTGCCCACTCGCCCGTGCCGCGCCCTGTCTTCCGCTCTCCTGCCGCGAGTTTTTTTCTTCTTGCGACTCCAAATGACAGTGGGCTTCTTTTCGCCGTGCCGTTGCGATTCAGCAGTCAGCCGCCCGTGTTATTACTGACGGCCTTAATCTGTTCCACATCGATTTATCCTCCTTTGCTTCGCTTTGCTTTGGTACTTAATAATCTATTATTTGATATTGGTCTGTTCATTGAAATTTTTGAGAAAAAACGCCCTTCTGTATCAGATCTATTACTGGAACTTCACATAATTTTAATTAATAAAAAGTAACCTTTTGTATAATTAGAATCTGGATAGGTATTCATGTCATGGAAATTATTTTCTTTTTTTTCATTCTCTCTACTGGAATGTTTTTGATAGCAGCTGCGGATTTTCCTTTGAACCTATTTCCACTTTCAAGCTATTTCTGGGTTCAAGGAGGCCCTAGTTCTTTCACATTAACACATTTCATTTGACTTTAATTCTCCATCTTAACGTAATTTTTATTACAACCACATAAATTTTCCACTTTATTCTATGACATTACGTCTCCTAGTGTTGTCCTTTTTTCTTCTTAACTCTATTTTCTAACGATCTTGTATTTTGCTAAAAATACATCCATCAGCCATCAACCATCTATGTCAGGGGAATGCAATTTCAGATCGGACCCCCTGTAAATTGGATCAAGATATATTACACTTTTCTAGAATGTCAATTTCTTTCTTGAAGCGCCAACCGCTCGAGCTTAATGCGAACACTCATTTAGAACGTGATGCGATGAATACATCGAGAAAAAATATAAAAATGTTTCGGATTTTGGTTGTCGAGCCCCCCCCCCCCCCCCTTTTCTATATCCGCCACTATTTAATGTGGTTCAAAGTTGTCTTTTTTTTCATCTCCCATTTCCCCCTTCTCTTTTGCTGATCCGTTCTTAGTTTCTACACCTCCTCATTATCCGCGTTCCGCACTACTTGTCCTTCCCCTCGTTCCTCGTGGTCGCCTCTCTTCGCCTTCCTTCGCCCTCCGCCACGGCGCGCAATAGCCGTGGCGTGCCCGCCGCACCCGTGCCTGGCGCCGCACTGTCGTCTCCGGAACGGAAGCAATTTTATTAAAATCGGGCGCGCGCCGCCGACGCGGCGCGGCGCGCGAGGGGCAGGCGCCACCCCCTACCCCTCCCTTCCCTTCCCCCTTCTCCTCTCCGTCGAGAGCCACGCCATGGCATCGGAGGGGCTCGCGGAAGGGGGTCGTCGAGGGAATCGTCTCCGAGGCCGCGTTCCGCAGGGCGTTGGGGCATTACGGGCCGTTTAGCTCGCTCGCAAGCACAGCAGGCGACCGAGAGGCGGTGCCGGTGCCGGCTTCGGTCTCTGTGGCCTATTGCCCATCTCCGCGGTATATCGTTGTTTGGGTGGAGGGACGAGTTGAAGCCCTGGAGAGTTCTCTCGCCGCGTTCCGACTGCTCCTCTGCTACAGTAACTAAACGTTGGAGCATTTCGTGCGGGGAAGTTGCTGTCACCGCTCACAATGGTCATTAACACATTCGAAAACAGACATTTCAAATGAACCTGTGATTAGAGATGGTTAACGTCATTATTTCAAATAATTAAATGAAATTAAACACAACGTATAAATTACTCACAATAATCGGTTTAACAATTATCTTATTTCATCGTACTAACGAACCTGTATATCTGCCCATAACTTGCCTATGGGCAACAATAATAACTATTAAGATTGACTCCAGATCCATGATCACACAATGAAGCGAATAAAATAATTTTGAGTTGAAAGATAAGGTAACACTAGGGAAAAGCTACATTGAGGTTTCTAAATGTACTGGCGTTGTAGCAATTGCTTGTCAAGAAAATTTACTTGAGAATTTTTTATGTGAATACGTATGAGAGTCCCTCGGATATTAATGTACATACAGCTGTGCAATGATTGAGATACTTTCAGACGTGTTGACGCAGTAAGACGCTTGTTTTCTCCTAAAATATTTACTGAAAATTATTATAAACTAACATGATTTTAAGTTACATCTTTGTATCTTGTAGACAAAAGGTCTGCCTGTCATATATCTCGTAAGGTGTCTGTGAGCAAATAAAGTATTCTAAATGTGCTTCAGTATTGATTCTGCTATTGGTAGAAAAAGTGAATCAGAATGGGTTGAAATAAAAACATTTGTTTATCGTAAACATCGAACTATGAAGTATAAACGTGAAAAGTATAAACGTGCAGAATTCGAAACGATAGATTAACCTGATTTTATACGGTAAGTTCATCAAATTGCTGATATTATTGACAAAGAAAGTTTGTGTCCGGTTTTGGATAGAGCGACTAGTCTCTACTACTGCTTTTTTTTTATGCATCAAATGCAGCAACCAGAATGCTGTGCTCCGCGGCAGAATGTGGCCTTCACTATTAGTTGTAGGACAGTACATTTCATTGGAAGTTACAAAAGTGCAAGTAAAGCAGGCGCAACACAAATTCGCTGGATTTATCGGCGGGATAAATGCAGCAATTTCTATGTGTAGCTGAAATTTCTAAAGGTATACATACGTTGTCCTGTGACGCACTCGTGATTGAAACTCTGTAGGTTTTTTTATTTAAAAGTAAGAATATTTATTCATGTTTTACGTGTTCTTCCAATGAATGATGTATCAATCTCTAGATTGTTACAGTTCATGATTGATTTTATGGAATTTCAAAGATGGAAAACAAGGGATGTAATTTATTAACTCGCATCCTACAGAAAATGTTTATTACAAATTGTCTAAGTAATTTCTGAGGCTATTATGAAATAAGTCTCTTCAGTATTGTAAATTGTATTGAGAACTGTAAATATGTTAATATTTATTGAACACTTTAAATCATTTATACGGTTGAATTTATTATGGGTGCTGTTTTAAACTATTTAAAAGTGTGTCATTGGCAACGTGGATCAGGTAATGTAATGTAATGTAATGTAATGTATGTAGAATCTTGGGTTTAGGACGAACGGAATAAGACACGAATTAGACGAAACGAACAATACTATATTAAATAAATTGAAAAATACATTGAAATACAGTGAACGACTTGAATCCAACAACTTCCCAAAAACTCACTCACTCTCTCGCCACACTCCCCCACTCATCGCCATTTCTCTCGCCACTCGGCGCCACTGTAGCCCGATACTACGTGATTCAAGTTTCGAATCCCACATTCGGCCATCCTCGAAAGCCTTCAGCCTCTGAAGGAAATACGTATGGCTTCATATAATCTGCTGATGTTGTGGTTATCATGGATCCATCTTCATCGAAGTTTCCTACTCGAATCACCTCATATCGATCATTACCTTTCACTTGACTGACCTTGTAAGGCCCCAGATACTTTTGTTTGATTTTCATACCTGGTCCAAACTGGGTTCTTCTGATCGCTACAATATCCCCTTCTTGATAATTTCGAGCTTCTTTCGAGTGGTTGTACTGGTACTTCTTATTTTCTTCTTGGATCTTCAGGATGGATTTTTTTGCTGCATTTCGAAGATCTTCTCTTTCACGATCAAACAATTCAACTGCTTCTTGTTCCAAGACTTCTAAAATGGCTACGTCATCTTGGTGTCTCATCTTCACACCAAATAGGACTTCAAACGGGCTTCTGCCAATACTTCGCTGAAAAGTACTGTTGATACATCTCTGTAATTTATTTACATGTCGATACCATTGTTCAGGTTTATCTTTGGAGAACTTCGTGAGAACTGGTACTATTATGCCATTGATTCGTTCCACTTGACCATTTCCACGTGGCACGCCAGTAGTAGTGAGAACGTGTTCGATCTTCTCCTTTGCACAGTACTCTTGGAATGTTGTATAAGTAAAAGCTGCTCCTCGGTCACTTATTATTCTGTATGGATTTCCAAACGATGCCTGCATAATGTCCATCTTGCTCAGAACTTCACTCGCGTTGGTTGTTTTGGTTGGAAAAATCCATGTAAATTTGGAGAAACTATCAACAACAACAAATAAATATTTGTAGAGTTTTGAAGTTGCAGTAATAGGTCCTATGTGATCCACATGGTAAGTATGTAGCGGAATGTCGCCTTTAGGTATAGGTCGAAGTAAACCCTCCTTTTTTCCTTTCTTCTTTTCTGCCATAATACAGGTTATACAACATTCAACTAGATGGTCCAGCTTTTCCCTCAATCTAGGAACATAGTAGTCTGCTTGAATAATCTCTTGCATTTTCTTAGTGCCAAAATGACCATTGTCATGCACTTTCTTCAAACCTTCTTGTTGCATACTGGTAGGTAGTACTACGACGTTTCTTCCGTCTATTGTCTTCATAAGGATCTCGTTCTGCATCGAATAGTCTTCATAGGGTTCTTTGAGTAAAAGTTGAATGATTACGTTCAGTCGTTCTTCTTTCTTCTGCTCCTTCTTAATTACTTCTAGCATTAGATCTTCAACCATCATAACCGGATTTCGACTCAACGCATCCACGTGTTTCATTCTATCGCCCATACGGTGTTCAATTTCATAATCGAACTCTTCAAGTTGAAGAGCCCATCTTGTGACTTTTGGTGGTAAATTGATCTTCCCCAACGTTTTCTGGAAAGCTTGACAGTCAGTAATAATTTTAAATCTTATACCTAACAAATACACTCTAAATTTTTTAAGAGCTTCAATGATAGCCAAGACTTCAAGTTCATAAGAACACCATTTCTTCTCTTCTTCACTAGTTTTGCGACTCATATAATGAACAGGATGAAAATACTTCTCGTCTGGTTTTTTCTGGAGCAGCACTGCGCCGTATCCCAGCTTACTGGCGTCAGTATGCAACTCAGTGACAGCTTCTGGATCGTAAATTCTCAAAACTGGTTCGTTACTCAAAGCTTCTTTAAGTTTTGAAAAAGACAATTTCTGAGTATTCCCAAAGAAGAAATGTTGCCCATCCCTGACCTCGTACAATGGGTATGCCATTTTGGCATAGTCTTTCACAAATCTTCTAAAATAACCTGTGAGGCCAAGGAAACTTTGGACTTGCTTTACAGTCTTAGGCTCGGGAAAATGTTGTACAGCTTTGATCTTAGTGGGTGAAGGGGTTACACTGCCACTTTCGACAACATAACCTAAAAATTCAATTTTAGTTTGAAGAAATTTACATTTTTTACGATTCAATTCTAACCCATTTTCTGCTGCTACTTTCAAAACTTGAACTAAGTTGTCAAAAGCGTCATCGTAATCCTTACCCGGTATAATTATATCATCCATATAAGTAATCGCAATTGACTTCCTGACTAAATCTTTAAAAACATTGTCGACGAATCTCAAGAAACTGGTAGGGCTATTACACAGACCAAAAGGTGTCTTTACAAATTCATACTGATTGTCCGGTGTAACAAAGGAAGTATATTTTTGACTATTTTTTTCTACAGGGACGTGAAAAAACCCATTCTTCAAATCAACTACGGAGAACACACTAAAATTTACAAGAGCATCAATTTTATCGTCGACTAATGGCATCGGGAAACGATCCCTTACAATCTTTTTATTTAATTGTCTAAAATCGATACAAACTCTATGTGAACCGTCTTTCTTTGGTACTATCACTACTGGGCTGGCATACTCACTATCACTAGGTCGGATAATGTCCTTTTCAAGCCACTCCTTGATCTGATCACTTAGTATCTTCTTCTCCTTCGGAGCTAATCGGCGTGGTTGTAAACACACTGGGTCGTCGTCCTTCAGTTTTATCTTCGTCTCGATGTTAGTCTTCACTTGTTTCTGGGGTGAGTAATCTTCAAGTAATTGGCGAACCTTCGCTTCGTAGGGAGCAGGAACATCAATTTCGTCTACAGCAATACATTGAAGCACTTCCAAGTCTTCATGGAATTCGGTGTACGTTGCATTTAACAGTAGTCCATCGTTGTCTTGTCCTTGTTCACATCTAGCTGGAACTTGCCTCACTGAGATTTTGCCCTGACTAATGGTGATCTCCATGTCTTTAATCCACTCTTGTCCAAGGATAAAGTTATATTTCATCGAGTCTTTTGGAACTACATAAAATGGCGTGCTGTATACCTGGTTGTCGATTTCGATGTCCAGCTTGACTCTCCCAACAGGATTTGTTGTCTTGTTCCCCAATCCGGTGAAGCATCGCGTCGTTGGACTCATTTCTGGACGGCCTATCTTCTCGTAGATATCAGTTGGTACTAAATTGACATCACTGCCTGTATCTAGTAACGCCCGGTAGTTTCTTCCTCTCACCTTCATTGATATAAGACCCTCGTCGTTTGAACTTATACATCCCACACTCTGACTCTCCTTAGTGCAATTTGGCGCAATGTGACCAAACATATTGCACTTAAAACATTTGGGTCCTTTATCTTTGTTCGTGCAGTTGACTCTTTCATGCTCCTTCGATCCACAACTGAAACACCGTTTCTGACCTGGCCGCTTCCCATCTGAATTTTTGTTGCCATGATCCTCTTTTGTTGAACTAGTTTGATTTTTGTTTTCCTTATTTCGATGTTTGCTTTCTTCCTTCTGTGTAGTTGTCTGTCGTCTTTTTGATTTTTCCTTCATCCTCTCGTATGCCTCAAAACATTTCTTCAGTTCTTGAATATTTCTTGCACTATACAAAATGGCTTTGTTGCTCTCGTAATCTTGAATTCCATCGATGATATACTCGACGAGTGCTTCTTCATCTACTGTTCCTTGGTTGGCTATTTCAATCATCGAGTATATGTACTGCTTCGCCGTCTCGTCAGATAATCGTTTACGTTTCCGTAATTGGCTGTGTACTGTAGCACTGCTGAGTTTGGTGGTAAACTCTTTCGTCAGGTCTTTCTTGAATTTTTTCCATGTTGATATTTTTTTGGTCAACATAAATTTCTTCGCAGAGCCTTTAAGCATTCGTTTTGCATAAATAATCTTTTGCAAATCATGCCATTCTAACAAATTACTTATATCTTCAAATTCATTGAGCCATTGTTCGACTTGTATTTTATCATCGCCTGAAAACTCTGTCAAACTATTTTCAACATCACGAATTGTAAATTCATGTTTGGCTCTATTGCCTTCTCGTCTACTACGTTCACGCCGATCACGTTCACGTCTGTCACGTTCATGTTCATTGCGTTCACGTCTGTCGTGTTCACGCTCGTTGCATTCACGCCTGTCATGTTCGTAACGTGTCTCGCGCATGTCGCGCCATCTATGATCACGCCGTTTTGTTTTTGTGGGTTGTTTAAGCATCTCTTGATCAGAACTGTCATCACTTTCTGAATAATCGGACGTGTCAAAATTTAGCTTACCTTTTTTCATATTCAAACTCAATTTCTTGGAATTGCGTGAATCATAACCTAATTCTTCTTCTGACTCACTTTCACTTGACGTTGGTCTGGAACTTTTCTTATCGAGTACTTTCTTTTCTGTTTTCGATACCTTTTTCCTTTTATCCCCTATATTGTCACTGAAAAAATGTGCGTAATATTCGTCAGAGTCCATATCATTTTCTTTTTCCGTGTTACTTTCGTTCTTTGTTTTGATATCGTCTTCGTCTTTGTTCATAATGTCCTTCTTCTCAGGGTCATTAGTTTTCCCCAAAAATATTGCTGCTGTCTTCAATCGTTCAATTAGAATCAACTTCTTACCATCAGTCGGTAACTTCAATTTTTCCAATTCTTCTTGCAACTTGGCAACTGTAAATGTTTCGATTTCTTTGATGTTGATTACAGATCCTCCTTTCATGACTGTTTGCCGTATTTGTTTTGGCGTCTCTTGAATTTTTGTCTCCTTGTCATCCTGTTCGTCCATCTCTCCCTTCACTTTCTTGTCGTCCAAGTCGTTTTTCATGTTAATCTTTTTTTCATCATCTGCCATCTTTTCTCGACTTGCGGTGGAATCTGCGTCGAAACACGAACGATCTTAACTGAACTCGTAGTCGTCTTCTACTCGTTTAGTACAACTGGCTTCGTTCCGCGTATCCCCACAACAATCCCGCCCGGCTAACCTCTTTTCCTTCTGCAATGTTCCATCGATTCGCGCCGAACTTTTTCCGGAATTCGCCCGTATATCCCGGCTGAGCCCCCAAATGTAGAATCTTGGGTTTAGGACGAACGGAATAAGACACGAATTAGACGAAACGAACAATACTATATTAAATAAATTGAAAAATACATTGAAATACAGTGAACGACTTGAATCCAACAACTTCCCAAACACTCACTCACTCTCTCGCCACACTCCCCCACTCATCGCCACTCGGCGCCACTGTAGCCCGATACTACGTGATTCAAGTTTCGAATCCCACATGTAATGTAATGTAATGTAATGTAATGCAAAATTGATAACGTTTTTTAGTTTAATTGCGACTAAACTGACATAGTTACTCATATTAATGTCATTGATTGTTTATAGTATCACTGCTCGTTGGACGTTCATACTTCTGTTTTCATCTAATATCAAAATTCAATCAGACACGCTTGATCGTGTTAACAGAAATTATTATATTACTCATGATGGACAATGTAAGTTTACATCACTAGTTCTACGCGCGTGTGCGAGAGTGACTGACAGTAAGTGGTATGCACATTACGTTTGCAATGCTTTTGGGCAAAGGCATACGTCAAGATCAAATGAAATTATTTCGTACCCTTTAAAAACCCAGATTAAACGAGATCCACTGATGTAAACCGAGCATAAAAGGAAAGATTTCCGGTGTGAAATAGGTGTCAGAGGGGTTACCTGAAAAAAAACAACAGAATGCGTAATGTGATGGAGCTTTGGGCTACAAGAGAAACAGAGGCATATTTATGAAATCTTGGCGCCAGCTTACTCCTCCAGCCTAATGGATCGTGCAGTCACATCAAAGCTAATCGTAGTTTGGGCCAGGGCATAATAAACAGGATCTTTTCGAAACTCTTCTTTTTGTGGAACTGACTCAAATTGACTCTCATCTCCCTGGAAACACACATTTCTTGGACTACCTTGCACTAACAAAGAAGGGTATATGTCAAATATTCAGTTTTAAAATAATTGCAATTATTTCTATTTAACCCTACAGATGATACTACCCTAAGTATGTCTTATCGATTTGGAATAAATAAGGCGCAAATCAATTGGAGAATTGCAATTTTAAATCCATTTTCGTCGTTATTATTACCATTATTCCCAGTAAAATGTCTATGATGCAAAGCGCAATTTTTTGTAATATTGAAAATTTCTACAAAGATCTATTTTAAGAAGGTTGGATTTGTACAAAAGTTCTTATTTGGTATTTAAAACGGATTTTGTTGACTATGCAAAAAAATGACTGTCAGTTACTAAATTACTAGCAATTCACTTTTTCATCTTGAGCTTATTGCGTTAGATGATGGTCTTTATAATATGTACAGCGCCTGTATGACCATCGTCTATCGAATATACTAGAGTCAATCCATCAGCCAACTCTCGTGTTCCTGCAACGTGCCTGCAAAAGTGAGTCACCATCTTCCGTTCGTGACTCCGTAGTAGGGGGCTAAATGTGTGCCGGGGAAACAAACCTTGGCTGGGGGCGGCGTTCTCGGAAGGGGTCGAACGCCGATGGGCTGAGTTAGCTCACAGTCCGCATTGCCGCGCTCTTGGAAGCGACTCTGGGCGGGAAGTCCCAGGGTTCGAGTTCAGATCGTGGCGGAATTTAGACACAAACTAAGGAAGCTGTTACTCGTTCGCTTTACATTTGCAGACAGAGCGCTGCGATCTGTTTAAATGAGGCCATTGAATGAGAATCGCACGTCTACAATAGATACTGATCAATTAGACAAAATGGAAGGCGTTGAGCGGGATACTGGCCCACTCATTTTGGTTACGGCAGAATAGAAGCGGGCAAGAACATAACTATTTCATAATAGATATGTGCAAAGGAGAAATAAAAAAAGTGTCCGTGCCTTTTGTGAATAGCGTGTATTGTCGATGACAAAGTGCATTGTACTGGAACTCTATCCATAGGTTTTTCCAATTGTATTATTAATCCCTATTTCTTTTTCTTGCGGCAATAGTGCACTGCATTGTTTGTAACTAATTTACTGTCAAAACGCACTCTCACATACCGACGTTGGTTTGATTTTCCCTCAGATGTTACAGAAACGAAAAAAATAAAACGAACACTTTTCCGGACTATCTCAGTTGTCCTCAGCGTTGTTTAGAGCGTCGACAGAAAAACTGTTGTTATCGTGGGTTTTAGAATTTGTTGTAGTTTGTAGCACAGCGGGAGTGTAGCAGAAAAAATGATCTTAGTGTTAGATGTGCGTGCTTCACAATTTGCAACACACTTTATTTTTTTGTTATTTAAAAGATTTATTTAATGTTTTCTTTGAACATGCACCACACTACCATAGAAGCATAGAAGAGGAGATACCCTCGAGCGTGTAGGTCGGCGCAATCTAGTGGGACAGAAAACCGCCACCTCCCTTTATAAAACAACATTCATGACACTAACGGGACTAATGACCCTAGCAGTAGATGTGCCCGAAAGCAGCAATCAGCCGATCAATTAATTGAACGCCGCGCCGCGACATGTCACGGTCCACTGCCCGCGGGTGCGAAGCCTCGTTGCCAGCGCTCGCAGCCACCTAGTGCGGGCGCCGGCGCGGGCGATCGACGGCCGATAAAAGGACGAATAAAATAAAACCGCCCCGGAGGCGCGCGTTGGAGATGAAATAATAAAATTGCGTTAATTGCGTCTGGGATTTCGGGAGAAGGAAGAGACCGCGTGGTGGCGTTCTGTTTCACTTCTCCCTTCTCTTTCTTCCCCCCTCTGTCCCTCTGTCGTCTCCCTCCCACCCACACCGCTTCCCTTCGCGGCTCCGTTCCGCTGGCGTGGAATAAATTGTGTGCGCGCCACATTTGCTAATGAGATTTATGAGCATAATTACCATGGTAATGCTCGGAGCCGTGTAAAAAGAAGCACACCGCTACAGTTTACAAACTTACCTAATGAACGGACAACAATTTTAAGTCTTCTGTACGTCTATCTTCTACAGCGTCTCATGACGTTATTTTGGCGTGAAGGTGAAGGAGTGCAGATTAATTGCTAAGGTGACAGTTTCACAAATCCCGGAATACATTTGTATATGAGAGAAATACAGAAATATTTTTTCTCAATTGACGTACGTTCGTGATAACAACAGAAATAGAACAAAATGCACACAGTCTTCGTTGCGAATGAGAAAAAAAGAAAATTATTATTGTGCAATAATCTCATACATTACATCTCATATTACGTACTATTCTACGTTTGGAGGTTATTTACAAACTTGTTTAATTTTAATAACATTATCTTGCGACATTTGAGTTTGGAAGAAATTTTAGAGGAGGAATGAGGGTGAAGAGTGGTTTAAGATATGACCAGTCTTTCAAGAGTTCTTAATATTATTTAATATTAATTTTGTCCTATTTATGTTCAACCCATCTTTTCAAAAGTTGTTGATTTCTATTGTTGTCAATAGGTGTCAAGCAACCATTTAGTTCCCAGGATTTCCAAATACGTCAAGACCATATGCCTGTACAAATAGTAGTAATTAAGTCGCAAGTGTTAAAAACCCTACTGATAATACGTTACAATATTGAAATTACAATATAAATTTCAGGTACGAGATAGTTATTGTTTGAAATTTTTGTATACGAAGAAATAGTAACGCTTCCACGCAAACCGACTGGGATGTGTTCGTAAAAATGAAGTAATGTTAACTTCTTAGATTAGAAAGGAATTATCATCTTAGTTTCAGAATTCAATAGAATCAGAGACGAACCTAGGGAGATACATGCATAGTGTCCAGCCGACGGGATGTTTCCTTGAAAAGAATTTTTCATTTATGCGCAATGTGAAAAGCATTTTTTATTGACTTGTAGTAATATTTAAAACCTTAACAATTTAGATGATATAAATATTTTAGTATGGGTCATTTTTAAAAGCTACATTTTTGAATAAGTATCATTGGCTTCTGGCGAGACTAGAGCCTTTCACTTGGGTATGCCACTGGGTAGTGTTAAATTGAAGATTTCTCGTTTCTGGAATAAATATACCGACTTCCCTACTCCCCAGGTTCGACACCAGTGTCTGGCGCCAACCCTTGTAACAGTAGTAATTTCATAATGTTTCAGCTAAGTCTTACAATTAATACACGGCAGGAAAATTTTGTTAAAAATTACGTAATATTCCTAACGTGTAATTGTCATATATTCCTTCAATTAAAAAGCGTTTGGGTGGGGAATAATGTTTCTAGGGAAAGGCCATATTACGTACTTATTAATGCTATTCTATAAATATTTACGGGACGAATGAACATAGTGCTCCTTAACGTAAGAAGCACTACGATGAAGAGCTAAGAGTCTTTGGCCTTCATTAAAATTCGAATCGTTCGTATCCCCCAACCTCAGACAGAGAATGAGTGGCTCTTTACTCTCCACTCCACTCGGACGATTACACGCGATTGCATGCAGGAAGTGGCCACCGATACCGGAGATTGAGAGCTGGAAAGCGCATCGCCAGAGATAACACAAGCGGAGTGGGACGTCCCGAGGACAGGGGGAAGGTAGGCAGGGAGTCTTCGTCGCGAGGCCGGCCGCCGATGCCTGGGCGGCCGCCTACCCTCAGTCCGCTGCCCGGAGGCTGCCCACGGCGGATCAAGTCGTCGCGCAGTTACAGCGCTACGCCACAGATTTACACTTCATTACCCGTGCGATAAGCGCTCAAGCTAACAGCTTCCTGGTGGCCGGGTTTATGCGCTAGCCCCCACCGTGGCCCACTCCGCTTCCACGGATTCCGACGTCCCTTTCGCTCCCCTTTCCTCCTCGATGCTGCCCAGCCTCCTTTACCTCGCGAGCCTCCCGCCGTTCCACTCCCTGATAATTTATCCGAGAATTACACCCCTGTCTGGTCCCCTTAACCTAATAACGTGCAACACCACTGTTTTATCCACTTGTTATTTTCATGTCGAGTCTTTGAACCAATTTTGTCACCACTATAACTGTTAATTTTACTTTCTTTCTACATTTGCCCCTAATAAATACTTATATTTCAACATTTGTGTTACAGTAAGAGTTTCTGCCAAACGTAATACGGGGAGAATTGTATTATCTTCATGTCTTAATCCTGGATTCCCTGTTCCAACCCAAAGAGAAGTTGAATTTTGAACACAAATGCAAATGTGCGTTTTTGGCAAGAATTGTTGAGAAAATATTCGCTCCCGTGTAATAAAAACTATTTGCAAAGGCAAATCAGGTATATATTTGAGCTAATATCCCTCTTCGTGAAGGAATCGATTTACTGCCGCGAGAACATGGAAAACGATAATTGAATAACTATGTGTTCCCTAAACTCCAGAAAATCTGCAAAAATAGTAAAGCTACATTTACATTGGCATTATTTGTAGGCAGATCATTTTAGCGCTTTCTGAAAATATACAACAATAAAAATCTATTTTTTGGTGTTTCAAGGTACCTACTATGTTAACTACTGTATACTATGCATGCTATATGTATGCTACTATGCTGTGAATTATTACAATTACTGCCTTTCCGACAAAACGTGAAATTTAGGTTATGGTTCATGAGATTGACAATAATGAAAACCTGAATAAGAGAGGAAACATATATTTAAAGAAAATAGTACTTCTGCCAATAAATTATATTAATTGAAAAATAATACATCTTGGAATATTTTCATATGCTAAATGAAGATTTGCTTATAGGACATGATAATCATATACGTCAGCCAACCCAAACATTGCAATAAATTGAAACTCTCCATAAACATTATTTTGTTGAATTAATACTGAAATGGCTATTTTTGCATTTTCCTGTGTGTTTAAATTCCCATCAGTTACACTAATGTCATTGTTACTTGTTACATTTTCTGTAATAGATACAGATGCTTCTTGAGTAGTAGTACTATTACTTATAGTAATAGTAATAGAAGTAGAACACACACCGCTAACATCCTTGAAATGTTCTTTCTTTATGCAATGGAATCTTCTAAAGCTTTCAGCAACGATCGCAAATAATCTAAAAGTACTATTTCCCTTAACCCAATTCACAATGTTAATTTGTATCCAACTCGTAAATACACCGTTGTCAGTTTCATATATTTCTTGAGATTTTACTGGCAGGAACAATCGGTAGCATTTTAGCTTTTGCGGACATTCACGCAGGAACTTCTCAATATTCTTCCACTTTATACTGACAACCTTGTTCTAGACGTGTTGGTACTAGGAAGCAATAATAATTACAGACTTAATTTGTTTTATCTGATGTCATATTGACAACTAAATATCGTGCGTGAACATTTGCGTGAAACATGCGTCACATTTGTTGCAACACCAATTTTCAAATGTTTCAAATTCTCGTTTGGTTTAGCAACAAACAAGTAAGCCTTAAAATTTTGTATGCACCACGGGCATCGTTTGAGGTCTCATCACCCTCACACACCTTTCCTGCGCGCCGCCTACGTCGGTGGCGGTGAAAACAACCCGAAGCACTTGCATTAATCCGTTCTGAATCCGCTCTAAATAACCTTGCCTTTCCATGTTTCAACGTCTTTCTGCATTTCAAAACCTCAATTTACGAAAATTTTGAACTACATTTCCATGCTAAACATTATGTTTGTGGAAAAGTAATATTGTTGAAAAAAGTGAATTTTCACCGAAAATTCACAATCAGTCTGCGGATATGATATGAGACAGTCGAAGATAATATGTGTAATATGAAAATCCAGTGCTAATTTTGTGCTAAGAAAGATTATGACAACAGAACACACAACTAACTTCAAGAGAACAAAGTTGTTCTCAAATATGAAACAAAAATATTGTAGTTATTCTTTGGTATTTTCATTCAAATATTGTTTTTTATGAAATATTTTTCCTAAGAATTGTTTTTAGACCTGTTTTCATCCTACAAATCAATCATGTCAATACTCTTTTCAGATATTTCGGAACGAGGACGAAATGTTTTCGTTAAAAAATGGAAAAAAGTATGATTTTCAATTTTCCTTTAACATTTTTGTATTCATCGTATTTAATTAGCTAATTAAGTTAGATTTTCTCATTTCACTAACTTAATTTTGACGAAAGTGGGCATGACAGGTTTGTTGAACTTTGTTTATTGCAAAACCCGCCATTCGGTGTCTGTCGAGTCCACCGTCATGTGCTGCTTACTTTTCCGGGCGCGTTATGTTTGCGCACGAAAATGTTAATTAATGTCGTATATTGAAGTTTTGTAATGCAGAATAAAGTTGAAAAATGAAAAGGATGCCTTTTAAGAATGGGTTAATAAAGGTGCCTTATTTTCCTTCCACTGTCATTGGTCCGAGTGGCACGCGGGGCAGGTCGGCGAGCTGGATAAGATAGAAACTGTTGGACGCACCGGAACGAAGAGAAAACAGCTATCTCATGGGCTTCCATACGTTATACGGTGGTCTATAAAGTCTAGTAATATTTGAATCTGTCTTATATCTCCACAATTCAATGCAGGCTAAGCGGGAATAAAAAATCGGAGACAGCAGTGCGACTCAAATAGAATCGTTAACGGTGATAGCACCGACTGCGCGCTACTCAATTGTTAGCTGGCTGAAGGTATATGGTTAAATTGTTAGAAGCACAATTATTAATGTGGAGAATTAAAGTTTTAATTTTATATAATCTAAAAGGATTTTGATTAAAAATTCACAAAACGATGACAATTAGAAAAGTGTCTATTTTCATGGTTTCAACATAACATTATCAATTGTTGCGGTCTCTTTGAGTCAAATAAATGATGATGATCAGCAAACAGTGTGAAATATAGTGGGTATCATCTCAGACAAAAATCCGTTCAAAAATACTAGGTTAAATAATACTTAAACCTTAGTTTCTGACCAAAAACGGGGAGTTTGTGGTATCCCTAAACCCATTTTGAATATATTTTCTTGGGTGCCTATGTTGTTCTTAAATTGACAACTAACAGGTTTTAGCTTATTATTGCTATGATTAAAAAATGTAGAGCTTGCGACTCTGTGCAAAATATTTGTTTCAGAAGTTTTGTTTTAAGAAGAATTTTGGAAATATTTCGTTGCACATCTTTCTAATCTTAAACAATGGATATTTGAAAAAAATGTATGGATAGGCACTTCTGTCGCACAATCGAAAAATTCAAGACTTGTTTTGTGGTCGAAATAAACTTGAGACAATTTTTATGACATGTACGGATCCGGCAAAAATACCTCCCTTGTTTTAAAAAGGAGTTACAGGCAAGCAAAAGATTCGGAAAAAATCTTTTGTTTGTGAACAACAAACACTCTGGGCCGTTTACAATATTTTGTTTTAAAAATTATCTCCGGTCAATGGCGTCCGGGCAATGACTCAAGAAAATAATTACATATTTAAAGTTGTACTTGTGTGCTCTCGCCTAAACACAAGGTTAGTGATGTACAATTCATGTCTGTTGAATGATGGATGAATTAATTATGTCGTAATAACGTTTTATCTTTGCAATGCGCAGGCTTTTCTTACATTCTACAAAACTCAGACGTGTCACAAGCAGTTTAACTCTTTTACTTTCTCGCTACCACTTACGCAGTAGAGAGAAAAAGTTACGTAATACTGGGCAAAAAACGGCCAATTTTCGCATAAAAACTTATTACAAGGGCCCGGTAACGAAAAAGTTGATAAATCCACTTGCTAAATATAAAAAAAACAGCCTCTTATCACGTGGTGTAGCCAGAAGCCATGTTTTATTTGTCCTTTGATACCGAAAATCGAATGACGGCAAAACAAATGTCCGTCCGCCTGTCCACCCGTCCATCCGCCCATCCCTTGGTCCGTCCGTCCGTCCGTCCGTCCGTCCGTCCGTCCGTCCGTCCGTCCGTCCGTCCGTCCGTCCGTCCGACCGTCCGACCGTCCGACCGTCCGACCGTCACAAAATAACGAACTGTCACCCTAGATGAGTTCAGCTCAGAACCAGCTTCGCCGCTCTCTGCAGCGACACTGACCGGGCGGTTTCAGGTTCTCAACATTGACAGAGTTTCGACACTGGCTAGATATATAACCCAAATTTATGAGCCTGCTCTGAAGGTAATTTTCCATGATTTTCTGCGAAAAATACCAGACGATTGCTGGAGCAAACGCCTAACAAACGGGACACTGACCGCACGCGAACGTTTCTTCCTTTTCCTTTCCGTCTTCCCGCCATACCTACACGTACTTTCAAGCATGTCACTACCACAGTTGTCGAGATGGGAAATGTCTGGAAGTGAAATTACCCCGCAAGCTGACGTGTAGGTCGTGGGATCCCACCCTCCAGCGGCGAGGAACACCGCCTCCTCAGTGCCCAAAGTCAATCACTACACTAACAGGACTAATGATTTGGTTGATTGATTTTGTCAGTGAACAACAAAATGGGGGAGAAGTACTTGTACAATCTACGCACATTTTCTTGAGCTCAAGAATTTTACCGTAGCGGTTGACGTACACGAAAACAACAATCGAGGATCTGCCGGAAATGAAAAGTGTAGGCATTATAGGTATATTTGAAGATGTAATAAATACCGTAGGCCCTGAACAATAAAATTTAATGCTGTTATGTTTTCATGAAAATATCGTAAATTCGACATAGCCCTACTCCTACGATTGAACACTGGGCTTATGGCAGCTCCTGAAAACTAGAAAAGTGTCAAAAATGGCATTCGGGAGTTCCAGTGTTAAAGTAAAATTAACGTTAAATATAATGATTTTGAAAGTTACTATTTAACCAAAAAGTGTCGAATTTTCATACCGTGGGAGGAGTACGACAGATTTGTACTAAATATGATGAACGATATTTAATACTCTTTCTGCAGATAATGAATAGTAACGTCGATGACCTGTCGCAGTAGAGTAGAACAACTTCCTATCTTACTAATAACTCAGGGCGATTGAATCTCATCTTTTCGCTACTATATTCCTTGTACTCACGCTTTCCATACTTCACTCACATTCACGAGTTATCGTCGATTTCTCAAGCAGGCGTCCTTAATTCCATGGGTTACCTAGATTCATGCCCTTCATCTCTACAACGGCAGGGGCCACAAACTAACACGTTTTTCCGAACTTCCCAATGAAGAAAAAAGGGCGTACCCACAGCTTTGTAGACTTCTTCTTAATAAATAAGATTAAAACAGCTGTCGATGTAGATACAGAAGTGTGGAATGTATATATATATATATATATATATATATATATATATATATATATATATATATATATATATACATTTTTAAATGAATGGAGTAAAAACTTTCTGTGACTCGTCAAAGGAATAATTTCGCTTTTATTTCGAATGATCTTTTGTACAAGTACATTATATATTTTCGTGAGATAAAACATCAATGAGAAATTTATTGCAAAGTTGTCTAGGTTCACTCAGCGCAACGAAATGTTTGTGCGTGAAACATTATTTTTCGAATTATTTTTAATTGAATTTAAATTTGCAAGCGAATAAATGTAAAAACATATTTTTTGTTTGTTTTCGTGATCCGGGAAACACAAACAAATAAGCACACTTGAATGTAACTGTTATTGGCTGCTGCATGCTATGATATGAGTGTTCTTCAAAAATGCATGTGTCTTTAAGGTATTTTTACAATGACAGTTGTTCAACTTCAGATTTGGTGTGCCATTCCAATTCAAAAGTTGTTTCAATATATCTGAAATTCTTTTTATTTGTATAGTTAATTTTAAGGCAATGTTTTAAAATAATAAACACAAATTTTATTATAATGAGGTTAAAAATATTAATTTGCTGTACATACTGAAGGTACATCTATTTTTAGACTTGAGATTTATTGAGAAAATTCAACAAATGCGTTCATTTAAAAGCAGATGGGTGAAAACAGGGAAGATAGGAGCTCTTCTCTTGCAACCTGCTCCTGAAGGGCCGTCTCTGGAGGCTTATTGTCACCGCTGCCGGGTGTAATGAAGTAAACCCGTTAAATCCCTCTAATTGCTTTCCATCCGCCAATGCCTTTCCTTCTCTTGAGTTCGTTGGTTTGACAGCAGACCGCAGAGGAATCCAGTTTGCGGATCTTTCATGGAAAATATCTTTCGAGCCGATGAACAGTCAAAAGGCAAACGATCGTTTTTCGGTTTAGATTTTCGTTATATTTCCGCTGCAACGAATATAAGTATTCTTAAAGCTATTAAGTAAAGGATTTATTTTCGGTGTGTAATTTAAATTAAAATTCATTGGGTAATAGATCGTCTCATCAAGTTGAATTTATGAGACGAGATATTTACCTCATAAACTTTAACTACAGTTTTGGAATAAATTTCATTGGGAGATGAAATATTCCGCGGCTTACGCATCTAAATGTAAATTTTAATGAATTCACTCTTTTGATTGAAATTGAAGAATTCGTTTTAAAAAATATTCAGTGAGCTATAATTATGGCCATCGTACAAATAGATAGAATAAGCACCCTTAAATTATTGTTCGAGAAGAATCATAAATTGTTATCATTGGATTAGCGATCTATGATATTAGTGTTACCTCAGACCCTTGGCGGAAGACTGACGCAACGCTTTTTTAAGCATAGAAGTAACTAGAAAATAAAACTGATACCACCTTGATTTTTATATGTGAATTCGTGTGTGTTATTGTAAATTACTAAAAGCACCGTAGGGTGAGGTTGGTGTTTTTTTTGCGGTGAAAAAAGGTTTTGTCTCATGAACATTTAAATAAAAACTTTTCGAAACACCACTAATTTTTCCACCCACTGTAGGTTGTTACATAATGTGTACTATATGTAATATGTTGGTACGAATAGATCTTTCATTAATAATGAAGAAAGTTTTTCACTCTGATAATGCTGCGTTGTAATAAAGAGAAACCTCTCCGCTCTTCTTTGCTCTTTCTGAGCCTCTCCTCCCTGCCACCCTGCATGCCCTCTCTTTCCACCCCCGTCCGCTTATCTTGACCGACGCGCTGAGCTCGCAGCTAAATGTTTACAAAGTTACGGACCGCTGGCCGGCTTTAAAAAGCCGTGGCCGGGGGCGGCTGACCCGGTTTTATGGCGACGTCGCTTACCACACCAACAATCCGCACGATTATGCAGAGCGCTGGTTTGCAGTGGGATAATACTCGCATGCACCATGGCTGTGAATTCTTCGAGCAAACTCGTGGGGCAGCAGAGCGCTAAAGCGGATGAAGCAAACACAACATCGATTTATTTCAACCGCCATCTGCGAAAATCGCGTCAACTTCGTTTACCGTCACTGAATAATGCGTATTAGTCTCCTCTCGAGGTGATAGTAGAGTAACCTACCTACAATACCGCTGGTCTAGTTCAGCTCTCATAAACCGTGTGGTTGGGCATGTGACGCCAACTATTTGGATCTGATTTAAGACATGCATGTTGTTAGCGCTAGTAAATATGAAAGAATACACGAGACGTATGTTAGTTGCCATAGAAAATATGAACATCAAATGTAGATATTTGCGTTGCGTTTTCTTTATTATTGCTACTTATTACGAGATGACCTACTTTACTCTGCAGATCAATAAAGGAAAGGAGAAATGTCAAAGTTTTCTGCTGAGTCTGGTGAGGATTTCCTTCTTCTCGCCGAGAATATTTATCTTGAGTTTTATTAATTCACCGTTGTTTTCTTCACGTTGCCCGGCGTATTCAGTGATACATCAATATGAAAATGGAATTATCAAAGATTCTAAATGCCTCAATTGCAGAGAGGTTTATGTAATAAGCAATTCATATGGAAAATTATAATAATTCTGTAGAGAAATACCCATTATTTACGCAACAATCTCTGCTCTTCACTAGTAACACGAATTGAGACAGGTTTTTCTATAATTCGAAATCATATCTGCCTTTGATTCATGACAAAATATTCGCCTATTAACTCAATATTTAAATTTAATGTTATAAATAAAATTCATTTCCATATTTTTAACTCATTATGTTTAAATGATTTGTTTCCTGATTAATACTAATTTATTCTCGCAACAGTGGATGAGAAAAACATTCTGCCTAGTACATCCTATTAGAAAATATACGTCTGTTTCGAACAGTTCAAATATCACAACCTGTGTGACGTGTTCCACTAAAAAGTTATATTTACGAGTGGGTTTCTCATTTCAGAGTGTACGGCTTCTCATGACAATGAGCAATTTGATTTACTATTTTCTGCGAGAGTCGTTTGTCCCCTGATGTATCCCTCTTCTTGAAAGACTATGTAGTGTCCTTCCGATATAGTCTACCTCTTTCAGATTTCAACAGCTTACCCCTCCTGACAAATTGTTGTAAGATATTTAAAAAAATATATTTTTTGCCAGAAAACATGCGTTTACAGATTTGTAAAATGAAATGAAATGACAATGAGCTATAAATTGTTCTAAATCAATCAGGAGTTTTGTATTAATAGCTCTAAATGGGAACTTATTAACATAACATTACATATTACTGTACCATTAAAAATTCTAATTTTATTTAATTGGGAATAAAAATTCAGCATTTGGAAAGTCCGACAATATTGTAGGGTTCGTTAGTGTCAGAGAGTGTTAACATCGCAGAGAAAGAGTGACAGTTGTATACCAAATTATTGATTTCACTACAGTCAAGACGGTTAAGTATACATCTTATGTGCTGATAGTCGAAATGTGTTTAACGACTAACAGAATATACTGTATAGCTATTAAATATTTAAAATATTAATGTGTAGATATAATATTTAATTCAATTACACAATATTTAATTAAAAAACGTGACGAGCGCCGTTGATACTATTTCATCCGAGTGCTGCAGCAATTCGAAGGTCCACGTGATATTGTTGCAGCATTTTCTGAATCGTATTATTCTCATTTTTACTCCCTCGAGCAAAAGCTCGTGTCCGCTCCGGTGTCGTGAGATGAATTTAGAACTCTTTCCGCAAAGGGACATTTCGGGAGGAGACGGAAATGGGGGAAGTTTCTAATTCCACTTAGAGACGGGTTTACGTAAATTACGAGAGGGGCGGTATTTTTAGGGCGCTTTCACAAACTGTTAAGCAAATACAGGCGAGCGTCTGCAGGAGGCTCTCTCCGGCGGCCGCTCCCCCGCCCCTATTTCCACCTCCGGCTGCGCGCGCCGTTATAACAGCGTGGGAAGAGGTGCAGAGAGAGGGGCGGGGGCGGGGCGAGCGAAGAAAACGGGGGAGCGGGAGGAGAATAGGGGAAGGGAACTGATGTTGCGCGGCACGCTGAAGGACGGGACGTGGCACGGCTCCGAATTCCCTTGTCGATAGCTCGTAACGCGCTCCCAACCACCGCGCCATGACGGCGGAGCGGTCAGGGAACGCGCTTCTAATGTGCCTCTAGCATGCGACGTTATCTGGTTGGTGGCCGCGCGCGATCGCCAGAGCGGACGGTGGCGCTTGTTCGCCCCTCTCCCCCGCCCCCTCTTCACCCTCTCCTTCACCGCCCTACTCCCAGCTCTCTTTTCGTACTTCAACCCTTCGCTTTCGCGATTGAGTGCCACGTTCACGCCCCACCTTCCCTTCGTTCTCGTCAACTCCTCAATTTCCCGATTTGGCCCAAGGGTCTAACCAGCTGCTCTTTTGTTTTCCTCTTTCGTATTTCAACGCCGGATTTATATTTTCTCCGTTGTTCCTTCCACATACATGGTCATCGACGTCAGAGCGCCTAATACCTTTTGTACACATTCCTATGCACTGTTTTTATCCTTCTCAGGAATTCGATTTTCGTATGTACTGCACGTTTGACCTTACAATTTCCTCTCTCTACCTTTCGTGCCTCGCCCACTGCCGCCAACTGAGAGCCAACAACGAGGCGACGACTGCAATTGGCTTTCAGTCCGGCAAAGCTGACCGATAAGGAGGCACAATATAGCCCGAGGCTTCCGTGCAGCTCGACACCGCAGTACACTTTCCCCTCACATCGCGAACGCTGCGATGTGACGATATTGCTCTGGCGAATGATTATGCGCTCCATTGTCTCGTAGCAATGGGTATTATTCACGTGGTATTTCTGGTTTAGTCTACAAAATGGGGAAATCGTGGCCCGGAATTTACGAAATTTACTCTTTGCACCAACTAATAAGTTTTGCTTCCCAGGCCTTTCTGAAATATTGGGATTTTACAATTGTTACTGAAAAAAGCACACTGTGTTCGTTTTGTGATTCATTCCAAATATTCATTCTTTTAAAGCTGTTTCGCAGAATATATACAATGATTCTATTTTTAATCTCCTTCTCTTTAATAGGTATTACAATGAAATCATTGAAGGTTATGTATATATTTAGGATAATGATTTTTCATTTCTTTCTTTGTAAAGTAATAAGCCATTATTCAAATGATTGAAACTTCTTGTTTTAGCTTATTTGAATTGCTCTTTTTTAATGATTCAGGGATGAAGGAAATACGGTGGGTTGATGAATGAATGAGGTATTATGTAATAATCGGTACCGTTCTAAGCGACACTGAAGCAATTTCCCTGATTCACACTACTTTCGTGTTGCATCAAAATGTGATGTATTTGATATGCATATACATGACATGATGTTTCTGATGGTTTCAAATGTAAACCGGTAATACCGACACGTAATACTTCGATGTAGGTCCACAGCATTTGAGAGTATGGAAATTCATCAAAAGATGATTGTGGATGTCTTCTAAGAATCGAAATTCAATCCTCACGATCTTCTCCATATCTGCCGATTTGTTTCACATTCAATGTTTCTCCTAACAGTCCGGAAATAACTGCGTGACTCTGCATTCTACTTGTGTTCACATTGAATAGAATGGCGGCACTCTAGCATCCGAGAAATGCGAACTAGCAAACTCACTCGCAATTTTTGGTACGAGCTTTGCGTACCTCTCTAACAACTACCCGAAGTCTGTGGTGGCAACATAGGGATGGTTGCAATTGGTTTCCAATTCAATAACGCCGTGCGATTACACGATCCTGGAATGCCTCTGAATAGTTGGAAATGCGATGCAATCTGTTCATTTGTCGTTTACAATGTGAATATATTGGATCTGCGAAAGGATTATAGAAGAAATACTATCACGCAGAGTATTAGAAGAAAAATGTAAAGAACGAAACAAAAGTGGTGTATATTTGTGAACATGCTTCTCGATGATTAAAAGAGTCTATATCTAGGTACAGCTGTCATACAGGACTATACTCGTACGTAGGTACAACCAAACTAGAGCCATTATTTGTCCATTTTCAAAAGGAACTCAGTTTATTTCGTAGTTTAAATTTTTCAGCCAATGGTTGCCCTTCCAGATTCGCCGTGTTTTATTTGTTCGCCGCATTGGGCGCAAGTGGCGATGTGTACTCTATGCTTCTGTTTGCTAGAATTGAACGACATTAATTATGCTATGTATCTGCATTGGAAGATCGAAACTGTTCGGTAAAGAAATACCAAGCAGGTAAGCTATTTAGACTTTACGTGGCAGAATTGTCAAATCTTGTTGCTTGTATGTATTGCCTACCCTGACCCGGGAGCGTGAGGCACTTCTGAGGGAGAGTTCTATTTCTCTCCATCGCAAATGCCGCCCATTTTTTACTTTCAATGCTGACTATCTACACTTATTCTTGCCCCATTATTGTAAACAAGAAACTGAAGTGATATGTTTGAATTGTAAATAAGTAAGCAGAAATTGAGATATTCTATACAGTGTAGTACGTTTTTCGTTTATTGAATTTGTATAGATATAAGAAGTTGGTTTGCAAATAACTATTAATTTGCAACTTTCGACTGAAATCTATCTTAAAATAACTTATGCACTAACACAGGAGAAATGTTTCCATTATGCGTCCCGTAATCTGGGTTTAGATAGGAGAATTTTTGTATTGTTTGTGCAATATATATATGTATGTATATGTATATAATATAAAATTGCACTAGCAATGCAAAAAGACGTTAAAAAGTGTTCATAGTAAAAAATGCGATTAACATTATCCATTATTTATTAATTCGATAATAAAATTGAAGGTGATTAGCAATTGCAAGTTATTTTAAATAAATAGGTCTAGAAACAGGATATGGATAGTAAATTACAAGTATTACTGCAGCTAGTTACAAAAATTAGCGGCTGTGCTCTCGCTGTTTGAACACTGCTGCTCCCGAAATTGCCTTTCTCTCCATTATCCTACTGGATCTGAAGCGCCATTGCGTCGACTCCACTTAGGTCATCAGGCATCTCATGCGGGCTCAAGCCCACTCATAGCGCTGCGACCACGATGCCCCGCCCCTTCGGTCCTCTAGCTGCACTCGAGGAACGGCCAACTTATTTAGCTGGTGGCTGGACCGGAGCCTCGCGAAGCTCGAGTCACAATGTGTGCGTAGCGACGGTCAGTTCGCAAGTGGAGGCCACTGGGCTGGGCACGCGAATTTTTCACTTTCAACTGTTTGGACTCAAAGCGGAAAGCGGGGCGTTTCGTTTCGCGGTTATACGCGTGCTCAACACAAACGCAGTGATGCGCTCAGCGGAATCATCGAATGAGTTTAACGTTTCGTGTTATTGTACCCCGCTTTCAGCCCAGAGCAACTTGGTGGCTGATTGAGACACTTAGTGGGAGTGGTTGATCCACGCAAATAAACTCTAGTATAAATTACTGCAAACGCAGTTCACTCGAGTGAATGTAATGGATTGTACTGTTTTCTAACGATTATGTCAAAATCATTTGACACAAATAATGATATTTCTAATAAACGTCATTGAACAAGATTAGTCTAAAATTATGTAAACATGTACAAAAGAAGTTTAACCAATCCAATACATTATCAGAAATAAGAGTCATTCACGTTCTTTGTATGTCAAATTTTTTTTTGTTTAAGCATGTGCTGACCGTTAAACTTTCTGAAGAATATAATTTGTTATACGCGTACTATTGTATCATTGATATTCTTATAGACCACCTAAAATCAGCGTCAAGTTTGTGATATTGATGTTTCCCACGCCGTATTGCTTCCTTGTGAATTTAATAGCAAAGTATTTTTTCCCCTTAAATTGAGTTAAACCTAGTTTCGATTCATGGTAATAACAATAATAAACAATGTAACACATGAAAAACACCATACATTGTTTTCACGACTAATAATAATTCATTATCTCTTTCCTGAAATTCCTGTCTGTGGTTATTGCTTTTATGAATTTCGAAAGGTGTTTACGCGCAGATAAAAAATGTTTGCGGTGTTATAAATGAGAGAGTCCTCATTAATACGTTTGTAAGCACAAAAAATAAATAACAAATTGTAAACAAATGGAACAACCAAATTCTGAAACAAGTAGAAGTTCATGAATACCAGTAAAATAACATAGTTCTTGTCTCAATTCCAATATAAATGTCTTGGAAATAAAACTGTAAAACATACGATTCGAAATTTATATTGAATGAACCAGAAGTTCACACCAAGTTCATTTAAGGATTTACGTCCATCAATAACAAAAGAACTCTTTTTTCCTCCCTGATAAAAAGTTTTATATTCAGTCTGAATGGAAAATATAGGGATGTTTTGGTGTACTTAAGTTGCAGTGGACCGAACTGTTGCAGCCAGTTGTTGACAATTATTTTATTCCAGGGCACATATTTAATATCATGAAGAAACAATGTTGAATATTTTCCTAAATTTCTTTAAACACACTTTTCCTCATCTGTATTTAATAACTTTATGGACTGTCTCCATAGATCATTGTAACTCACTTTCCCTTTGTACATAATGTTGACACACATTTGTACATACTCCTGTTCTTTCGTTTGTAGTTTATATCCAAACGACGATGGCATTAGATTGGCAGTTTTTGCTTTGTTCTAAAAGTGTCCAGGTTTAAAAGAATAGAGGTGATAGGTAATATACCTTTTTCGCAATAGGATTTGCCACCATTTGTGGTGCCAATCGTGTGCGTGAAAATCGCTTGGGACCTGTCAGTATTCTTAATCTTCAACGTTCTAATTCTTCATATAGAGATTTATTCAACTATTGCTGAACGGATGAAATATTTTGTTATATATAGCCACTATTTAAGGTATCTGAACGGAATGTAATATATTTTTAACAAATCTGTTTTTGCAGAAAAAATGTGGTCTGTATTCCAATTCCAAAATGAATAAATATATTTTTCTTCTTATACTCAATCATGTATTGCGAGTTGTCTATTTTTAACGTAATGTGGCTGGGATTATTCTGGCCCGGCTGCTAACACCTAGAGTACTGTGTCTCAACCATGACTTCAAACGTGTTAGTTCTGCTCTGAAAACTATAGATTGCATTCGTATGTTTTCCTCAGTACTTATTTCTCGCTGCAGACCATGCTAATCCTACATTGACAACGTGATCAATTAATTTTGACGTTGTTTCGTCACTATCAAAAAAATATATACATACAAACACTCCCCAAGAATTGTTAAATATGACCCAAGTATTGAAATATGGTTTAATAATGAATTTTGTTTGAATGTATTTCATTAACAGATGAAAACTAATGGTGTTCCGGCAGCACATACTTTCTCGTGTTATTTGTAATGGATAAGCAATATTAAAATTGCGAATTGCATCCGATTTATTCTGCAGCTATCTCGTAATACGCCACCACGCTTTTTGGAACGTCGATTAATCTGTAAGAGCCTCGTTGCAGTATTTTTCTAATAAGATTTTCAGTTTCATTCTGTAAAATTTCTCCAGAGGAATATTGGCCATAATATATTGAAGAGCTTATTTCGAAAGTGACCTATTTCAATTTCCATTTATTTTATTTTTTATGCAGGATATATTAAAACGCTTCTCCATCGTGCTGCCAAATACTGTGTTAAAAAATTCCGTTTCTCCAATGTTAAATGGTATCAGAAAACCGCTGAATCCAAATATAAACTATAAATCTCATTGTGAATACTTTCCCTTCCTGAAAATTTGTGTTTTAGGGCAAAACATTACTCTGGAAATAAACCGTTCAATTCACATAATCGTTTGGGGAATTCCCAAAACTTGTAGTAAGGTACCTTAGAGAAAGCGGAAGCAGGTGTTGAAGTGATTTATTCAATTTTTTTACTCGTTCTTGTGCTTTACTGTTTCTCGGTAGTGAATGACTATGAACAATTTGGAACTTCCTACGCCAATTTAACAATATTTACTAAAGGTATAGAATGATTCGTTGAGATTGTATCTCCTAAATTTTATTAATAATTCTCATAATCTAGCTGGTTCATATACTTTAAAGGGAAACATGGCACACATAATGTTATTTTTCTTTAAACCACTGATGGAAGAAAACTGAAACAACTCGACTTCAATTTTAACTGCTCCCGATCGAACATTCAACGGGACTGATGAGGACACGAAAGATTGAAAAATATTAAGCAGCCGCAATTTTGCTGAGAATGTACTCTTACAATTCCCAGATCTCCAACAGTGAACTGAATGTCTGCTTTCGGAAGGAGACCTTGGCGACCCTTCGAAAATATCATTAATCTGATATTAATAAATAGAAGGTGATAGGTGAGAGATATTGCAGGCTGCGCACCTCCCTCCATATCTATGCTCCAACTAGGGCTTCTTTCTGACATGCCGGATCATAGGATGACTACAACCACCTGCGATGTTGTGTTATCATATTCTGTAATTTCAATGCTACAATGCCACAGTGGCACCTTCACATCGTATCTTCTAATCATAGGCTTTGGTTTTCACGTAGTACTTAATATTTTGGAGTATATTATTGTAGATTTTGTTGAAAACCTCATTACAAATGGAACAAATGTTTTGCATATGTTGCCACTGCTTTTCAATAACTGATATAATTTTGTTTAGTAGCAGCAAATGTCCCAGGGCAACATCGTTTATATACTGTGAGGTAGTAAAATGAACCATATACTTAGTAGCCAAGCACAAATACCAGAGAGCAAAAAAGTTAGAATATAATCAACAGGCGCATGATTTTAGAGTGATCATTTAAACACTATAAGTCTGGATGCTATAGATACAGGTTCTTTTCCGTTTTCAGTGCAATTAATACCAGAATTTGCAGTTGTATAACAGGATTCAATTGAAGATGCTTGTCTGGAAATTATTTTACTGTGGTTCATAGTATTATCAGCGTTTTACAGCATTCGTTACGTTTTTACATCTGCTACTTATTGTCACGCCTTACCACTAAGTCATCCACAATTAAAATAAACAACTTCATTCAGGTACAGGAACCGTGAGAATTTTTACACAACTATAAAATAAACGTTTTCCTTGTTGCTTTGGTGTTACGTTGGAAAAAAGCAAAAGAAGATGTGTACCTGATTAACCTTTAGAATTGCATGAAATATAGAGGAGGCATCAGGAGTAATTATCTGGAAGTATTTATATATAACTCGTAACTTTAATGGAACAATATGATATTATGTTAAATGTAGGTGAGATACAAGACTCAGTTAAAACAGAATAATTTCTAAAATGTTAGTAGTATCCACAAATTTTGAAAACAAATGAGGTCACCGTATTTTTTTATTTTGTCGTTGTCCTTGATAAGTTTTTTCCGATGTTTTACATGCCATGTGTATACGCATTAGGCATAAACGTTTCACGTGCCTCGTGTGAAGGCGTAAGCCCATCACTAAAAGTTTCTCTTTACCAGCTTAGAGAAACTACGAAACATACTTAAAGAGGATAATTATCCATCAAATTTTATATGAAAGTAAATAAACAAGCGGGTATCCACGTTGCAAAAGTTTTATTAACCTACTAATGGCTAGATTAATTACGTTAGTACATAAGATTAATAATAAAAGTAAGCGTTTAATGATGGATTTGATATATTGATTATAGGAATAATGATGGCGGCGGTAGTAGTGTTGTTAATAATAATAGTAATAGTATAAGTAATAATAATAGTAATAGTAATAATAATAGTAATACTAATAGTAATATTAATACGTCCGAAAAACTTTTGAATCTTACCTAACTGGCATGTTCTGTATAGAGTTCTAAAATTCTATTCAGTTAAAACTTAGCCTAAGAAGTAAGATTACCACTAAACAATTTTTTTTTAAAAGGTTAAAAACCGGTTATCACTTTTGAAAAATGAAATTTTAATTGCAATGCATGTTGCTATTGTATTCTCTCCTATACTACATGTAAGTCGCTAAAACAGCTACGCAAAGAACATCAATATGAAAAGGGACATTGCCTGCCGACAAAATACTATTGCTCGTCACTTAATTAAAGCTTTGGAGTAGTTTGATTTTCAGAATCCTAGCATAATGAGCAAAGAATCGCGTACATTTTCTAGACTGATTTAATAAAAACCATGGACACAGTATTTACGATGGTAAAAACAAACTTTTTCCCATTGTCTTATGACAATTCTTATTTATATTATAGGAAATAAAATTTAAAAAATAGAACTCGAGAGTAATTTATTCATTAATACAATGTTTAAGTCTTTTTATGTTTTTACTTCATTGTTTCTTTATTTCTTACTCCTTATTTAACGCCATCAACCTTAGGTGAAAACTTGTCATAAGTAACTCCTCACATTTCTAATATTTTAATGCCTTTGGGCTATTTTATACGTCCACTTCTCTCATTGTTTTTATATTGTGATCATTATCTCTTCTGGTTAGTGCTTGTTTCTCATGTTTCTGATAAACATTTGTATTCTTTTCTTCTTATTAATAATAAAATAAATTGTATTTACATTAATATAGTATATAATAATAAAATATTATTAAAATTATTGCTTAAATTCTATTGTTCTAATTGTATTTTATTTAACTAAAATTAAATTGTACTTATAAAATTGTTAATATTTCTATTTACGTTTTACTTACTTTTTTTAATTAAGAGAAATTAATTTGTTCTCCTAAATACAGTGTCTACCCGAATATGCGTGCACCGAAGGCATGCGAATTATTAAAAAAACTTTGTAAAGGCGCCTGAATGAATGGCACAGTAACCTCTTTTGTTCGTCATAAAACACTTGTGGATTCTACTGAAGTTTTATAATATTTAAGAGATAATCTTGTTTTAATTTCAAACGACATTCATATACTAATTTCTACCAGGCTAATATTCAATTTATAGCATATTTTTGTATTACTTAATTTTTTACTTTTCCATATGGAAAATAATTTAAAAAATAGAATTACTATTACTTTCATAATGTTTGTCTGCGATCGCGCCTTCTTCATTCTTTGCGATCGCGCCTGCGATCTGCATTCTTTGCGATCGCGCCTTTGTATTTAGATCGACTGCTGAGAAGTGTAGTTCCTTCATTTCCGAAGAAAATGTTGCTTTACTCTTTACCAAATGCATTACGAATTCGTTGTTAAGGTGATAATTACTCTATATTCTGATAATAATAAAAATTAATCTAAAATAAAATAACGGTACGATTATAGCTATGTGATTTTATTTATGAAAAGTGCTTGCAAAAATTCCACGCAATGATGGCAGAGAATATCCTTTCTCGTTTATGCTTCGATTAATGTTGCACTCTATTGCATTGAGTTGCGCTCTTACGCTTATAAGGGCGTAAAAGCGGGTAGTGGTTATTTCGTTACGCTTAAGTGTGAACAAGGATACGCCCAATTTGGCGATTTACTTGCGTGAAATATTTATAATGTACATTATTCATAACGTGAAAATTAATATTTTCAGGTAATTTAAATATATTATTTCATTCAGTAAACAATGTCTCATGAGACTCAGACATCTGTGATACTCCTGCAAGCATATACTTAAATAAATATAATTAAATAA
This sequence comes from Gryllus longicercus, assembly GCA_038098605.1. Classification (NCBI taxonomy): domain Eukaryota; kingdom Metazoa; phylum Arthropoda; class Insecta; order Orthoptera; family Gryllidae; genus Gryllus; species Gryllus longicercus. The sequence continues at coordinate 1,857,923 of JAZDUA010000234.1, read as the reverse complement.
AGCACGAAACAATTCAATTCAACAAGCCTCTGGATTTTATTTTGTTCCTATAATTCAAAGAAAAGAAAGCAAATAAGGTACCCATTGATTTTATGTTAACTGGGTATAATTGAACGGTTTATGCTTCATTGTCAAAAGAGTTGTGCGTCGATAGTTATCTTTACGATTAGACACATACGGTACAAGGACAAAGATATGTATACGCCAGTAATGCATTTATTTTTGGAGGATATTAGAGAACTATTGTTATTCTCTATTTTGAAGATTCATTAATATCACCCCCATTGTTTTTGTCCAAACTAACAAATCAGTTCACAAACATTTCTTTCTTTCGTTTGAAGATTCTTTAAAAAGAAGTTACAAAATACATTACCTTCATTTGTTGTAAATTTTGTTCTCGTGTGGTCATGTGACGTCATGGATGTCTTTGCCAACATGCACAAATACCTTTGCCCGTGAGAGCATTTACAACCTCAGGGCGTAACTGCATTTATTCCATCGCCAGTCGTCCTCCCTGCTTGGGTGCCCCTTCTCCGCATCGATCATCACTACCGTCGCAGCCAGCGACCCCGCCGTCGTGGGCAACTTCAGTCCAGCCTGAGGCCGGGAGTATTAAGGGGGAGCTCTCGGCGAGACGCAGTGTATGGAGAAGGGTGGACGGACAGGAGAGAGCGAGAGAGAATGGGGGAGGAAGGGAAGGAGGGAGAGAGAAAGCGTGAGAGAATGAGAGTGGGAGTGGAATGGAGGGAAAAGTCGGGGAAACTCCTCCTGTCCCACCTGTGCCCGCTGATCCGGAAATCCCTGGCGGTTTTTGTTTTCCAGTCCGTCCCCTTCCCAATCAGCTTGCTCGTCCGCCAGAGTTGGGCACCCTCATTTCGATGGCTGCTTCGCCCTCCTGCGCTGTACTGTGCTTCCCTCCGCGTCTGTTCATTTTAACTTTTGCGTTATGTTGCCGCAGTCCGGAGAGAACCTCGTGTTGGAGGATCATCTACAAAGATCTGCAAATTTCCTCGGTGAAATATCGGTATGTTTTAGGAATGGTGCTGTAAAAACGAGAAAAGGAAGTGTTTCAGTGGCTGGCTGTAGTGGAGTAACAGAAAGCTACTAATGAAACTTTCACGCAAACTGCTGCGGGACAGAGAATACTTTACATTTTATATCATAAGACCGCATTACAATTATTCATTCATTTTAGTCTAAAAGCTTTTTCTTTGTAATCTGATTCTCGACAAAAATGTTGCTGCTTGAGACGTAATACCTCTGTGACGAGTTAATCACACAGAACTTGATAGTAGTTGACATTTTGATGGAATTTCAGTCCTTCGTTGTAACGCATATAAAATGTAAAATCATAACAGGACTTATAAATTACTGTTTTAATTAAATAAGTGAAATATCTAGTTAGGATCTTGTGGCATCCATCAAATAAAATGCTGCTGAACAAAAACAGACAAAATGGTTTTTCAAACATTGCTCAAAAACAATAAATAAATTACTTTCGTATAACTGTAACATAAATTAAATATTTTAATAGATACAATCTTTATGAATACTGCAATAACGTGAAATAATGTATACACGGATAAAAAGTACGTGAGTTTTTTTGCATACCAAGTTTATCAAAAAAGGTGCTTTTCAGTAAAGCAACTCGTGAATAGCAAATTATTAACAGCGGGTTGGCAACTTCCTTGGAGCGTTCCTATCCCTTGACACCAGCTGTGTAGTAAGCAGTAACGCAATGAGTGAGAATTCAGTCACAATACGCAATATCAGAATAGGAGGAATAACACAATCAAATATTTGCATTTCCAGTCAAATAGAAACTGTTTCATTGTTCATATTTTCCTTTTAATTTATACGTGCATTAGAAATTAATAATTTAGAGTGTGTAAAAGTTATTTTTGATAACCGGTAGGTATCACAACTTGAGAAATAGCGACAAGAAAATACAGTTAAATTTCTTTGCCACCAATCTACAGTAAAATCTGTCTAAAGCGGAACCTCTACAAGACGGAAACCGGCCTTAACCGCAAAATTTGTCTGGACCGTGAAGTGACAGTAAAATCTATAAGCCACAATCCATCGCGAAAAAAGTTCCGGTTTAGGGAGGCTGCCGTTTCATCTAGGATTGTCCATTAACGACACTTGTGATATTTATATTTCCGTTCAGAAACTAGTAAATTAATGAAAATTGAAGTAAAGCAAAGAAATTAAAATAAAATTACATGATTTTTATTATGATTATTAAAATAGACTTACATATAACGTATTTATGGAAGAAATCACCAATAAATGAATATTAAACTTTCTTCATTGACATCTTTTGAGTTTCTTTTGCTTCCATGAGTTTAACCTTTTCATCTGATGTTGGAGAATGTTAAAGTTTTATGGTTTTCGCATTGTTAAACTGGTTGTTAAACTTATAAATACACACCACCTCACTGCCTACACCCCAGAGTACAATGATTTTCTGATACCCTCGCTTGGTCTTGAACAATGCGTTTCTGGCCGAGGGGATACGATTTTGAACGTGGGACAGGGAGAGGCGCGAATAGAAGCCATGTCCGTACACCTTCCCATGATCAGAGAGAACGGGGGAGGGAATTCCCCCGCGACATACGTTTTGAAAGGCAAGTGACCCCATGGTCGAATTCTACGCTGTCAGTTGAAGTCCTTTTCATTCACAGTGCGGTTACAACGATTAAATCGCGTGCGATAGAGAATTTAAAACTAACTTGCATATGCATTCATTACATTAAAAATATCTCGCATCTCTGCCAATCGCATTAAATTAGCAAAGAATTCCGTTTTATAAAGTTTTTTATCCATAGGGGATGCTATAACGAAGAAACGGAACGGTTATTAATGTCCTATAGATAGGACATGAAAAACCGTTTCGTTTGCGCGTTGCACAGATTTCGTTTTGTACTGTGTAAAATACTATGTATGTACTAATAATGTACCATCCAAAATACCAATAATGTACCATCCGAGATTCTTAGTGGTGTTATTTACTAGTATGTAATTCGATTTACGGTAGTGAGAATTACAAGTTTCAACAAAACGCTCCGAGTGTGACAAGTTCAAGCGTATTAGTTTCATGAACAACTTTAAAATAATAAATAGTTTAATGTCGGTTAAACCAACCATCTCACGAGGCTTCCCCTTGAATTCGTTGCAGGTCAACTGCGTCACGTCAATATCATATATCCAGTCAGCAGTGAACCTTCGAAATATCATTAATCTTCTAGAAAGCTAAACATACTGGAGTTTGGCAAGAGTGAGTAACTGCGGTTTACAAAACACGCTGCCTCGGCATAAGTACAAAATCTCGTCGCTCGTAATGATTTGAGGCGAAGAACTTCCTGAATGGCGCGCTCCAGAACTTGGCTCCGTTTCTCCACTGTCAACCGCCACGCCGATATTACGCGGCGGGTGGCGACTGAAAGGCGCGCGCGACGCAGACGGAGAGAAATGTGTGTGTGAGAGGGAGAGGCGGCGGAAGAGGCTCGCGTCTGCGCGAGACGGGTCCCAAAAGCAGAGGAAAGGAGGGGAGGAGAATTCGTCGTCGCTTGTGATGGCCTCAATTATTCACGGAGTTCCGCTTGCGACTTTTGGGTGTGCACACACCTAATGAGAACGCCGTAGCGGCGACAATGTGGGCGACGAAAATAAGGGTGAGGATGCAGGTGAGGGGAATGAAATAACGACCAGAATAAGAGATAAAATAGGGGTGGTGATGAGGGTTGGGAAGTGAATGAGGACAAAGGTGAAAGTAAGAGCGAGACGGAGATGGCATGGTGGGGCGCCTCCCAATTGTGTGCTAACCGAGCATACTCTAGGGTAAGCACTGAAATATTGCTCAACTTTAATTCCAGAAGGCCACTGAACTGCTGTGGAGGGGTACTATGTCAAGAGTGTATTACTGCTAACACGATACTCCGAAGGTCGCTTAGACGCTAGAATGCAGGGTTGTGTTCTGTTTTGCTTGGTGGAAAAAATTACGTTTTACTCGTCCCTTAACAACAGAACGATGTTAGTGTCAAAATTTCGAACACTAGATATTTAACCAGATGCTTACGAAAAATTTTCAAAATTGTATGTGTAAATTATAATATGTATTTTACTCTTCAGTTTAGTTCTGATTAAGTTATTTTTATCAACTTAAATGTAGTGCTGAAAATGTGTGTGGAAAAATACATGAATGAAGACGTTTCATTTACTTCTTTTCGAAAACAACCTTCATATTCTTTGAACCATCATATTCTTTGAACTACTCTCAATTTTTGAATTATTTTATTTCGGTACTCGTTCTGGTTCTTATGTTCACAATGCTTCCGATATCAGTACAAAAATCAATTTTCAGTAATTAATATTTCTTAGAGAAAATTCTAGGGCTTAATGTTATTTTTACTTTATTCTTTACAATAAATATGTGCTTTTGTAAATTATTGACCAAGGAATTTGACATTAACGCACATTTTAGTAATGCCAGGGGTTTCTTTTTAAAATGTGTTACAACTAGTGTTGTTATTAATGTAATTGGGTATCTCCAGTACAGTGTAACATTTTGGCATGCATATGAGATTCTAATACATTAACTGTTGTAAACCTATATTCATAATTAGTATAAGAAATATTTCATTTCCTAGGGTTAAAAAATATCTGCATGTGTTTACTTGTAACATAATATAAATGATATTTTGAAATGAAGTGTTAGGTAATTAGATTTAAGTAGTGAAATGAAAGTGAACAGTGTTAAATTTGACAGTGATAAAGTGTAGTGCTACTTATTTTGTGTGTAAATAGAGTTTACATTTCCTTATTTATGTGTGTAGAAAGCGTATGTATAAAAAATTTCACGAATTGGGCCATTGTCTTCTACGGGATTGTAACGGGCTATAATAATAATAATAATAATAATAATAATAATAATATTAATATTAATAATAATAATAATAATGAATAATAATAATAATAATAATAATAATAATGATAATAATAATAATAATGAATAATAATAATAATGATAATAATAATAATAATGAATAATAATGATGATGATAATAATAATAATGATAATAATAATAATAATAATAATAATAATAATAATAATAATAATAATAATAATAATTTTGTGTTATGCTATTTTCTATATTTTTGCAAAATTTGGAAATTAATAATGTAGAAACAGGGACAGATTGTCTCTGTGAAAGTTTTCTGTAACAAAAAAGGAAAGAGCAGCAAAATGTATGTCGTCGCCTCTTCACTACCTCGGTATGTTTTCTTGGCTAGTGTTTTCGCCGATAGCGTCATCGGAATGGCTCCATGGAGTCCTTGCTTTATTTTTACGGAGTTCTTGTACGAGGTAGAAAGAGGTTAAGTCGTTTACGTCCCGAAAGTTACGGAACACCGGTATATTAAACTGTTGTATGAAGCGAAAACTAGAAAGCAAAGACGGCATCTCTCTGTAAAGAAACTTGTGACCTGATGAAAGATCAACTTGCAGAAGAAACTAGAAAGAAAGAGAGGAAGAGAATTTCTTTGGTTGGTTTTCAAATCTATTAACTTCTTTAACGTGTACTTAAAACGTTTCTGCAAGTTTAAGATGGTGAATTTGGCAAGACTTTTCTTTTAATTTGCAAAGAATATTACTTTTATATGATAAAAAAGTGCTGCTTAAGTATGCCTACAAATATTCAAAAATGCGAGTAGAAATAGTGCATAGTTTTTCAGATGATTTCACACCTAAAGATAGAAAATAACGATTATTTCTTATTGAACTTTGTTCTTATCTTAGCTTCTACACTCCAATTTCTAATCCGTTTTGTGTTTTCTAATATTATACTTTTGCGAGAAGTGACTTATTTTTTCTTAATATTCCCGTCCCGATTACAGATGTTAATTAATATTCTGTTTTTGTCAGATAAGCGTAAACATCATATGCTTAGGATTTCGGAATATTGTTCCACTTGTGTGTGGTCCAGATCTCAAACTAATAACTGATCTGCCTTTAAGATCAGTAGAACCTTTTCTCTCAAAGTTATGGTAAGAATATGTTTCATTCCACGAAGTAACTTAAGGTTTTCAAAGTTCTGTGAGCACATCACAGAGAACACGAAAAAAAAATTACCAAAAAATGTGGGTCAGCTTACGATGAACCCTTCACTTTTACCGTATAGTCAAGTCCCAAAAGAATATCAAAAAGAAAATCAAGTTACTTTGTTGTATAGTATCTCGTTTAGCGATCAACCGTGCTGAAGTTACAGGGTGCAACTTTGTAAATAATGAAGTGATACGATGCCGTTGGCGTGTAGGGGGCACTGAAAAGATCGAGGAAAGAGAGAAGCGGAACGGGAAAGCTCAGTGGCGGGCAGGCATTACTGTTGAACAAAATCTTAAACTTAAGTACCAAGTCGTCGAAAACATATTTCAAGTCACTTAATAGATATACAATATGATTCTACGTACGTGCAGTAAGTTGACTCGAGAGACACGTTGTGTAGCGGACCGCGCAGTCCCTTATCATCCCTACGAACGAGAATTCAGATCCATACAATGGCGATCGGCATAAAATGACCCCGGCAGCATCACAAGGCTTTTCCATTTCATTGTATAGCATTTCACTGCAGTGCAATAAAATTTTACTTCTTCATAGTCCTTGTTCATTGTTTCAATTATTTCCCAGGTCTTTCCCTACTTACTCTATGTAACTGTTCGTATTTTCGCTAATTCGTTGATATATTCTGTTCATGAATATCTGTGTTCGACCACTCGCTGATCTATTTTTCCATTCGCTATTCTCATTCTATCTGTTCATTTATTCATTCATGTATATGTTAGTCAAATTCACTCATTGCTTCAATTAGGTCTCAGTAATTATAACGATTACTTATGTTTTAAAGGAATACACAACGTAAAAACCTGAACAATTAATTGATTCGTTAGTACATTTTAATAGTCCAGTGTCACTTTGGGCGGCGAATATTTAAGTAAGAAACAGGATACCTAGAAGAGAAAAGAATGGGTGTCACCTTTTCTCTAGTATATTTTATTTTCGAATTGGTCTACATCGGACACTGTGTGGTTTGGAAATAAAACAATATTTTCTTAGGTGGAAAGTTAAATATCGGAATACATTCCCTCCTATCCATGTTTTCGGTTTTCGCAACAATAGTTGTGGCATGTTGCCGAATATCCAGCAGACCTCTTTGAAAGAATGGGAGTGATGCCTAATGTATATTAGCCTCAGATTGGCAAAGTTCTATCTGAAAATTTTTGAAAATGATATTTAAACTTCTTCGAGCTGTACTGTCAGAACTATAACATTAGGTTTCAAATCAGACTTGTAGAAAGCAGTTGTGCAACAAAATAAAAATACCATTTTGCGTATCAATATTTGATACATCAAAATTTCGATGCGCTCGATATATAAACATGTATAAACTATATATCAGCATGTTCAGGAGAAGTACACGTAAGCTTCCTTGGCTCGAATCCATAAATTCTCGGTTATCCGGGAGACGCCGCACTCACTGCCCTGAGGAAGCCTGCGACATGTCAGGCGAAACGTCGGCCTCCCAGCCAACGACGCGGCGTCTCCCGGATTGCCGAGAATTTATGTTCAGGAGAAGACAAAGAATGCATTGGTGCTAAGAGTTTAAAAAATATTAAAATTTTTGTGTTCCCTACCCCTAATGAGTGGGGTGTGATTAGGGAAATTATGTGAGGAAAGTTTTGGAGGGGTATTTTTCTGGATCTATTTTTAACATCACCTGAGTTTGTGCATTTGTGTACGGATCTGTTTTTATTAATAGTGTAAATTATAGATTTTAGTGCTGCTTTTTGATTTCTTGCAATTTTTGCGAATTGGTGGCGTGTTTTTCTGATGGCTATTTACTGAAAAGTGGCCTTTTGAATGCG